>OZ038488.1:37619677-37704677 GCA_964036315.1 Acanthosepion esculentum
TCCGGGAGAAATTGGTGAGAGTATGTGTGAGAGTGTGGGGGGACCCGTGATCTATATAGAGGGGTAATAGACGAGAGAGACGGGGCGGACTTTAGGCGGAGAGGGCACTAAAATTTAACTGAGGGAAGATTTAAAAAGGGATTTCAGTGATAAAAGGGTGCGTATTTTCAAAGATATACCGGAAGTGTGTACATTTCTTGGTGACACTCACACCCCTTAGGCGATACAATCTTATGACCCGCCCAGACCCCTACAACGCATACGTACACGCACTAATAAGATAAAGGGAGAGTTTAGATAATCTAACCTTAGAAGGGTTTTTAGAATTCCCTAAAGTTAAGTAGGGACGGCGTTCTGAAACGTATTGTCTAGCCGTTTCAAGTCATAAACTAACAATCTCTGCCTCCATAAATTTATCGGACTGGCCAAATGATTCTCGGGCGGCCTGTTTTCATCCCGCCCCCATCCCAAACGAGACCGTTTGACCAACACAAGGAATTTTGGGGAAATCCCGCTGACAAGATAAAGGCTGATGAAAACTTGTAGACAAAATTCCATTTTCTCTCTTCGTACCTACGGTTGATTATACATACCTGCGTACATTTACACCCATATACCGCTATATGATTACATATATATATAGATATTCCGAAATATGCACACACACACATAAATACATCTGCATATATATCTCTCTACCTACGTATCCACACGTTCATACATGTAGGTGTACACACGCACACACACACACACACACATATATATATATATTCATGTATCTACATACACCCATATATACATATATCTATGCGTATGCTTTTATATACACGTCTACACACACAGATGCGCACACCCACATGAACGCACATATCCATTTCTATATTTAACCCGAATCAAAGGTCAATTAAAACATATATAATATTTTAAAACCGCTGGATGAGTAGCGTGTATTTATCTCTAATGTTAGAATGTATACCTAGGTGTCTAACTATTATAATTCTATCTGATTTTGCAAATCAGTTATTAGGGGAACGTTTACCCACCCAACCCTTCACACATGTATCACCACGTGAATAAAGAAAAGCCAAAATTAGAAGTACATGTCGCATCACATAAACATACACAATGATACATATACGTAATGGTCATTGCATGGATGAAGCATTAAAAAAAATAAAAATAAAAAAAAAAATAAATAAATAAATTAAAAATTGTAATACCTGGTGTCTCACATAACCATACACAATAATACATACAAGTAATATTCAATACACAGAAAGTCATGCCCGATGTTATTGGGCTAAGGTGGAAGTGTCACACCCGGCCACGTGCTACAAAACGGTGTTCATGTTTTGAACCGTTTTATATGCCTACATTTGGAGAGGATCTCACTCCGAAGGTTTAACAGTTCATCCTGATTTTTATCTCTGATGATAAAGATCTTTTCGGCGATGCACAGATTACACCTATCACGTAAGTTATTAGGTGTACTAGCTCTTGACAAGTATCTCCATTCGAAAAGTGGGGTTAGACCCCTATCCACCAGATCCCAGTAGTGTTTGGATACGGCCGTTTGGTTTCTGAGGTATCTGTGTCTAAAGGAGTGCCTATGGCCGTATAGACGTTGCTTCCAATCACCAGCGGATATACCTATGTATCTTTTCTTCTCGTTTCTGTTTTCTCTGGGGAAGATAGTTGCCTCGTACACTACGTTTTTATACATGCACTTACCCCCGATTGGGCAGAGATCTTTATTCCTACAATTGCAGTTGGGGTCATTCGTCTGAGGTTCGCTACTGTGGTAGTTTTTAAGTATTCTACAATTATGGGAAGATATGATTTTCTCTATATTATTCACGCACGAGTAACTAATTTTCAGTGTTTTCCTATTAAAAATTTTATGTAATGGGTGTTTGTTGTGAATCAGTTATAAGCCGGACAGCTGTGAGAAGGATGGAAGTGTCTAGAGATCTCGTTCGTGGCTGTTTGCTTTACGACTTCAAAGAGGGCTTATCAGCAGCTGCATCAAGTCGGCGCATATGTCAAGCGTTTGGAGATAGTGCTGTGGATGAACGTACTGCAAGGCGTTGGTTTCGAAAATTCAAGTCGGGAGATTTGCCTCTCCATGATGAACCTCGCAGTGGACGACCGCACGTCTTGAATGACGGAGTCCTGAAGGCGGCTATTGAAGAGGACAGCAGTCTAACGTGTGGTGAACTTCCAAGACAGTTCAACGTTTCCGATGAAACAGTTAGACTTCACCTGCAAAACCTAGGAAAGACGTACAAACTGAGCAAGTGGGTTCCGCAAACGCTGTTGGAGGTCCACAAGGGACAACGAGTGACAGCCTGCGTATAGCTGCTTTCTCGCCACCGTACCGCATCCTTATTCAATCGAGTGCTTACCAGTAATGAAAAGTGGGTCCTGTACGAAACTCCCAAACGTTCCAGACATTGATTGTCTCCTCAGGATGCTGTCTCTCACACCGCAAGACCGCCTATGCACCCACGCAAGATTATGCTTTGTGTCTAGTGGACAGATCGTCAAGTGGTTCATTATGAACTGCTACCAACAGGCCAAACGGTCACTGGAGCAATTGAAACGTGTGCAACAGGCATTGCGCCAGAAGGAGCCAGCACTGGTGAATCGCAAAGGTGTGCTTTTCCTCCATGACAACGCCAGGCCGCATGTCACACGAGTGGTCAGGGATACCATGCAGCAACTTCGGTGGGAGACTTTGTGCCATCCACCTTATTCACCTGACGTTGCGCCATCCGATTTACCACCTCTTCCACTCCCTGGATAATCATCTTCGTGGGAAATCCTTCACCAATGAAGCAGACTGCGCAAAGCCCTCACGGACTTCTTTGCGTCAAAATCCCCGAGTTCTACCGCAAGGGCATTGAACAGCTGGAGACACGTTGGCAGAATGTGCTGGATGCCGATTGCGATTACTTCGAAGACTAAATATAAGTTACACATACTGTGAAGCGTTTTCTTTGTTTCCTTTAAAAACGGACATAACTTTTTTGGTTACCTTGTATATACATATATATATATATATATATATATATATATATATATATATATATATATATATATATATATATATATATATATATATATATATATTAGGTGATAAATGAACGATAAAAATGTTAATACGTTTAAAATAATTTAAAAAGCCTATTCCATCTTGATATTTTTCTAGCGTACCCTCCGCTAAATTCTTTTCAATTGTTCTTGTGATATTCGTTTGTGTGGTCGCATCAACGTAATCATAATCATAATCCAATGAAGTCCCAAAGGATGAAACCTATCACACGAAAACTTTTTTTTCAATTTCTCTCTTTCCTCTAAAATTGTTCTTGATATATAATTTTTATACTCTTGTGCCATACTGTCGAAACGGAAAATTACCTAACAATAAAATAATATAAAAAAACTTTCGATATCGACCACGTGATAGAAAACCAAAAAAATTCTTATTGAAAGCATCGAAGGTAAATTCATCTCACGATGCTCACATAAAATATGAAGCTCCCTGAATCAAATATTTCCGACTTACGCATGCGACATTTTTTAAATCATTTTCTTATGAACTACAAGAAATGGAAATAAAAAAAGCTGGAAATACTGAACTCCATGTCCTCAAAAATGGCTTATTTATAACAGGAGATAAAATAAATAAGCAGCAACCAAATCAACAAACTATCACAAAACCTCAACACACTATGTAGTAACAGCAAATAGATATTTGGTCTGCTTTGTTTTGTTGTGTTTTACGGCATATCAACCTCATTGGATTATTTAATATCGACAACTTTTTTTTCTTGGTAATATTTTGTTTTGACAAAAATCTATTTCTGGTAATATTTTTTTTTCCTCAAAAATGTATAGCTGGTAATATTATTTTAAAACATGTATTGCTGGTAATATTTTTTGTCAAAAACGTATTGCTGGTAATATTTTTTTTTTTTTCAAAAATATATTGCTGGTAATTGTTTTGTTTTTTTTCTTCAAAAATTTATTTCTGATAAAAATTCTTTTACAAAGTATCTCTGGTGTTAAAACCTATTTTTACGCTTTTATAATGCTTTTTACCTCAGCTGGGACCCTAACGGGTGCTACCACCCCGGGTCAGGGTGGACCTGGGAACACCAGCAATTAAGAGGTCGTTTCACGCTCCTCAAAACCTCCTGATCAGAGGCCTTGCTGTTGGACGTAATTTATCGTCTTACCCAGAACGGGGATGTCGTTTATCGTCTTACCCAGAACTCGGATGAAGTTTATCGTCTTACCCAGGATGCAGATGTCGTTTATCCTCTTACCCATGACGCAGCAAATAGATACAGTAACACGCATAAGTATTGGATACATGTTATTTTCTGTTATAACTCTAGTTACTTTCTGGTGATATTTCCTACTGTACTTAGTGCTAGATTCATTTCTTTGCTAATTTTTCGGTAACCTTATCCTTCCTTGTGACGTTCAATGATTCTATCTCGCATATCTCTGGATAATTCTTTAGTTTTTGTCATTTTTAATCCTTGAATTGCAGAATGCACATCAAAGAGTAAGATGATTAGTAGCACTATCTTGTAAACAATTTTGTGCTTCTCTAATTGGTCAGAGATAACATTCCAAGACTATCGAAAATTTGAATATTTAAAGTCTTTTAAAATACAAAGTTTCGATTGGAAATTTTTTAAAATCCAATACTTTTGCATAGGGTAATTTTGAACTTTGATAAAAATAAAATGGATTCAACCATGAGTTTTTAATTTTTCTTCCACGTACAACTAAAACAACTTTACGAGATATTACTTACCAAATATCAGGCAAAATGGCGAACATAAACTAGAGTTATAACAGAAAATAACATGTATCCAATACTTATGTGTGTCACTGTATATATTAGAAGCACGGACATAATAGAGAATCTATAGGATATGAAGCTATCCAAGGCCACATTGGAATCCCTTGGAGATTTGGCTTAAAATTCGCTACAAGTATTCATAAATGAGATCTAGTTGACAAATTAGTTTAAAATCGTACACAAGAAGACACATAATTCCCCTAAGTCTTTATTCAAGGAATAATCACTTCCACTCAAGAAGCCAACAATGATAGAACTTTACCGCAGAGACACTTAAATGTACTAAGGAATCTAACGATGAATGAGAAAATCAGCATTACCTCCTCAGACAAGGAAGGTAGTATATTCATTATGAATAACAACACAAACAATGATAAAATTAATCTATTACTCAACGATACCAATACATGAAAAAAATAAATGAACAGAAAATAATTAATGAAACACAAATAAATTAATGTGATTAAGAACTAATCAGAGATTAAAACAAATCATAGTAAAAGATTAAAAGAATAACAGTTTAGGATACCCAAAGTTTTCCCTAAACCCCACAAAGTAGGTATCCCAACGCGCTTCTTCTTTTAAGGTATTGGTAATGCTCCCTATAAACTGGCGAAACTGGTTTTCCCTTATAGATGGTTTCGATCATGTCCTTCACTATATTCAGTACTGTTTTATTCCAATATCCTTCCCCCAATAAGTCAAACTTACCTATCTTTTCTAACCGTTATTTGGGACGTACCTTGTTAAAACTTGGTGTATAACCAATAAACCATAGACATACATCCGTCTGCATTGTCCTTAGGAAAAGCATGCATATATTTCTTTTCGTTCAATCTATCGGTTAAAGAGCAATGTAAGACCCCGGAAAGCCGCTAATGATGCACGGCTTAAAAGACATTGATGATATGTGCCCAAATGTCCTTAATGTTTCCCTTGTGCCAGACTAAAGATCCAAATCCAGGGTATTCACATTCCGGTTGCAGATCCCCCCGGTTGACCTCAACCACTTCCTAATTCTGGCCATATTAAGCCATACTGAGCCAAGGTATCGTGTCAGATCCACGCGCCATCTTGTCATTGTCCGCACTCTGGTTCTTTCCCACTCCCTTGGTGTCTACTCTGTCGCACTAATAGTCGACCTGTCGTATCTGAGACGAGAGACGTGATCAACACACCTATGTTTTCCCTACCTGATGGTCTCATGACCTTCACTCTAGTCAGTTGAGTGTTATTCTAATATCCTTCCCCAATAAGTTAAAATTACCCCTCTTTTCTAACCGTTATTTGGGACGTCCCTTGTTAAAAGCTGTTGTATAACCAGTAAACCATACACATACATCCACATTTGTATTTCTCCTCGGGGAAAGCCTGCATATGAAGAAGTGACTCGAGGTGACGGAGATGTATTTCTAGAGAAGGATGCTAATGATATCATGGACCGAGCGTGTGAGCAACTATGAGTTCTTAGAGAGGATGCAAACAAAGATGAGGCTTATACTTAACCTCAGGAAGGGGCAGTTGAAGTTTCTGGGACATGTAATGAGGAATGAGGGCTTGGAGAATCTGATACACACAGGTCGAATAGAGGGAAAGAGAGACAAGATAAAGCAACAACGGGCTTAAGCAAGTGAATGACAGAACGTGGTCTGGGGAAGGAAACAGAGGGAAGGAACTTGTTGAGAGCGGCAAGGGATAGGAAGAGGTGGAGAGCCATGATCGCGTATGTCCTGAAAGGACACGCACATAAACAGAGAGAATCAGGCTCCTGATATATACCTGGGCAGGTGGATAGGCGGTGCGTGGTCTAGGGGAGTTGGCAGAAACAGAAAACCTGTTGAGAGACACAAGGGATAGAGGGAAGTGGAGAGCCATGATCGCCTACGTCCTGAAAGGACACGGCACATAAAGAGTAAAAGTAAGAACCCGGAAACCCTCTGATAATCCACGGCTAGAAAAGACATTGATGATGTGTGCCCAAATACCTGTAATTTTGCCCTTGTGCCAGACTAAAGATCCAAATCCAGGGCATTCTGATTCCGGTTGGAGATTTCCCCCCCCCCCCGGTTGTCCTCAACCACTTCTTAACTCTTGCCATATTAGGACATGCTATCTTGTCATTGTCCGCACTCTGGTTCTTTCCCACTCCCTTGGTGTCTGTCGACCTGTCGTATCTGAGACGAGAGACGTGATCAGCCGTGACCACCGAGAGAGGTCACGGATCAGCACGCCTATGTTTTTCCTACCTGATGGTCTCATGACCTTCACTCTAGTCAGTTGTGTGTTATTCTAATATCCTTCCCCAGTAAGTTAAAATTACCTCTTCTTTCTAACCGTTATTTTGAACGTGTCTTGTTAAAAGCTGTTGCAATAAAACATAGTTCTACGTCCGTTTGCATTTGTGTTTCTTTTGATTACTTTTCATTCGATGAACGAGCCGTGTAGCCTGGGCATTTTAAATCTTGTTAGCGTCCTGTCTAGATGAAATCAAATCGGATTTAAAAAATATAGAAAAGGAAAAAAAAACAGTTTACGGTGTTTACTCGTTCTCGCGCCAAAACGAGATGTGACACAAGGTCTTTTTAAAGTGGGAACCCGAGCGCGTGCACCCGGGCAAGGGACAAAAATTGCCCACAGCCCCCGCGACCATCGGTTGGGCTGCACCGATCCCTCCCTCTGGTGCAATGGGAGAGCGCGGCATCGGGCAGCTGTTTCCCAGGGCTGAGCACCTCTCAGTATAATTTTCTCTGTCCTTTGACAGAGAAACCCCTGAGCGCACTCTGCCCAAAGACAGAGACGCAACTGAGAGATGATAATGCGTTACAAATCCCTCCAAGGATGAATTTATACGCTATATATTTTCCAAGCGTATCTTAGATGTGGCACAGGGCCGAAATAAGGGGCTCCCAGTGAGGACCGAACTTACTACTCAGTTGTAATTGTTGTAGCGAGGCAAAATTGCTAACCATTACACCACTCGAGGTGCTCTTCCAAGCTGTTTACGGCCACATCACATTGAAACACCGGCTTTTATACGATAAACGAAATTATACCTAGATGGGTGAATACCAGGTGTTGTAAGCTTAAATAAGGGGGGTTGTGTAACGGGTAATGGCACGGAACTGTTAATCGGAGAGCTGAGTTCCAATTCCAGTTGTGTTCTTTATATTAACTTACGTGCAAATAGCCTTGGGATTGTTATGGATCCACCTCGTCTCCTCCCAGCTATGGGTAAATTAGTAAGTCTTGTATCACTAAATCACTATTATCTCAAAAATAAAATGGTTTACAAAAATATTTAGATTTCGGCATTAAATAACCCATAGAGATGTTGATATGCCGCTAAACTAAAACAATGAAAAAGATTTCGAAACAAGTATTCGCAATTCACAGAAAAGAAAGAGGGGCGATTTGATTGCCTATACCCTGAAGGTGTATATCTTCAAACAAACAAAAAAAAGAACAAAGTGGGTCGGGACGTTCGCTAATAGTCATTATAATATCATTTAACGAGTAATTGGGGAAAATGTCTTACTTCGACGAAATGCCTACTGTGTTAACTCCAGAGATTATAACTACTGAATATTCTTTCAAGTAATCACGAAGTACTCAATACTTTTAGCCTTGTATCAGACTAAGTCTATCTTCACAAATAACAATATTAGGTAACCTCGGCAGTGAGATAATAGTAAGCTAATCAAGCACTAAATGATTAATATACATTGAGTTTGATTCTCACAGTGTGCTGCACACGTATAATATAATTTACAATGTTTTTAAAATAGAGATGTCACCACAAACGCGTATATCTAAAGTCTTCTCATGATCTCTCACCACAGGTAGCCCCTTGGGTCTTAGTGACATTATCATTTTGCTCGGAGTGAATTGATTATAAAAAAAATATCCACTAAAAATGTAAGGTTCATTGAATAAAGAACAACGTCGGATTACAAATAAAGTCTATTAATACTTTAGAAATTACTTTGTTTTCTTTTAAGATAGGAAAATAAAGGTTGGCAGATATGTGCTTCGAAATGTCCTAATGGGAGATGCACATTTGTTTCAAAAATAGGGAAATTGAAACTTGCTTTTATCTAAATTCTTTCGTGGCTGCGCCGTATAAAAGCCGCTGGTCCGGATCTATTTTCCCTGGTGTAAGGATCACTTTGTTTCGAACCGGGTTGAAACAAAGACTTTCTTTGACTCTCGAATCCCCAGGTCGGTAGACATAGAATTGTTTAAAAAGCAGGGGTGACTAGACAAAAGCGTGACTATCAGGTTTATAACTATAATAAATCATGTCGGTTTGGCTTGTTGTTGTGTTTTACGGTGTATCAACCTCAATGGGTTATTTAATGCCGGCAACATTTTTAGGATAGATTTGTATGAATAGAATATGTATTCTTTAGTTTAGATTAGTTTGGTTTATTTTGTTTTACGGTATATCAACCTCAATGGGTTATTTAATGCCGACAACTTTTTAGGATAGATTCGTATGAATAGAATATGTATTCTTTGGTTTAGATTGGTTTGATTTATTTTGTTTTACGGCATATCAACCTCAATAGGTTATTTAATGCCGACAACGTTTTTTTCCGGTAATATTTTGTTTTGTCAAAAATATATTTCTGGTAATATTTTTTCCTCAAAAATATATAGCTGGTAGTATTATTTTAAAACATGTATTAGTGGTAATTTTTTTCTTCAAAAAAGTATTGCTGGTAATATTTTTTTCTGGTATTAAAACCTACACTTTTATAATGCTTTTTACCTCAGTTTCGGGGTTAACTATTTGCCCATAGCTGGGACCCTAACAGGTGCTACTACCCCGGGTCAGGGTGGACCTGGGAACACCAGCAATTATGAGATGTTCCACGCTCCTCAAAACCTACTGATCAGAGGCCTTGCTGCTGGTCGTTGTTTATCGTCTTACCCAGGACGCGGATGTAGTTTATCGTCATACCCAGACCGATAAATAATGTCGGATTATAATAAAATCCTTTAATTCCTTATAGAAATCGGAGAGCCGAGGTCGAATTCCAGTCGTGCATATTACAATCACGTACGGGTTAAACACCATTGGAAAAGGTATGGATCCACCTCAATGTCCATCCATATATGTTATCAATAGCAAGACAGACTCGATTCACTCACCCTGGTTGACAATCAGTCTATCACAGAAAGAAATGTTGATCTATTGCGAGAAAATGTTCTGCCTAGTCAGTCATGCATCGAAAGAGACCTGATCGCGCAAGCGTTTATCATGCATAGCAGAGGTCGGTCAACTATGGCACGCAATTTCCAATGCCACGCAGCCGCCAATGACATTACGAAGTTCGAACCAATAACTACTACAACGCAAAGATATTTAGCTGTTTAATTTTAATATATACTAAAATATATATACTATATATTACTATATGAAATATATTGTAGAACAGGTATATTGACCTTCACTTGTATAAAAAAAAATACGTATGCTCTTGGTATACTGAATGGTTTTAAAGTCGGCACATAGTTACCAAAAGGTCGCCGATCCCTGCCCTAAGTCAGAGTATTAAAACAGAAATTGTTAGAGTTGTCTGAACTGCAAAGCAGGTTCATATTATGGACCTTCGTGGGGCTTGATCTATGGTTACTTTAGAGAATTTTTGAACATTTTAGACGTGACATGTAGGTGGGTGCTTTGATACTAGCAACATTAATCATATGAACATTAATCACATACATTGACCAAGCTATAGACCAGGGGTCGGCAACCTACAGCACGTGTACCACACGTCGTACGCCAATCAATTTCCAATGACAAGCAGGCGCAAATGACATCACGAAGTCCGAACCAATAACTACTACAACGCAAAGAAGTCATTTAGCTGTTAGAATTTTAATATATACTAAAGTATATATACTATATATTACTATATAAAATATATTGTAGAACAGGTATATTGACTTTGGCTTGTATAAAAATACGCATGCTGTTGGCACACTGAATAATTTTAAAACCCTAAGCACATAATTAGCAAAACAAAAGTTTGCCGACCGCTGATGTATGGAAATTAACTGACTGAATTCCTTACAGATTATTTTGTTCCCGTAGAGGGAAGTTGTAAACACCACTTGCAAGAAGTTTTAGCATTTTCACTTTGTCTCTTGCAAAACGATAAATATGGGTATCTGCACACAGAGAAAGACAGAGAAGATAAAAGATGAACAGGTGTCTCCTAGGTGTGGTACAGTATCCTGAGAGGCTATTTGATCTTAAACTCACACCTGACCTTAAGTAGAACACCTACATATGAGCCAATCGCTAAAGGTACAGGTAAATAGTCGGCTCCCTGTACCGCTCTAATTACCTGATTCCACGTGCTATCCACTGCCTTTACAAGAGCTAGATCATGCCAAGAATGGGATACTGTTGTCATATTTAGTTCGGAGCTGCATAAACATCACTGTTCAGCCCCGATAGGGTCCAAAAGCGTCTTCGAATACTTGTGGGTGACGATTTATTTTCCAACATCCAATCTCTCTTTTACAGGCGGGATTTGGCAAGCTTCTTGCTGCTGTATTGCTAATTTCACGGAAAAGTGCTCGGACGAACTACATTCCTTTGTTTCCCGACTTCCCCCACAGAAAGGACTCGCCATGCCACTTACATCGTAGATTTGTACATTTCAATTTTTGTAAATAGAAGTGATGCGTCAGAGTGCCGTCAGTTGGAAATATTTTAATTCCTTTTATTTATTAATCCATTCAGTTAATGGGTAAATAGTCAAATAATGCTATTTTTAGATGTATTAAGAAGCTCTTTCAAAGGTATTTCAAATCGTACACTCTTATGTAGAGAAGAAAAGGAATATCTATTTTATATGTATTAAGAAGCTCTTTCAATACCTCATCTCAGAAATAGAGACAGATGTTGAAGGTCAATATGGCAACAAATATGAGGACAACAGTCCGAACAATGCAAATAGTGTAAATAATTACAATACCTCATCTCAGAAATAGAGACAGAGAAGGAATAAATAAATACAAACAAAAAAATAGGACGTACCACCAGCGACGACTTTGTCTACGCTAACACCTTTTTTGTGAGCCATGAATCCCAGGACAGAGAACGTGGCAAATCCAGCATACAAACTCGTAAAGCAGTTGATCAAAGGAACAACAAAAGCGTCTCTGAAAAAGAAAAATGAAACAAAACATTATATAACATGGGAAACTTTACAACATCTACACAGCATTCCAAAACAACACATGTAAAACTGTACAGCAACAGATATTTTCTTTTGCAGAGACCAAACTACAACCTTCTTTGTGATCTGATTCTTCAGCACGATGGCACGCCACAGCTTCCTGTCCTTTATAGCCCTTAATAAATTTTGTATTTTTATCTCTCTTAAACCTTGTTCCGATATTCACTTACTCAAGCTCGCTAAGGATTTGTTTTCCGATGTCACTTTTGCCTTCAACCCGTCCAGTCAGTATCAGATTTTCAAAAACCTCGCTTCTCATTATGTTCAGGTGCTATAAGCATGACTGTGCGGATGGTGTATGGATAATGGTTCGAAATTGTTAATCGGACAGCCGAGTTCAGATTCCGGCAAATGACATCACGAAGTATGAACGAATAACTACTACAACGCAAAGAAGATATTTAGCTGTTTCAATTTTAATATATACTAAAGTATATATACTATATATTACTATATAAAATATATTGTAGAACAGGTATATTGACCTTGACTTGTATATAAAAAAAATACGTATGCTGTTGGTATACTGAATGGTTTAAAAGTCGGCACATAGTTACCAAAAGGTCGCCGACCCCTGCCTTAAGTCAGAGTATTCAAACAGAAATTGTTAGAGTTGTCTGAACTGCAAAGCAGGTTCATATTATGGACCTTCGTGGGGCTTGATCTATGGTTACTTTAGAGAATTTTTGAACATTTTAGACGTGACATGTAGGTAGGTGCTTTGATACTGGCAACATTATTAGAATTGTTAATCTCCTTAATTTTGTTATATACACTTATGCACAACCATTGAGAAACGTATGAATCGACCTCTTCTCCCCCAGCTATGGATTAATTAGTAGGACTTGCATCACTAAAATGATTATGATCTCAAATAATTCCTCCGCACCTCTTGTATCCAACTGGTCCCCTGAGTATCACATTTTCCAAACCCCTTTCCTCATTATGCTTCGGAGTACCAGCTGTTGTAAGCTTGGGTGCACGGATGGTGTAATTGATAATTGCTCAGTATAGTTAATCGGAAAGTCGAGTTCAATTTCACGTTGGTTTCGTTATGTTGACTTATGCGCAAATACCTTTGAGAAATCTATGAATCCACGTCTTCTCCCCTAGCTATGGATTAATTAGTAAGACTTGTATCACTATAACCATTATTATCCAAATCTAAAAAAAAAACACATGCGTACAAAATATTTAGAATTCGGCATTAAATAACCCTTAGAAGTTGATATGCCGCTAAAGAAAAAACAAGAAACTAATCAAAATATTTCCTAATGATGTGCCCTAGAAATTTCATTTGTCTCTTTCCTCTGTCCCACTTGCCTTCAATACATCCTGTAAGTGTCAAATTTTCCAAGCCCTCTATCCTCATGATTTTCCCTAGAAACTGTCTCTTTCTGATGTTAAATAGAAGTGTCTTTTTTTAATTCATTTTCTCTAAAAACCTCGTCGGTGCTCATATGTTCGGTTCGTGGTATTCTCAGCATCCTTCTGTAGAACCATATTTCTGTTGGTTACCATTTTTTAAAGAGGCTGTTTCAAATATGCATTTAGTCACTGAGACTCATATAAAATGGTTGCGTGGGCAGTGTAATGTCAGCTATTCGAAATGTGCAAGCCAAGAGCCGTGTTCGAATTCCAGTCAAGTCTGTTTCCTTTCCATTACGCGCAAATACACTTGGGGAAGATATGATTACATATCTCGTCGTCAGCCACAGGTAAATTGCACGATAGACTGGGCTCTCCAGTCGTGTTTAGCAATCAGTCAAGGAAAAGGACAATTCTGAATTAGTAACCGTAAGTGGTCCTGGACGAAAGGTTTTGGCATAGAAGCCGAAAGCCACTCCTACCAATTATATGAAGGCATCAACAGCAGAGTGTTGGGTCTGGTCAAAGACAGAATCTAACAGAGTAAATCCTTGGCATTGAACGGCAGTTGTGTCACGTAAAAGATCAGACTAGATAATAAACGAAACTTACTCCGAGTCAGATGAGAACGGCAGGACAACGCTGTGTCTCCAAATATATACACAAACGAAACACCTATAGGGAAACATGAGGGAGTCTCGACGGAGTACCTAGTTAGTTCGTAATATAAAATACAATCATTCCCCCAGGGGTCACTTCTTAGACCAACTTTGTTTCTATTTCACATATAAGCTTATGAGTGTACACAAATCATTTGTGGATATCTATGCTGATAATACAAAGATATATGGATGCACCTCCAAGACATGTGACGACCAGCTGATCTCTCATCCGATCTCAGTGGGGAGGGAACTGGCTGGTTACATTCAATACCTCGAAAACCAAACTAATTATATTCCACCACAGCCGATCGGACCCTGAACTACCATCAGTCACGACGAATGAATGTTTCCTCAGGGAGGATCCGTACCTTGAGGATCTATTGTGCCTCAGACTCAACTCAGGCCTTAAGTAGAACTCGTATATACTATCGCTAACGATACAGAAAAAACGGGCGTTTCCGTGTTTCGCTCCATCAAATACCTACCTAACTCTACTTACTTTTACCTTTACAAGAGCCAGATCAGGCCTAAAATGTAGTTCTGTTGACATATTTGGACAGGAGCCGCCCAGTGCTTACTTTCCAGGTTTGACAGAATCTAAAAGCATCCTCACGTCATTGTGGGTGACAAATTATTTTCTACCCTGCAATTCCTCTTACTGCCCTATCTATCGCTATTTCGATAAAAGTGCTCAGACGAACTACATTCCTTAGTTCCACAAGTTCTAACCTTCACGACTAGGACCTGCTAGGCTAGGCGTATTGAAGCGAACCGCCATCAGTCCATTCATATTCCATTGGCGAGAATTGAGTTGCACTTAAGCAGAGGATGTTTTCCCGATCACTACAATAATTAACTGTTCAGGTCTAGGGTTCATCGTTATCTCCCCCGCATAAACTATTACTATTATGCTGTAATCCCTTATCTCGAGTGGCTTCCAGGCCTTGTACAGGGTGAACCGCACTGTAAAAAAATAAAATTCCGTATCTGGTTGTCATATTTAATTTTATTGGGGCAGAAGTGACCTTCATTATTATTTATTTTTTTGCCATGTTTCGCCCTGCTCAATTTGCGGCCTTCTTCTCTTAGAGACCCTCCTCTTTTGAATTACGTTCTAGCTCTTTTATCCGGATTACATCTGTGAATCCGGCAAACAGATTACTATGTCGACGTTCATATCTGATAATATAGTGTTCATTATTCAGTATATAGTCCTGGATATGACGATGAACTACATCCAGTAGCAAAGTCTCTGATCGAAAGATTGGAGCTTTTAATTGATCCACCTCTTACCCAGGGGTGGTTAATCTATCCCCATTTGAATCTCTATCTATAAAAGACAGGACGTGTGTGTGTGTATGTGTGTGTGTAACAAATGCACGGCCGCAATTTTCGACGGATTTGCACCAAAATTTACATCCACATGCTCCAAGTTAGCGAGAAGGCCAGGATCGACTTTGCATTCCCCATCTCCCATCGATAGTGGAAATAATCGATTTTTTCATGCTTCTACAGCAGTTTTCATGTAGTTTGCGGCCATTTTCTACTGACCAGAGTGAGAGCCTACAGATGGCTGCCACGAATAGGCAGGAAGATTCTGTTGGCCAGCGTGAGAGCCAACAGCTGATTGACACGAATGTTAACTAGCATGCTAGCATGCAAAAAAAATCGAAAGCTGCATTCGTCACAAGTGGGAAAAATTTAAATCTGCACGGCACTTTACTCCAATTGGCTCATTCGCTTGCTTAAACTCAACGTTGATTCTGATTCCGCAGAACTGGGTTGGGTGTGAAAAAGTAATTGTTGGTAACATTCTTTTTTCATTCGGTTTTTCCATTTACGAGTCCTTTTTTAAAGCTGATCGTTTTGTGTTCATTTTGTTTAGTTCTTTTTTCGTAACAGATTTAATGTTTAGTATAGAGCTTAGAAAAATTCGCAGTGTGAGATAGGCAAGAAGTTAGGCATGTAGCAACATCAGCACGGCAAAGGGCACTCCTTTAAAGGCAAGGAAGGGCAAAAATATTTTAAGTCAAGTGATAGTGATTGCTGTATGAGTTGTACGATTTTTGAATCAAGCACGAGCAACGCCGGGCCGTCCTGCTAGTAGTAAATATTAAGCTCTGCTACATTCCACTAGTTCAAAGCTTCACGGTTAATACCAATTTTGCTACCCCCGCAAGGTCGAATTACACTCATTCTCTATGTATTTTTTAAAGCAAGAAGGAACTTCAACTGAGACATGCCCCTTCTCAAGAAGCTCTACATTATGGACCCTTTATGAATGCTGCCTTGAACGCTACTGTCTTAACCTTTGCAATTCTGGAACCAATATCTATCCTCATAATCTTCATTTCAGATTTCCTCCTCTTACGCTCCTATTGCGCAAGTCATTAAGTAGTGATTTTCCAAGCGTAGCTCAGATGTGGCACAAGGCCGAAAGTATGGGCACCCAGTGAGGATCAAACTCACTACTCAGTCGTAATAGTTCTGGCGAGACAAGCTTGCTAACCATTACACCACCTCGAGGTGCCCTAAAGTGATTTTCCAAGCCTAGCTCAGCTGTGGCACAAAGCCGAAAATATGGGGCACCAAGTGAGGATCGAACTCACTACCCAGTCGTAATAGTTCTAGCGAGACAAGCTTGCTAACCATTACACCACCTCAAGGTGCCCTGCACAAGTCATTAAGTAACTCCTTAACTTAAGTGACTACTGAGCCATGTATTCGATGATATTAGTAAAAAGAAAAGTGCTGTTCGGGTCCATTTTTTTCTTGCAAGTCAACAGTCGCTGCTACGCTTATCTACTTTGGAAAGACAAGATTAAGAAAGTGGGCGGGAAACTTGTTGCGTCTTACATGTTGACACAATAATATTGATGTTATGACTTAGTTCATGCCAAGAAGCTAACGGAGGGTAAGACAAGGGGTATTATTGATTGTTTGTGACCTTGGTTACGATGGGGAAGAATTCTCGGCCAGCAGCCACAGACTGAATTATTCAACTTTCTCTCTTTACGCTTTACGCTTTCTAATTTCTTGCTTTCTTTATTTTTGGTTGCCTCTCGCCTTTTCTCTTCTATAGTTCCGCATTATTAGTTTTTTTCTTAACATATTTTTTCTTTATATTTTCTATTCTTTTATGCTGTCTTACTCTTCTTGGGGTTCTTAGCTAATTTCATCAATTCTCATGTATCTTTTCATCTTTTTCATCTTCTAGATAGTTTCTTTCTTTCTTAACCTTTTTTTTACCTTTTTGAGACAATGTTTATGGACTTACTTTTATAATTTGTTTTTCTTTCTTTCACTTTTTTCTTTCTTTCTTTCTTTCCCCTCACTTTTTGAGACAATGTTTATATCCTCAATGTCGCCAATAATTTGTTTTTCTTCCTTTCTTTCTTCTTTCCTTCTCTCTTTCTTTATTTCTTTACCCTCTCTGTTTTCAGACAGTTTTTATATCCTTATTATCTTCTATAATTTGTTTTCCTTTCTTTTTTCTTTCTCTCTTTAAACACTATTTTTGAATCAATGTTTATATCATTATTGTCGGGAATAATTTGTTTTCTGTCTTTCTTTCTTTGTTACTTTCTTCTTTTTTGTTTCTTTCTTACTTTCTTTCTTTCTGCCTTTCGTTCTTTCTTTCTTAGCTACTTTCATCTACTCGCATTCATGTTTTCATGTTTTCATCTTCATTATCGTTTCTTTCTTTCTTTATCTTTTTTAACTTTTTACCTTTTTGAGACAATGTTTATATCCTTACTTCAATAATTTGTTTTTCTTTCTTTCACTTTCTATCTTTCTTTCTTTTTCTTTCTTTCTCTCTTTCTTTCTTTCTTCTTTTTTCTTTCTTTCTTTCTTTCTTTCTTTCTTTCTTACTTACTTTCTTCTTTTTTCTTTCTTTACCCTCTCCTTTTTAAGCATTTTTATATCCTTACTATCTTATAATTTGTTTTATTTCTCTTTATCTTTCTTTACCCTCTCTTTTTGAGACAATGTATATATTCTTATTGTAGTCTATTATTTTATATCTTTCTTTCCCCTTCTGCCTTTTTTTCAGATCATATTTAAATAGTTACTTTCTGTCATATTTAACTTTACCTTAGGGTTTTGCAAAATATAAAGAAATCGCGTCCTGCTATAAATTTCGCTTGTATAGAGACTTCACACTTCTGTTTGGATCATCTCTTAATGTGGCCTTGAACAAACCCAACGAATGTGTAATAAATCAGCTAGTCTTATTATGTTAGAACTTATTTGCTCCAGCGAATAAGATCTAACATATGCCGAAAAATAAAAACATTTTCCTAGCATTTTCAAGAGAAAATCAAATAAATGCCAATAATGAAGATATAAACATGGTCTTCGGAAGACTGGGAAGGTGAAAGAAAGAACGAAGAAACGAATGAAAAAAATATATTGACATTGTTTCAAAAAGAGAAGGAAGGAGATAGAAGGAAGGAAAGGAAAGGAAGGAAGGAAGGAAGGAAGAAAGAAAGGAAGGAAGGATGGAAAGAAGGAAGGAACGAACGAACGAAGGAACAAGTGAAGAAATATATGAGGGATGAGAAAAAAATTATCAGCGATAATAGGTATATTAACATGGTTTCAAAAAGTAAAGGAAGGGGAATGAAAGAAAAGAAAGAGAAAAAAGAAAGAAAGAGAAATCATAAGGAGTAGTGAAAAAGAAAGAGAGAAATAATTTAATTAACAACTTATTCATTCGTCCAAGATTAAACTTAATTTCTAACATTTACTATACAGGATGCAAAGTGAATTTTAAAAAAACAAACAGATTTAATTGATTAAAAATTATGGTAACATTAACGTTAACGTTAACGTTATGGGAAAAAAGTTATAAAATTTAAGCTTTTCAACTTGATTCATTTCCGAAAAAACAATATTCTGGGGGCTATTTTTCTTTTCATCCTGATTTGGGGAATCGGATTTAATCGATTATTTTTCAGCACCCCTCATATGTTTTTATTTCAATTACCAAACTGACGTCATTGCCGAAGGATCTATTCCCGTTCGCATTTTCCAGATCGTCTCCTTCTTCCTTCTGTCGATTTACGGTAAGTTGCGCATTTTAACAACGTGGCATTGGTTATCTGCTTCTTTGAGTTCTTGGCGAACAGTCAATGAATTATTCCCGAAGGCTGCAGTATGTAAGACTTCGCCAAGTTAAAGTTATATGCCGCGTTCTTTCGATGAATCTATCAGTTTCAATAAAAATGAGTTCTCAAGATTATACTAGACGACAGGACCACAACAAATTGAGAATCCTTCCAACGATCCCTTGCCAAAGGGTTCGGAAAGCTTCAGTTAGCGATTTTCATTCAGCCATGCCAAGGGAGTTTGATAATAAAACCATTTTTTTTTACCAAGCATGACCAAATAAACGAGATGCCAATATTTTAAATTGGTTTATTCACCTGAAGCTTACACGAAACTCAACATTGATTTAAACGAGTGTAGGAGTTATTAAAAGATTGTTGATATATTTTATTTATTACGTATTCCATTATTCAGTCAGTCAGTTAAGTATAGGTATGTCCAATTTTGGCCATTTTAGCGTTTTTAGTTGTTTTTTTGTCAGTTGAAAGACACATTAATTTCGAAATTCTTGTAAAAATTAACTACTTGTTGGATTTTAATGAAAACTTCAGAACTTATTCAGAAATGAATGAACTTATTTTAGAAATGTTTGTCTCTTTGAAAGTCATGGTATAAATATTTTTTTTATATCTCTTACCCCCCTCGAACTTAATTTTATGAAAACTCAAAAAAAAAATTATTTGCAACCTGAATTTTTTTTTAAATTAAATGCACAAAACTCTGAAAAATCTAAATCATCGATTTTTTTGTTAAAAAAATGTCCGAAATTGTCCAAACTTTTATCTCAATTGTAAAAATACAAAACCCAATAAAACTAAGACAATATTTAATTAAGAAAGTTTTTAATGGCTTTTCTGAATAATATATACGAAGGTAATTATTATCTGAAAGAAAAAAATATTTTTGATGAACAATGAATTTTTACATTAATATTCATTTTTTTTTCAATTTTAAATACACAATATGACAAAAGGTTGTTATATATTTATACATTAAGTTCTTTCTGCAACCTTATGGAAATGATATATTATGTTCTCTACTTTTTAAAGATCATAAATTTGAAAGCTTATTAAAATCTGACAACCATAATTATTTTTAAAATAATTTTTAATATTCCAAAATTGTATTTAAAATTGTCTCCAACGAAAGTATGGATGCACACCTTGAAATAATAGTTTCTTTTGATAGAAGCAAGTTTTTTTTTACTTCAGAAATGGCTTTGATTCGTTCAGTAACAACAAAACAACGCTTGTCAAGTTTTCTGAATATCGTCGTATTATTTTCAATTTTTTTCTTTTTCTATTCAAATATAATCGAATAGTGGGATAAAAGAAAATATCGACTATTTACAATTACAAAAAAAAAAAAAACCGCCCTTGGAAGTCCACCCAAATTTTCAAGTTTGAAATCGAATGCATAAATTCATTTTACATTACTTTGGAATTATTATCCACACGACAAATTATCAATTAAAACGATTTTTGGAGTTTAAATTTTCTGGAGTTAGCTCGCTACTACTAAATACTTGTTGAGTCAAAAAACAAAACCAACATAGCATGTTAATTTTATTAATAAATAAAATAAAACTCATATTACTGCCATATCATAATTATTAATGAATAGAAAAAAATCTGCCTTAATAAAAAAGAAATAAAATCTCATTTCATTAAGTTAACCCGTTTCAATTAATGGTGTTTCAAGTAATTTTTATATTCTCAGAAAAATATTTCATGACTGAAATAATAAACCTCAATTTAAAAAAATGTATTTTTTTTACTGTTTTATTTTTACTTGTAAAATTTGATTTTCTTTCATAATTTAAATGTTATTTTCAGTGCAGAATTCTTCCTCAAACGTAAGGTAAAAAAAAAAAAAATTTGAAAGTGAATTTTTTTTTTCTACTAACCAGATTCACTTAAAATTAGAACGAATTATATCACTTCTGCGCTACCGTCCAATAAATTTCCGTGCCGTAAGTTGTGAATATATTGACGTACATCAATTAACGCCTGTCAATTGCTTAAAAAAGGAACGACTACGGTTGGAAATATCTCTCTTAAAAAATTTTCTGCTAAAAATGTAAGTAATGTTTCTTTCAAATTACATTAAGTATACTTTAATCATTCTAAATTTCCTAAGATAACAAAAGAAAAAGGTGTAATTGATTTTTCATGATTTTTTAACTAACAAACTATGATCTTTCCGACAGAAATGTCGATAAGTTCGATTTTACGAAATTTTTTGACTCGAAAAAAAACAAGATTTTTTAATAAAATTTCTAACATTTATAGGACGGATTAAAAAATCTGAAAAATATTCAGAAAATACTTTGGTCTTTCCTCTTTAATAACAACATAAATATTTAAACGTTAAAAATTGTTTTATCAATTTGGGGACCTTTTGTCGTCAAGGTATACCACTTTTTAGCGAAATATTGGACATACCTACTTAAGTTAAGTACCATACGCGATACACCATTGGACGATCATGTCTCTTTCGATTCATGACTGACGAGGGAGAGGATTTTCCCGCAGTAGTTTGCCGTTTCTCTCTGCCACCCAATGCTATAGCACTCATTCTGTCCTGCTATTCAACCCATAGCTTGGGGTTTAAAAATGTATTCATACCTTTTCCCGCGTAAATGATTGTAATGAAAACGACTGGAATTCAAAATTGTCTCTCTGACTTCTCATTCAAATTCTGTCGAGGATCGTTTTGTTTTGGGGACACTTGCTTTCTTTCCCGTCTTTTCTACAAATATTTTCGTGGCAACCGCTCTAATGAGCTTTTTTCCTTGGTGCCCCGGCTACATGAATTTAAACGTGCTACTAGATTGGCGTCTATGTCCGACCTTCTTACCTTTGAAATATTTAAATGGAGCCGCAATATTCACTTCAACTGTTTCTTTTCTTTGCACTTTCCGCCTGTCGAACCCTCTTCCGTTTTCTAGCTTTCCTGATAACTACTATCATCAAAAATTTAAATGCAAGATCAATCATCATCTTCGTCTTCTTGAATCCCATTCATCTTTTATCCTTTCCACAATCCACCCTATCTCTAGTTTTGTTCGCCCACTTTAACTCTCTGTAACTCCATTTGTACTAATGACATTCCCGCTATGCTTGGGATTAAATTATTTTTAAAAAATGCTGGATGATATATTTTCAGGATAGCCTCAAGATTTTTGTTACGTCTGAAATCTGTTGAAATTTAATTATTCGGAAAATATGCAGCTTTTCCAACACAAGCGCAACTCCTAATATGCAATCCGTTGTTTTTTTTTGGGGGGGGGGGTTGCTATCAATTCAAGTAGTAAAAAGAAACAATTAATACTGTTTGGTCGCAGCTCGTGTGGTGTGCACAACATCTACAGGGTGTCCATAAAGTTCGTGTGCACTTTAGAAAATTTAGAACATTATTTGTATTTGCGATAGAAATAATTTGTAAAAAGGATTAGAAAGAAGTAAATCTATATTTTTTAAGGTTTTATTGGAATTTTATTTAAGTTTCCACATGTCCTCCATCATTAGCAATACAAAGGGTAATACGATTTTGCAGTTCTCGGAAAACATGTACCAACTTATTTACAGTAATGCCTGAAATCACATTAGTTATTTTAGCTATACTTAAAACTAGGTACATTAAAATTTATAACATTTTTTACAGATTATTTCTATCGCAAATACAAATAAAGTTACAATATTTTTAAAGTGCACAAGAACTTTATGGACACCCTGTATTTAAAAATCACAGGAATCTTGTCGAAAACTACGCCCACTTAACACTTTGAATCATTTCTGTCATGATTAGTATATAGGTGTATATATAGAAGTGAGGTCTTGTCGTGAGACATCCTCGGAAATCGGCAACATCTATCCTGGTCAGTAACTGTGATGGGTGACCGCTTGGGAATTCCAGTTGCTGTAAGCTTATTTGTGCGGGTTGGGTAATGGATAATGACTCGGAATTGTTGATCGGAGAGCCAAGTTCCAATTTCTGATGGGTTCGTTATATTCTCTTTCGCGCAAATACCCTTGGGGAAAGGTATGAACGCATCTCTTCTGCGCCCGGCTATGTGTTGATTATTAAGACTTGTATCACTAAACCATTATTAATAAGAAAAAATAGAATCTAAAAATATTTTCTGGCTTTAAATAACCTGCAAAGGACTGGTAAGCCGTAGAAACAAAACGGAAAATCACTTATTATTATTAGTAGTAGTAGTGTTACTAGTTGTTGTAATAGTAGTAGTAATATATGAGAGGGACAGAAGCGAACAAAGTTTCACTGAGTTACAATTATACCAAGCCTGATACATTTATCAAACCTAGTCTGCTAAGTGTATACAACAAAAATGCATCACAGCTAAATGTGAGTTATATGTTACAGATTTTGATACAAGAAACACGTTAAATTAGAAATACCTTTAAGTCGGGGTCTTCGATTAAAAATTCCGAGCCATTATCCATTACACCACACGCACATCTAAGCTTACAACGCCTGGCAGTCTCAAGCGGTCATCCATCTATCTACTGTCGATTTTGGTGATCATACGGGGAGCGGTATTTCAACGTGATGCAGCCGTAAGCCAATAATAATAAAGTGCCCGGTATCACCTTATTAAACACTGTGCAAGGATAGGCGCCTCGGGCTTTGTATATTTTCAACCCATTGAAACTTTACTGGCACACAGACTCTCAATAATAATAATAATAATAATGTTAGTGTATGACATTTAACAGACGCTACATATGCGAGCTTTCTAATTCGTTTTATTAAAAAGTAAAATACAATTTTCTTTGAACATATTTTTGCCAGGTTTTCTCTAGTTATCAAAATGCTCTCAAACCAAAGAATATTTTATTTTCTTCCGAATACTACCCTGTATCGTGTCATGGAAAAGTAAGTAACTGGTCGTATCCGGTATATATATATATATATATATATATATATATATATATATATATATATATATATATATATATATATATATTAAAGAAAAAACAGACCACTTTAAGGTCCCATGTAATAATTTATTTCACCATAGTCCTTTTAAAGGACGTTGGATCATCAAACATCACTTCCAAAAGGAAGAAAAATGAAATGAAAATTCACACATTTGACGGGTAGTATTAAGTTTATGTAATTTAACAGAGAGGGTAGTAAGGAGTGGTGTGAGAGACATGATCGAGTTTCAAGAGGGTTGATTTTAATATTTTTATCTATCATACTTGCTAGTAATGTAAATGATTGTTAAGGTAACATCTCTGTCAGTTTGAATCTAATTCATGAATGTAATTTGTAACTATTTTAGATGGGTAATCATTTTTACGTAAAGTTTAGGTTTTAAATTAAGATGGAGTAATATTTGAAGGCAATATTAAAGATTTTGTTTCATTTACAATATTAAAAGATTACTATCAGTAAACTGTTATATTTTAAACAATTTTTTAAATATATTTTCTATGAATGTGTTTTTAAATATACTATTTAACTCATATTAAATCCCTAAATTGTTTGTAAAATAGTTAAATATTTAAATTGCTAGCAAGCATCAAATTAATTTCTTCATGGATTTTTTAAACATTTACATTACTATCAAACATTAAAAACTGTTTTTTTCACATAAATTGCTAAAAATATCCCACCCCTCCTCTTCCTTCGTAAAACCTAATTACAGCTTCTTTCTCTTTATTTCCCCCTTCTTTAGTTTCTTTTTTCTTTTTCTTTTTTCTCTCTTCTCCCTCTTCCCTTTCAATATATCATTTCCATTAAGTTAACCGATTAAATAGGTCAATGTCTGGCCCCTCTTCCCCTAATACTAAGTATGATAGATAGAAATATTAAAATAAACCCTCTCGAAACTCGATCATGTCTCTCACACCACTCCTCACTACCCTCTCTGTTAAATTACATAAATTTAATACTACCCGTCAAAAGTGTGAATTTTCATTTCATTTTTCGTTTCACCATTTGGAAGTAATGTCTGATGATCCAGCGTCCTTTAAAAGGCCTATGGTGAAATAAATTATTACATGGAGCCTTAAAGTGGGCTGTTTTTTCATTAAATTATTAGCTCTGAATTTACATTGAGCTCTCAGGATTTCATCTTCCTTGGGACTACCCATAGGGATTACCAAGTTTTTCGTAACTTATATATATATATATATATATATATATATATATATATATATATATATATTATGAAATAGATTAATTCCGACAGTTATTTAATATATTTTCTGTTTAGATGTTATTTTAATAGATACGGTTTATTTAATTAAATGCTCTGTTTTTAATTAAACGATATTAATTACATTTAAAAGCTTGAACGTAAAAAATATGCGTTCTCCAACAGGAATCGAATCTGTCCTATACGAAGATTTGTTGTTTAAAAACATTAATTTGGATTTTGGTAAACAGAGGCTTCTCTATAGCTAAGTAGTATAGCACATCAGATCAAATGATGGTTCCGTATACAGGTTCGATTCCTGTTGGAGAATGCATATTTTCTCCGAATTTTCTCGAAAATTCAGGCGGGTAAATGTGATTAATACTGTTTAAACTGGATCTAAAACGGTATCTTGCAGCTATATCTGGACTGGAGCTACACAATCCCACCTTTCCGGCTTTCAGTTTAAGATCTTTCGAGTGGTATTAGGTAATGGTAAATGCAGAGACTTTGTTCTACTTTGCAACGTCTTCTCCACGGACGGAACGTTGCTATTCGATCGCTGTTTGCACAGCTACAACAGAGCATGCCACTTTCACGAGATCGAATCACATTCATGCCTTTTACATTGCAAGCATAAAAATAAAGTTTCACTTAACGTTCCTTTCATTAACCCCACACATTTATCACATTTTCTTATTTATTAAAACCCCATAATTTATTAGAAATGTCCTTAACTTAGCAAGCAAGAGTACGAAGTTCATTACATTGACTTACGTGCAAATAGCCTTAGAAAGGAAATGAATTAATCTCTTCTCCCCCAAACTATGGATTAAATAGCAGGACAACCTGTGTACCATAGATTTCATTGGCAATCACTAAACTGCAGAAAGAAACGGCACTCTACTTTTGGAATTCTTCTGACAAGTCAATCATAAATCGAAAATCGTGTATCGCGTATGGTACTTAACTGACTGAATAAAGAAAGACGTGATAAATTAAATATATCAACCAACATTTAATAGCTCCTGCACTCGTTTGAATCAATGTTGGATTTCGTGTAGCCAAATGTCCAAAAAACAAAACGATCCTGGAAAAAATTTGAATGAGAAGTTGGAGAGACGACTTCGAATTCCAGTCGTTTTCATTACGTGGGAAAAGGTATGAATTCATTTTTAACCCCCCAAGCTATGGGTTGAATAGCAGAACAGAATGAGTGCTATAGCATTGGGTGGCAACGCGTCTACCACAGAGAGAAACGGCAAACTACTGCGGGAAAATCTTCTCCCTCGTCAGTCATGAATCGAAAGAGACATGATCGTCCAATGGTGTATCGCGTATGGTACTTAACTGACTGACTGAATAATGGAATACGTGATAAATAAAATATATCAACAATCTTTTAATAACTCCTACACTCGTTTAAATCAATGTTGAATTTCGTGTAAGCTTCAGGTGGATAAATGAATTAAAAATATTGTCAGCTCGTTTATTTGGTCTTGCTTGGTAATAAATAAACAGCTTTTCTCATCAAACTTCGTTGGCATGGGTTAGTGAAAATCGCGAACTAAAGATTTCCGAACCCTTTGGCAAGGGATCGTTGGAAGGATTCTCTATTTGTTGTGGTCCTGTCGTCTAGTATAATCTTGAGAACTCATTTTTATTGAATCTGATAGATTCATCGAAAGAACGCGGCATATAACTTTAACTTGGCGAAGTCTTACATACTGCAGCCTTCGGGAATAATTCATTGACTGTTCGCCAAGAACTCAAAGAAGCAGATAACCAATGCCACGTTGTTAAAATGCGCAACTTACCGTAAATCGACAGAAGGAAGAAGGAGACGATCTGGAAAATGCGAACGGGAATAGATCCTTCGGCAATGACGTCAGTTTGGTAATTGAAATAAAAACATATGAGGGGTGCTGAAAAATAATCGATTTAATGCGCAAAATGATCTCTTAGTTCTTTCACGTACCTGAGTGTGTTGTGGTTGAAGTGATTGTAACTTGACATGGCTATAAGTCCCCCGCTACAGGCACATAATGAAAAAAGTATCTGGACAGCAGCGTCTTTCCAAACCTGCCAATTGCAAGAAAATAATAAAAAAATAATTTAATTATTACTATATATTTGTATTTAAATATATTCACATGTTATGTTTGTTTGTTTTGTTTTACGGCATATCAACCACAATGGGTCATTTAATGCCGACAACTTTTTTTTCCTGGAAATATTTTTGTTTTGTCAAAAATCCATTTTTGTTAATATTTTTTCTCAAAAATATATAGTAATATTATTTTTTCAAAAACGTATAACTGATAATATTTTTTTCAAAAACCTATAGCTGTAAATATTTTTTTCAAAAACGTATAGCTGGTAATATTATTTTTTCAAAAACGTATAGCTGGTAATATTTTTTCAAAACGTATAGCTGGTAATATTATTTTTCAAAAAAGTATAGCTGGTAATATTTTTTTTCAAAAACGTATAGCTGTAAATATTTTTTTCAAAAACGTATAGCTGGTAATATTATTTTTTCAAAAACGTATAGCTGGTAATATTTTTTTTTCAAAAATGTATAGCTGGTAATATTACTTTTTTTTTTTCAAAAACATACAGCTGGCAACATTATTTTTTCAAAAACGTATTATCAGAGGCCTTGCTGTTGGACGTAGTTTTTCGTCTTACCCAGGACGCGGATGTAGTTTATCGTCATACCCAGGACGTGGATGTAGTTTATCGTCTTACGCAGGACGCGGATGTAGTTTATCGTCATATCCAAGACGCTTCGTATGTTAAAAATATAAAGGAGACGTAAGACAAGGATGTATCTTCTCACCGGACTTATTCAGCCTATACAGTGAAGGTAATTCTATTCACTATTGACGGCCAAAATGTTAACATTAAATATGCAGATGACACAGTTTTGATAGCAGACACAGAAAGGAAATTACAGGAACTGCTACCTACTCCTTTTTCTGTTTCTACCTACTTTGCCTAGCTTTTGGAAGGCATCTTTCGCAACCCCAGTTTTAGGAATTACCCCTCACACACGCACACACGTTTAAGATAGGTGCATAACAGATGGGTTAAAAACAACAGATTTATGCCTCTTCAAAATTACGACTTTGAACCAACTTTTCCAATACTGAAAATTTACTTTACTCCTAAAAGAATGAGAATAAGGCAATGAAACAAATAAAGTTCTTTGCAAAATCGTGTTTTTTAAAAGCTTGAGATAAGACAAAATTTTAAAAAAAATAAACAGGATCAAAATGGAGTCGTTATTTCCCTTGGAAATTATTTACAAGTTGCTTGATAGATCTTCTCTCCAATACCAAAAAATAACTTTCTGCATAACATCAAATATTGAACCTGTTATCAAAATGAAATAAACTAATTATACAATATCATGATAGTTAGCTGAGGAATAATGTTTCCAATCATATAATAATTTTTACAAAACAAAGAATAACTAAACTGGTGTCAAAATAAAGATACATTATTTCTCTTTAAAAATACCAGAGTTGATTAATAAGTAAGGTTTTAAACCTTCTAAAACAAGTTTTAGTCTAGATAGAAAAAGAAAAATGGTGTTAACATAAAGCATATTCATTTTTTCTTTTAAATTCACCTTGCATCCTATATAGTAAATGTCAGAATTTTAGTCAAATCTTGGTCATATGAATATTAAATTATTAATTAAATTAGTTCTCTCTTTCTTTTTCCCTACTCCTTATGATGTTTCGTTCTTTCTTTTGCTCTTTCTTTTCTTTCATTCACTTCCTTTTCTTTTTGAAACCATGTTAATATACTTATTATTGCTGATAGATCCTTACCTGGCACAGGGCTCTGTCCCTGTGCTGGTGGTATCATGGCTACGAGTAGCTTGGACTGGCTATGACCAGCTTGGACCAGCTATGACAAGCCAAGACCAGCTATGTCTAGCTTAGACCAGCTATGACCAGCTTGGTCAAGCTATGACCAGCATAGACCAGCAGCCCGAGTGAAAACACTTGGTCCCCACCTTAAAAACTGACCTTGTGTCACAACCTGAAGGAGTAGGGGGGCAATTAAATCCGCTTTATTATTGCTGATGATTTGTTTTGTTTTGTTTTTTGTTTTTCATTCCTTATATATTTATTTATTTAGTTAGTTTTTCTTTCTTTCTTTCTTTTATTTTTTCTTTCTTTTATTTTCTTTCTTTACTTTTTTCTTTCTTTTGTTTTCTTTCTTTCTTTGTTTCTGCATTTATTTATTTAATCATACTGAGACCATAACGTCTTTCTTTCTTTCTTTCTTTCTTTCGTTCTTTCTTTCTATACCTTATGATTTTCCTTTCTTTCTTTTTTTACGAGGGTTGATTTTTCTTTATTTCTTTTTTAAGAAGGTTAATTGATAAGTAAAATTTCCAATCCCATAAAACAAGTTCTAGATCAGATAGGATAACGAATCTGGTGTCAAAATGAAGTATAGTCAAATCTTTTCAAAGTTTATAAGTGTTGATTGATAAGAAAGATCTCTAATCCTATAAAACAAGTGTTAGATCAAGTAGAATAAAGAAACCTGTATCAACATGAAATAATCTTGTCTCTCTTCAAAGTTGAAAGGCTGATTGCAGTCAAAATAAGTTTTAAACCAGATAGAAGAATGAAACACTTACAAGTTTATTTTTCATTATAGCCAACAATTCTACACGTTTTTCCCAGATTTTCCTCTCTTTTTTATCCCTTCTCTGAATAAAATTCTGGTTTATGTTGGAGTTTTTGGGTACCTTTTGTATACTAGTGAGCCAACCAAAATTAGCTGAGTCATTTTATAGTTCACCAATATAAGGATTAACCAATCAGAAGGCTCAAAATATTCAATGCCACGAGTATAAAGGCGGCCATGTTTTTTTCCGAATATTCACTGCCAACCTCTGATATCGAAGACTGAAGAATTATGGAACAGCTGCTGGTAATATTGGCGATATAGTCAGATTCAGTAGAGTGTCTGACTCGTGAGTGTTAATCATTAACGTTGTTTCATTGAACAGATTACGTACTGCGCTGCATTCTATAATCATAGACTATGGTGATCATGGTCAACAGTTTAGACAGCTAAAAAATATTGACCTTGCAAAAACCTCTTTTAATTTCTGAAACACGCATATTATTATTAATATTAGTTGTACTAGTACACTAAAAAAATATTAAATTACACCAATTATGCTTTCTGTCTATAAAGAAAGAAAGACTAATCACTAGTTTTCAACCATAACAGCAATCAAATCATGGGCAGCAGCAAAAGTAAAAAAAAAAAAAAAAACACAGCAAGAAGCAGCAGTAGCAACCTAATCAGCAGCCAGGTCAGGTTTAAGACTCTAAGTTCACAACGGGACAATGGCCTATTGGATAAAGGCGTTGCTTTGTGAATTTCGGTCTAATCCCTTCGTTGGACAGTATTTAATTGCTCTCAATAGAAACGGGTAAGCAATAACTGAACAGTACTAAATAAAAATAAGAACAAGACAAGATATCCATATCCATGAGCAGTAGAACGTGAACAGTCTCCCCCTCGTAAATTAAATAAAGGGTTCGACTCAGAATTCCCTGTAGTTTACCTAGATCGATATACCGTCAACGGCATATATTGTGCTGACAACAACAAAGACGAGGAAAATAAAATATTAATAGTGTAAACAATCCCACAAATTCGGACAATATGGCTGAAACGATTTTATAAGAAACTTACATTCGGATCCGAAAGTTTGGAAATATCCGGTTTTAAGTAGAAATAGATTCCGTTCATGGACCCCTCCAAGGAAATTCCTCGAATCACAAGCGCTGTCAGGAGAATGTACGGAAATATGGACGTAAAATACACAACCTGAAAAAGAAAAAGAAACAATAATATTGACAGTGATCATTTTTCAGGTCTTTGGTCTAACTGAATTGAACCGATAAAAGCAAATGGATCTGTTTTGGTCTATGTGGAATGCTTAGACAGTTCTCTTGGCGATTAAGATCTATCCAGTTAGGCACAGACGCCTGATGTAGCATTTCCACTCCCACTTTGATATAGCTGATTGATTTTCGGTTGATAACAAACGAAAAGTTTTTCAAGACTTGGGGTAGAGACTGCACCGGCTTCCACTTGGTACTCACACAACGTGACGGAAAAATGATAAACCCTGCTGCTGCGTGCTCGGGGAACGAGGCAGCGTTCTCGAAATACACAGGATGTTCATAAAGTTCGTGTGCACTTTTAAAAATTTATAACTTTATTTCTATTTGCGATAGGAATAATTTGTAAAAAAGATTAGAAAGAAGTAAATCTATATTTTTGAATGTTTTATTGAAATTTCATTTAAGTTTCCACATGTCCTCCATCATTAGCAATACAAAGGGTAATACGATTCTGCAGTTCACGGAAAATATTTGCCAACTGATTTACAGTAATGCCTGAAATCACATTAGTTATTTTAGCTATGTTTAAAACTAGGTACATTAAACATTTTAACATTTTTTACAGATTATTTCTATCGCAAATACAAATAAAGTTATAAAGATTTTAAAGTGCACACGAACTTTATGGACAGCCTGTATTATGAAATGACTAAGTCCGATAATTATTTTAATATATATTCTGTTTATACATTCTTTTTATAGATACAAATATTTAAGTGAATGCTCCGTTTATTAATAAACAGTATTAACAACATTTACCGGCCTGAATGTCCCAGGCTATTCTATTATTTTGGGGGTGGAGAATAACAGATCCCGCTGTCATATAGAAAAAGAATTGATGACAGATCCCAGAAATAATGAGGTTTCGTGGTAAAGGAAATCTCCTGATGTGAATTCTATTGTATATTTTAGCGTTACTTTGTATATTGGAGTAAGAAAAAATTCGAAGAGAAACATCCAGAGGATTTGTTTCGTGCTTGAATGGATCCTAATTGGGGATCACACAAAAGGGATAGAAAATCATCTAAATTCTATGCCTGAAAACAGTAAAATGTTTTCTAATGGGAAACTCGTGAAAAGTGGATTTGCATATATTTGTTTTAAATTGCTTAAATTGTAGAAATAAAGAATTTTGTTTGGAATATTTATTTGTTATTCCGGATTCTGAAAGGGGACGTGTGAATGAAGGCCATTGAAATAATACAACATCGATGAGTATTATATAAATGTTGTAATAAAAATCCCCAATTAAATTTTATGTCGATGCCGGCATTTACATACAGAGGTTGGACAAAATAATTGGAACAGGTGCAAATTCCACTCCTATATTTCAAAGACCTATTATATTAAGAACCTTAACTAAAACTTCATAATTGCAGGTGATATCTATTTATTTATCTAATTTACTGTCTTTGGCTTATTTATTTTTAGAATTTAGTAAAATTTAAGCTAAATGCGTGACCGCACCGAGTTCGAAAATGGGCAAATTGTTGGAGCTCGCATGGCAGGAGCCTCGATCACTAAGGTTGCTGAACTGATTGGTTTTTCAATAGCTAGAATATCAAGAACTATGACGCAATTCGAGTAACAAGGTAAAACCTCTAGCAAGCACAGCAATTCGGGCCGGACTTGCAAACGTACTGACAGGAACCGACGTGCATTTAAACGCAAAGCGGCGACAAATCATCGGACTACTTCGGCCAAAGTGACAGCTGAGTTGAATAATAATCTGAATAGTCCAGTTTCTACTAAAACTGTTTGTGGTGAGCTCCATAAGTCTGCATATCATGGAAGAGCCGCCGTAAGGAAACCTCTTCTCTCCACTCGCAACATTCAGATGATAAATTATATAAAAAAACTGTCCGAATGTTTTATCCGTGCGCTTCCGGCTATACATTTAGCCATTTTCAAGGATTAAATATTTTAACTGTTAAATAAGAAATAGTTTGTTGTATGTATGTTTTATAAATTGTTTTCATTTTTCAAAACACGGTCAAGATATTATGTCCATGTTCAAAGTTAATATTTAAAAGTGCTGGTATTTTTGTTTTTATTAATAAGGCTTCCATTATTTTTAGCTTTTTTTTGCATGTGGATGATGCTATTATATTAGTGTTGTTAACAAGTCTGTTACGAATAATGTCCGGTAGGTCTCCATGAATATTTAAATGAGATCTAATTGAGCTATTGTCAGAAAGGTGTAGAGTGAATCTGCGTGTCAAACATGTTGTAGTGTGACTTATATAATTATTTACGAATTGTGATTGATCAGGAATACAATTCCTTAATTGGCATTTAAATTCGAAAATAATATTTGCCCCTATTTAATTTTGTTCTAGGAGGTGAATTATTATTTTTAACTACAGTGTAACCCGGATATAAGAGAAACCCGGATATAAGAGAGATGTTCTCTGGTCCCAAATTAAAGCCTGTGTTAATGTATATATAATAGACCAAATCCGGATATAAGAGAAACCCGGATATAAGAGACTTCCTCTCCGGTCCCGACAACTCTCTTATATCCGGTTTACACTGTATAAGGTTAGATGTTTTAGATTTTTTGTAATAAATAATTAATCTAATTTTTTTGCTATTGTCAACTGGTGTTATGCATTTTTTTATAATGTTCTTAATTCTGCATCCATCCTGTTTATAATTTTCGTTAAGCTGATTTTTATAAAAAAAAGAATGGGTAAATGTATAGCCGAAAGCGCTCGGATAAAAAGAACATTCGGACAGTTTTTATATAATTTATCACCCGGAAAGAAAAAACATTATTAGATCGCATGAGAAATTGAATAAAAAAATAAATAAAAGTACCTTGTCTGTCGTATTCAATGAAATGCGCATGAAAGAAGGATTGATCAATAAATACGCAAATATATATATGTGTATACCTACCTTTCCCATGGATTGGATTCCTCGAATTAACACGAGAAAGATAATTGTCCAGGAAATAAACAAGCACACAGCTAATTCCCACTGAATGCCTCCAATTTCATCAATCCCTGATGTTATTTTCAAAACCCTGTTGCTGTCGAGTAAAGAATACAGAAAAATAACAATAAGACAAAAGACAAAGGTTTTGTGTCGATTTAATGTTTTTAACATTGTACAATAAGCAACACTTTCGTATTCAGAGCATTTAGTAAAACTAAACATGGCTAACAAGGTTTCAAAAAAGTAAAATATACTCAAAACCTTAATTCAGACAAGAACCTTTAACATACAGGGTGTTTGGATTAAATTTGACAGATTTCTTTAAAAGAAAACAAAGTGAATATCTCAATCTCAAATAAATTTATTGAGAAAATAGCAGCGTGGCATACAGGCTATAATAATCAAAAGATGATTCACTCAAAGAAGCTACCCTCAATATCTACGATGGCCTCGTCTCTGACTCCGAAATCTGAAACATGCCGCGTTCACAGTATCCCTCGTGATAGCCTCAAACGCCTCCTTAATCTTGTCAATAGCTGAGCCTTGGTGTTACAGGCAGTGCAGTTGGTATCTTTGTCAACCATGACCCACAAATAATTATCGATGGGATTAAAATTGGGGAGTTAGGGGGCAGACGTTGGGGCTGGTGAAGTCCTAAAAATTATCTGACAACCACTTCTGACTCTTCCTGTGGAGCTGAGTCTTGCTGCCATACATGGTCTTCCAACAGCCACACTCTTCAACCAAGGCTTGACCACGATGTTCAGCAATTCCATATCAGCTATGCACCATGCATGATACACGCTTAGGCGATCATGTATCTTCCGATACATGACTGACGAGGCAGATTTTTTTCCCGCAGAAGATTGCCATTTCTTTCTGCGGTAGACCAGTTACCATCCAACTCGATCTGTTCTGCTATTTACCCATAGCTGGAGTGAGAAGAAGAGGATTCACCCTTTCCCAAGGTTATTAGTACGTAAGTGAATGTAATAGGATCGACTCCGATTTCTCAATCCGAGCCGCTATCCATTACTCCACCATTGAGACCCTGTTCAAAGATGTGATGTGGCATGACATCACCCTCACTGGAGACACACCCGAAAATCATCACAGCTTAGGCAAACTTTGGCCTTCATAACATGAGGAATGTCATATGGATTGTAGACAAGACATCTGTTGTTCTGGGTGTTGTGCTATTGGTCCTGACAAAAATTCTCTTCGTCAGAGAAAAAACAGATTTCCCCAGATTCAACGGGATCTTTCGCCTTGTTTAGGAGTTTTCTTTTTCTTTGTCATACGTTTTTCTCGAGCCTTTTCTGTTATTTTTACACGTCTTGTATTTTTTAAAGCAATTCACCCCAGGCAAGGCGAGTGTGCCACTAGCACGCAAGGGGGTACAGAGGGTTGAGAACAAGAGTAAAGAGGCGTGTTTGAGGAAAGGATACAGAGAAAGACGGGGAACAACTCAGGGTGTCATGTGTCGATTGACGTTACACTTGAATATTTGAAGATTATAATCATCGGGGAAGCAAGTAAGGAGAAGGGAGTTCCACAGTCGGGAAGTGCGAGAGAAGAAGCTGTTAGTGTAGAAGAGACGGTTATCTTTAACCGTTTTGATAGTGAAAGGGTGGGACCAAGATGCCAGCCTGGTAGCTCGCTTAAAATCATGCAGTCCGGGAACCAGTGAAAGGAGCTCGTCGGAACAGTTGCCGGGAAAATATTTTTAGAAGAGACAGAGGGAGGCCACGGAACGTCTGTGAGATAGCCATTGTAGACTAGATGCCAGATCAGGACATATCATTTTGCATATTCGTCTTTGGATTTTGTCGAGGACAGCGGAAGCACCAGACCATATATGATAGCAAAATTCCATGCAAGGTCGGATGGTTGATTTATAGATTTGAAGGATGAACTCAGACGAGAAAAACAGAGAACCAACTTTCCTTGCGGTAGATGATGCTATTGATTCATTGTATTTATTCCACCTCATGTCAGTAGACAGTGTGAGATCAAGCAGGCGTAATGAGACGCTCTCGAGGAGTTGGGAATCAACCATTATGACGGGTGACAGGAAGGGTTCTCTGTGGTGGGTAAGAGAGAGAGAGAGAGCAGTTTTGTTTTGAAGACATTAAAGTTTACAAGCCATTTCCTGTCCTAGTCAACTACAGATTGGTGGTCCTTTTCGAGATCAGCAGCCATGTTAATTTTGTAAAATATTTGTATGACTGTTTGCGAAGGTCTTCATTCAACTCCAGCTTCATGGTGGAAATTGCAGCACCCATTTTCTGCGCGGAAGCCCGCATTTCCTTGCCTGGGTTTTCTATCACTTCCTCCTGCAGTTTTTTTTAATGAATTCTGGTGTACGGAGGCAATCAGTGCGTCTGTTGTGTTCTTTCTTACAAGCCACAGCCTCGTAGTCTCGATTGCAGCGATTCATTTTACGTCTTACTGTTTTCACGGCGTTCAAAGAGCATTGAGCCGCTGTCATGATTGCGTCATTTTGATGCCCGGCACGAATTATCATGATGCAGGTTAACTCTTTTTCCAATATTCAAGTGACTTCCACCTGGCCATGTCAGTTAACATTGACACCTCTAAAAATGTAGTGGTTGGGTTTCACAATGCTCTTCACTGTCGACAGGTATTCCAAAACAATTTTAAAAAATCAAAAGATTAAACTCTGTTAAAATTGGCCCGAACTTAATGTAGACAGAACATTTGAATGAAAATAACATAGAAAGAACATTTAAATCTATATAACAGAATGTTTCACAATGTTTAGAATTTCTTTTGCCTTGTCTCGAGCCTTTTATGTAAGAAGTTGACCTTTACAACTCTTTTAAGACTGATAGGGGAGGTTCTCATTCAAGACCATCTTCATGGTGGAAATTGAAACACCCATTTCCCGTAGCAGATCCCATGTCTTCCATCACTTCCTCCTGCAGTTGTACGGGGGCAATCATAACATCTGTTGTGTTCTTTCTTACAAGCCACAGCCTCGTAGTCTCGATTGCAGCGATTCATTTTACGTCTTACTGTTTTCACGGCGTTCAAAGAGCATTGAGCCGCTGTCATGATTGCGTCATTTTGATGCCCGGCACGAATCATCATGATGCAGGTTAACTCTTTTTCCAATATTCAAGTGACTTCCACCTGGCCATGTCAGTTAACATTGACACCTCTAAAAATGTAGTGGTTGGGTTTCACATTGCTGTTCACTGTCTAGAAGTATTCCAAAACTATTTTTAAAAAAATGAAAACATTAAACTCTGTCAAAATTAGTTGTGGCACCCACCAAGCAGAAAAATTCGTCATGCAGGTTTCGTTCTGCGGTAATTTCTCAAATCTCTCAACTCCTTCACGTGATATAGTAATAGCATTAGCTACTTGTTTTATAGTCAATCGCCTGTCATCCATCACCATGTGGTGGACATGATTATTTTTGTTCTCGGGTGTGGTAGTCGCAGAACGACCAAGCCTTGGGTCCCTGCTACACTGTGTGGTCGACAAAATCAAAAACAAACAACGCGCACGTAAGGAATTTAAAAATATGTAATGGCGATAATTTACGCATCGCACCCTGTATTTCTAACTCGAACTTTGAAATATTTGTCAGACTGTGGAAAAAAGGAATAACCTCATGGATTTTGTCCCTATTTTTTAAAATCATGGGGGTTGGGGGAAGAGCACCACCCAAACACACCAGCTGGATTAAAAAGCTTCGCACACTGAAAAAAATGCCAGTATCATAGAGTTTGAGAAGTATTACATTAGGGGACAATACCTCAACCATTTCCACAGATTTGCTTGTCAGGTGCCTGACCTTAAACAGATTAGGATGTCCCTAGGGGCTGACAGATGTGAATTTCTGTTTATGAGCGTGGGTAGTTGGAAGAAACATGGTTGGATCTAAGTGTTTTTTCCTTTCTGGATTTAAAGGATATGGGATCACATCCAGATACTTGTAAAATCCGTAAGTCAACAGAATGGGTTACCCGACCTTCAAGTGTTTCCTACATAAGCTCACAAACTGGACACTTCGACGTGGCGTAATGGTTACCAGACTTATCTGGCTAGATTAAATACGACTAAGTAAGGAGATCAATCCTAAATTTTGGCCATGTCAAACATCTAAGCGAACTGTGTCTCAACCCCAAACATGCGTGCTGGTTTTATTAAAGCCTGCCACTATTTTGAGCACATGCTTATGACTGTTACACATACATTGTTCTTCTTCTCTGCGTCGCATTCCTTCATTGGCGATCATGAGTCTCTACTACTTCCTGTCCTTCTCTTATATCTCCAAATTACTGCTCCCAGCCATTTGCACAAGTTACTTAGATAGGTTATGTCCTTTCAGTATTAAATTTTCTCAACCTTCTTTCCTCATGTGACCGAGACATTTGAACTGTCTCTTTCTTATGTTACGTACAAGTGTCCTGTTTGTTTCCATTTTCTCTAAAACTTCGTCGCTGCTCATTTATTCAGTCCATGGTATTCTCATCATCTTTCTGTAGAACAGTATTACATGTTGGCTCTCCTTTTTAGTGAGAGGTGCAGCTAGGGGTGTTAGGACTCCACCCACTAAACTGGACTTAGTTAATTTCCACCTTAAGACTATGTCCCTGTCGAGAATAAAAATGCCCACATTTATTGGCCATATTTCAACATTTCTCTTGAGTCGTTTGACTTGACAACTCTCAGTGTAAATTGCCATATATCAACAAACCGTAACTGGTAATTACCGTCAGATAATGGTCGACAATACAACAAAGTTTTACAATGTAAGTCTGTGTTCAGTTTTGAATTTTAAATTAAGATTAACGCAAATACATCTAAAATTCTTTTCATCTTAAAACAGAAAGGAAAACACTCGTTATATAATGGATTTGTCAACAAATATATTATATAACAAATATATTAAATAATTCTCATTATTTTATTAAAAATTTTATTAAAAAAAAATAATAATAATGACTTTGTAAGACAAAGCCTTTTTATATAATAGCTGCAAATTCAATTTTCTCAACTGATGATACTATTCCCATAAAAACAATATCTAGATTTAAATATTCTATAACAAGATAATATAGCTTTTTTATGTGTGCGTAATGTTAAAATGTCCTACTTACAAGAAGTACTCCTCGCTAGGTGTTTTGAGATACGTGTGGTTGAACATGTGATGTAGATGGTTGTTTATCCACGCTTTGTCTGTATCCCATACCCTTCCTATTTCTGTATAGAGCTCCGTTATGTTAGCTGAAAGGAATAAAAAAATGAAAGCTTTTTAATGTTGAACAGAGACTACTGCTTATACGAACGTGTGCTGAAAAGCTTTAGAGGTCGGCACCCGTTAGCATCCGAACATCGGGATCATCATCCTTTCTCTCCTCTCATGACGAAGATGTTTAAAAAAAAAAGGCCCAGCCTCCTCCTGATGAATAGTCAGAGAGAGAGTTTGACGAGGAAATTCGCATGAATTTGATTTTGGCAAACAACTCTGCGCGACAGAGAAGCCCATACTCTTGGCCTACCTCGCGGCTCAAAGGGGACTGAAACAGGCGAGATCTTGCAAACCCGGTTGCATCGAACTGTCGGGTGTTTGGTCTGTCAAGTTCCACCTTGGTTACGCCAGCCTGACTGGCGCTGCCCTCTTCCGTTTGTCTGATCGTTGAGATCATGTAGATACTTGCCTATTCCGCCGTTGGTGTTTTCGTGTGTGATCGTGGTTGCTCCGCCTCAACCTTACCACCATGGGTGACCCAACAGGGGTTGAAATTGCAGATGGCTTCACTCTTGGGATCACCAGGACACACAAATCTTCTACCATGACAAAGAACGTCTATATATATATTTCAGACTGGATGTCGGAGTGAACATTTCGTTATCAAATGTATCATTTTGACTTATTATTATTTTAATGACAATAATAGAAATGAATCAATCACTATTAAAAGTATAAAATTATCATTAAATATATGAGAACGTTTTTTAATATTGTTGTTGCTAAAATATTTGAAAGATAAATAATAAAGGAAAAATTCACTACTGAACTAACAGTTAAAAAAAAAGAAAAGAAAAAAGTAACAAAAGTTGATATCGTTATGATTTGAAAGCTTTTCCTAAAAATTCGAAGATACATCTTCGTCAGAAAAACAAAAGTTATGTTACTGAAATCAATAAATAAGAAAAGGGTAAAAGAATAAAATTATTGGTAAAATGTTATTAAAAATGCTTCTATGATAAATAATAGAAATCGACGACATTGAACCAATCATTGTCGTCGTCGTCATCAGCACCTGCTTGCATACGAGGAACGGAATCGTCATCGTCTCTCATTTTCTTTCTCGCCTCTGGTGGCGTTGAAGACCCAGCCTAATCATGAAGAGTCGTGAGCAGGAGTCACTGAGGAGTGTTGGCAGTGGACGTGGCTAGGCGAGTCGCGCCTCCCTGACAGTATGCCGTAGATCGAGCCACGGAGGATCGTTCGATTAGCAAGGTCGATTTTACTGCTTTTAAACTTCAATCTTCCATGAATCTCTCACGTACATTCATATCTGCTCAAAGCGTATTAAAATGTTAACAAATGACGTCACACATGATAAAAAAGAATGTATAAACATAAAAATGTCTTTAAAATAATTGTCGGACTTTGTCCATTTCATAATGTGTGACCCTCCGTGGCTCGACCGGTTAAGGCACGTCAGGCTAAATGACGGTTACGTATAGGATACAGGTTCGATTCCTGTCGGAGGACGAATATTTTCTATGAAGATTTCTCGGACATTCAAGCTGGTAAATGTTATTAATACTGTTTATTATAAAACAGAGCATTTACTTAAATATTTCTATCTATAAAACGAATGTATAAACATAAAAATGTCTTGAAATATGTATGTATATATATATATATATATATATATATATATATATATATATAGTGCATGCATATTTTTGCTTATAAGCACACATACTCAACCACTGATATATCTAAATGCTACCAACAGCAGTATTAAGTTAACAATGGACAATTCTTTCATTTCATGGAAATAATGTGAGTTCAGTGCACGGGTTTTGTGAAAAGTAGTTCATCTGTCAAGATCTGATGAGACGATTCAAAATATTCAAAGAGTTCCCGTCGCGTTTAATTGCGGTTTTTAAAACCAATTTACTCTGAGAATAGCCAGACATATCAACCAAATACGGCGTCATAAAACTGTTATATTTATTAAATGCTATATGACGTGTTTCCAGCAATTATCTATCGTTTCCTTCTTTTTGAAAGTTAGCATCACTGACTGGAGCCTGAAGCGTCCTTCACATCGTCCCCAGGCCACAGCTCAACTGACGTCGAGTTGGATCTGAGCAAGGTCCAAAATAAACAAAGTTAATTAAACCCATGCTCGTAGCACAATGCTACTTCCGACTTGAAATACATTTGTTCTACGCTATTGATAACCGTCGTTACGAGCGCATTGCGTATTGGTTAACGATCAAAAGCAAACGCTTTTGATATAAGGTTGAAAATCTGACTTTCAGTTTCAAAAAATAAATCGCAAGAGACAGATCTGTCTACACAAAAAAAAAACAAAAAAAAACAATACCCTGTCCGATGACAAATGCTGCTTGTGGCGCCAGGGGTGACAGTACCGCCTTAGCCACCGAAACTGTGTTAACTTCCTTGGTTGGTGACTGACGAGGGCAGGGTATCGCACGTGCTCTCACACGTTGTATGTAGAAAATAGGTATTTTGTTATCATTGTCAGTTCTGACATCAGTATATTTGCCGTCCTTTCAGGGGAAAAGAAATTTATCAATAATTTTGAAGCTTGATTTATCTAGCAAAGATATCAGAAAGTCCAAGACGTTTACTGGGAACAAAATGGCAGCAGAAGAATGAATTGTAAATAAATGGAGTAAGTATACAAAAACAGAAATAATAATTGAACATATTTATACATTTATACATTTATATATATATATATATATATATATATATATATATATATATATATATATATATATATATATATATATATTAGTGTTGTTATTATTAATTTATAAATAATAACGTTCAATACGTAAGAGATTTTTGTGAGTTTTCAGACACTGATCATAATAATTATCACTTTCTTAGAAATAATTTCTATTAGATCTGAAATATTCTACATTATAAGATTTAATTTGTTATAAACGCATACTTTTTAAATTTTCATATTTAATTTAAATTTTACACTTACACCTGTCAATTTCGAGAGCTCCCGAAGGTAATTAAAAAGGTAAAAATCGTATCGTGTTTTGTAACATTAAATTGAAAATTAAAATTAAAATTATAATTTGTAGTTCTCCCTGAAAACTGAAAAGCCAAATGAGTTCATCTTTGGTAATTATTGAGTATTGAAAGTCATTATATCTAATTTCATAATATTTCTCGGATTTGGCTCCTGTTATTAGCAGGGATTTTATTAAATTTGATAGACGCTAATTACATTTATAATCTATCTATATATATATATATATATATATATATATATATGTGTGTGTGTGTGTGTGTGTGTGTGTGTGCGTGCGTGTTACATAGAATAAAATAAAAATGCTACCTATTAATACTAGCAAATAATATATAAAATTATATAATATATTATTTTCTAGTATTTACGGTTTTTTTTAATTTTATCTGTAGCTCTATGTGTCTATCCGTCTGTCTCTCTCTATATAGAATAAAATAATTATTTCTAGCAAATAATATATATATAAGATTATATATTTTTACCTATATTAATTTCTAGTATTCATAGTTATCATTTTTCTTTAATTTCATTATCTATCTATCTATCCATCTGTTCGTTTCTCTCTCTTGGTCTGTCTGTCTGTTTCTCTGTCTGTCTGTCTGTCTGTCTCTCTCTATCTATCTATCTATCTATCCATATATATATATATATATATATATATATATATATATATATATATATATATATATATATATATAGTGCTGTTCGATAAAAGTGACACACTTGATTTTTTTTTTTGCTTAAAATTTTTTTCTGCTACTGTTTTTTCGGGTCAAACTAATTTTTAATCTTACTAATATAAAGACCCCTTCCCGACCAGCTAGTAAAAAAGTTTAGTCACCCTAAGGTATTCTATTGTTAATTATAATTTTGGATATAAATGAGATTTAGGGAAAAACTCTGTGCATAAAACGTGACATCACTTATTTCCTGCAACTAGTAATCAATAGAAACATAACCGAACAGCTTTAAATAAAGGATAATAGAGGTATAATTTATTTATAATATGTAATATAATTCGAAATATTTAATAATCTATAGGTCCTCCTTTATTTTGAATAACCTTTTCAACCCTTTTTGGCATTGACTTGATTAGGTTCTGGCAAATCTCATATCCAAGCATTGAATTTCATTCGGATATGAAATTCACAATCAAATCCTCTTTGTTGCTCAACTGCTTTCTCGAGAGCCTGTACTTTATAATGCTCCATAAGTTTTCTATGGTGTTGGGGTCAGGAGATTGGAGCGGCCATGTCATAACACTCACCTGCTTCTCATCAAAGTATTCCTTCATCAATTTTGATTTGTGACAGGGTGCATTATCCTGCATAAAAATGAGCTTGGTGGCGTCGATTTGAACCCTTTCAGCAGAAGGGAGCAGACAAGACTCTAAAATTCTCTTGTACTGCTCGCTCCTGAGGGTCTTTTCAATAGGTTTTAAGAAACCAGTTCCATGAAAAGAAAAGCATCCCCAGAACATTATACTGAACGGATGCTTGACAGTACTTACTGCTAAATTCAAAGAGCTTTCAAAGCTTCTTCGGATTTTAGATCGCTTATCCTTTGAATTTAGTTCAACTTTCGTTTCATCGGAGAAGAGAACATTTAGTAAAAAAAAATCAGGTGAGTCACTTTTATCGAACAGCACTGTATTTTATACTTATTACATCATGGTTTTTTTTCGTAGGAACGCGGAGAATATTTGATAATGTGGTACATGTTGTATCAAATGGATAAGGTTGTGTTCTTCTGGTGATTGAGGAAACTATAAGAATGAATGGGTCGCGAGTTAGATTAGTTAGCTGTAGGATAGTCAGTATTGATCAACCTTTCCACACTTCCCCTTTCGGCCTTGTGTTACATTAACATATGTTGGAAATAAATACAAAAACAGGAAAGAGTTTTAGACAAGGATGCATCTTTTCACTGGGTTTTTAACTTCTACAGCGAAGCAATCGTAAGAGAACTAGAAGTCCTACTAGGATTTATTATTGGCAGAAACACTTCTAATTAAATCAGCTAAGCAGATTACACCATTCTGGCCGTTTGAACAGAAATATAGATTTATCCTTTGCTTCCGGTTTAAGACTGGATTTCTGGTGCCTTCAAAAGTAGGGTCTCTACTAATGATTAAAAAAAAATGAAAACGCTTTTTGGAACCCTTTTTAGGTTTAATTGAAAGGTAAAAGATTAAATTTACTATTTCCAGTAAGCAAAATATTCTGTCATGCATTTCAAAAAGAAATTATATTGTTTGGAATCGATTTTTTTTCTTTTGCTAAAATTGCTTATTAGTCGTCTATCATCTCTCTGTAATTCTCAGTATTAAAAAATCTTCCAAAAATGAAATATACTTTTCTGAAGCATTATTTTCTGAATATTAGCTGATTGAAAGTATAATTAATCTTATTTTGAAACAAATATTATTTACTTTAAGTTTAAAATAGCACAGAAATATATTTTTAAAAGAAAAAGTAGCTATGTTTTTAACCAACAGTTGCCATGCTTTCGTGTTTGACGAATAATGACAAGGTGATAGCAGAATTATTGTTGTTCGACGGAGACTTTATCTGATAAAGCATAATTTAAGAAAATGAAGATATCGGCTTTTTTTATAAAATTTTTAAGTACTCAGTATTCTTTAAAATGTTATCCGTAATCCAGTCTTAGGAATTTTGACCTTAAATGTAATATAGTCATCGATCTTTTTTCTAATAATGTCGTGTATGGTCACCCGTACTTTCTAAATGGTAAGTTTATAGAGATAAAAAAATTAAAAATCTTGGTGCGTGATGATTTGTATTAAACTTTTCAATTTTGTATTAGTAAATATAGTTTTCACGTAACCATATCACCTAACGCAATCAACGTAATGCAGAATTTTAAAGGATTTATATATAAATTATTATAATTTAAATGTAAAAAAATGAAAAACAATTCTTTAAAAATTCATTATTCATCGAAAAGCTTTTTTTCTTATGCAAATAGATCTTAATAAATCTTTTTTATAAAAGTAATTAAAAGGTTAATGACAATTTTATTGCTTTTTTTATTTTACGATCCGGAACAGAGTTTCCTGAAATGTGTAGCAGTTTGAAAAAATGGTGATTTACATTCTCCAAGGAGTCCAGCTTTTAACTAATAAAACCATTTCTCGATATTTCATGATATTCAGTAAATGGGAGGTAACATTTATATATATATATATATGTATATATATATATATATATATATATATATATATATATATATATATATATATATATATATATATATATATATATATGAAGAAACATAGTCTTAAAGTGTGCTATATTTATGGGATAAAGTGCTCAATATCAGAGACTGAGCCTGTGTAAATATAAAAGTGAACATAGAAGTCAACACTTCTTGGTTAATATATATATATATATATATATATATATATATATATATATATATTAACCAAGATTTTCTCAAAAAATTCAAAAAGTAATTTAATTCATTTGTGAGTAGTCTCAAAAGGTTCAATAAAATCTTATAACTATTTGATTTTTACAAGAATTTACATAACTGATTTGTGTTTTACCCCTTACATCTGGCCAGCAAACTCCCCAGGCCTCAACCCACTTCATTACTAAGTGTGGGGCAAGACCTACAAAACTCCTTGTAACACCAGAAATTAACTGAATGCAAGGATTATGGCAGCATTCACAAATTTAAACAAGGACATCATCCAGAAGCGTTACAGGAGATTGCAAGGTTGTCCGGAGTCCATGCTTGAAGCCAATGTTGATTTAATTGATTAGATTTACTCTCTAGTATTTCAAGATATTTTTGTGTAATTTTGGTAAATGTGGCTGTTAACATGAGATGTCAGTGCTATTTTCATTTTTTGCGTCATTTATCCATCCCATCCTTTATATGTATGTATGTATGTATGTATGTATGTATGTATGTATGTATGTATGTCTAAACGGCCATAACCAACGATAATTTTATAAGTGGCAGAAAATTCTGAATAGAAAAGAATCTTATAATATTCTTTAAAAATCTTTGACTGAAAAAGAAATACAAATAAACATTTTAAACATGGAATCGAAAAAATACTTTCCTGTTCCGGTTACAGTTGTTGAAAATGAAAAAGATTTCACTTCTGATAAATAATATCTAAATAAATTTCTCATTTATTTCTATATCCTTTCTGGTAAAATGCCATTGGCTTTTCGAAATCCCTAGTTTAAAAAACTTTATATCACGGCCTATGATACCTTTGCTTTATATGGTTATATTACATTCAATAGGGTGTTAAGTTAATAAGTCGGTTTTATAGACCATGTCATAATATTAAAATTAGTCATTATCGGTAGAGTCACATTAGTATCCATAGCTACCTAAGCCTGAAAAAAGAACTACATTGTGTACTTTTTGTAGTTTGATAGTTAACAAACACCTTTTTCAGACTATGGCTGTTCTAGTGACTTTTGCCCTCGTTTGATGCCTCACTAAGCTAAACTTTTCAAATATTTACATGGAGTTACTTACGTCTGCATTGAGGTTTGGTGTCATTGAAAAGTCCCTCGAAGTCTTCGAACGACGGCACAGCAACATTCTTGATGAAGCTGGAGAAGTTGTTTTCGACCATGTTTGTTCTACATGAACAAGTGTTCCACGGATTGGAACAGTCAGTCCACGGTAAGACGGAACGAAGCGACGACACGAAGTAATGCAGCGAATAGGTGACGATGATGTTGTAGTAGATACACATGTAGGAACCGATAATGATGTTCGCATATCCGATACCTGAGTCGAAAAAAAGATATTATACAGTTATTCTTGTTATAAAACATTCAAATCATGTTTGTTTCAATCATAGACATGGAAACTTACATAATAACATAATTATAGTTTGTTTTGTTTTTATTTAGGACGTGACTGGTTACAGGGAGTGAAAGAGAATGAGAAGACGTTACTGAGAAGAAGTGTGGAAAAAGACAATGAAAGTACAGGTTTCAGAAAGACAGACGTTGCATTTAAATCTTTGGAGATTGTAGTTGTCAGGGAAGCAAGAAATCGGAATGTAGTTACACAGGAGGGAATTGCGAGAAACGTAACTATTAGGACTGAAATTTGCATCTAGCTAGTTCAACAGAAAAGGGCGAGGCCTATTTGCCAATCTAGTAGCATATTTAAATACAGACAGTCCAGGCACTACGGAGAACAGGTCATCATGTAGAAAAGACAGAAGGAAGTGACTGAAGTCGAGATTCCAGGTCAGGATCGATTACATTGCAGAACTTCCTTTGAAATTTGTCCAGAATTTCGAGATATATAGTAAGGGGACCAGAATGTTAATGACAAATGCACGAACGAATGGTAGATTTATAAATGTGCAAGAGGGAATCTGACGAGAATAATTGACTGGAAAGCCAGAACGAACCAACTTTTCTAGAAGTTAACCTAGAATTTGATTCAATATAATCACTCCACTACATGTCAGTGATTCCAAGAGTCCAAGAAGTGGTTTTCTCCTGGAGTTTACTACTAACCATCTTGATAGTTGAAAAGATTCTCTGTGGTGTTTAAGACAAGTTTATTCATCGTATTTTACGAAAACAATTATTAATGTTGTTACACGAAATAAGTGAATTAAATTTCCTAATCAACAATGAAAAATTTAATATCCTCGTCGAATAAAAGGGAGGAAAATGGTGACAATGTTTTCAGACTGAATTATAACAATCTTCTACATTTAATCGTCGAAATACTGTCAATAAAAAATGTAAAGCCATTAGCTGTAATAAAGTTATTTGCGTTTTTATTTGCATTACCTTACCAGAGATTCCAATGATACAATACGTTTTTGTTATTGCCAAATTAGCTGTCATTGTGATAGCATTTGTGTAGTGAATTAGGCTGAGAATATGAGCAAAAAGAAAACTCAGATTCATCTAAAAGAAGTACCTAAATTGTGGTTCTGTGCAATCAAGACTATTCTGAATGTCAAATTGGTGTAAAAGAACTTTGCAGTAAAACAACTGTGCACGCTGATGTTGTGAGTTGGCAACAGTCTGGATGATCTTGCTACGAGGGCAGAAGTGGAGGTTTCAGAGCTAAAGATAACTATTTAATGAATCACATTGCTACATGATCTCCAACAATTTCTTGTAAGAAGATACGTGCTACGCTGCCTGAAAATGGTACAAATATCAGTTCTATGACAGCTCCAGGGTGTCTGAATTTTCGGTTCCATCTAAAGACATTCAAAACGGCTCATAAACGTTTTAGTACAGCTATGAAAACCAAAGGTCTGGAATTTGCTAAGCAACATGAAACTGGGACAGCTAAAGACGAGTAAAGTCACACTTTATGACGAATCTATTTTGTAACAGTTCGTTTTGGGTAACAGAAACATTATAAGACCCCCTGATCTTATAGTGATTTTCCAAGCGTAGCTCAGATGTGGCACAAGGCCGAAAGTATGGGGCACCCAATGAGGATCAAACTCACTACTTAGTCGTAATTGTTCTAGCGAGACAAGCTTACTAACCATTACACCACATCGAGGCGCACCTCCCTGGTCTTATATGATTTGATGAAAAGTGTACAATTCAGACTATGAAGCCCGCGTCCTGGGTAAGACGATAAACTATGCCCAACAGCAAGGCCTCTGACCAGGATGTTCTGAGGAGCGTGGAACCACCTCTTAATTGCTGGTGTTCCCAGGTCCACCTCAACCCGGGGTGGTAGCATCTGTTAGGGTCCCAGCTATGGGCAAATAGTTAACACCCACACTTGTGTAAAAATAGGTTTTAATACCAGAAATACTTTGTGATAAAAAGATTACCAGCAATAAATTCTGAAAGAAAAATTATCACCAATAATTAAAATTTAAAGTGAAACATATACTGTTAGAGTGTGTATATTTTTATCTGGAGCGAACAAAATATTACTAAGTGAGTAAAAAAAAATTTTTACGAAAATAAAATCATCCATGATTGTAAATTTCCTAAAAGAAGTTGGATTGTACTAAAAAATATGAGGAATTGAAAAATGGTGCAAATATATATGTATACATACACACGTTTTTACCAAAATATCGCTATGACTCTATTTCAAAAATTTTGTTGGCATTAAATGACCCACTGAGGTTTTGATATGCCATAAAACAAAACAACCAACCAACTATGAAACTCATACCAAGCCAGATTATTTTGCGCGGTATGTTCAAATCTGGACCAGCCGGACTCAACTTCAGGAACAACGATGGATAGTGTAAGATGTCTCTTGCTGCATGTGGGAATACAGCAAGAGACATCGCGACTGCAGAGGAACATTTATCAGTTCATAATGATAGTGCAAAACATGCCATCGTTTAAATGTTGATCAAGTATTTTGAAACAGTATCAACCTGACAATACTGGACTGACCGGGAAACATAAATAAAAAAATTATGGGAAATTATCAAAGCCAATGATGCAGAAAGGACAACCTTCAAGTATGGAAGCACTGTGCGAGCCTATTAAAAAATCTGGACAAAAATTAATTCTTTTACGTGTTGAAGATTAGCAATTTACATGTATGGAAGGAGTGTTATGAAAACAATGTAATTATAATTGTAGATAGACTAGTCTAATTAGACTGTTATTTAACAGTATTTCACTCAGTGAACTCAAACAGTATGATTCCTTGCAGTTGCAATGGTTTATTGTTTGTTGTGACTATTTTATTAATTAATCTTTTACGGCGAAATTTGAATCCAGACGGTTTCAACTTTCATTCGCTAATGCTTACGTCATACGTCACATTATGACGCTAATGAGGAAAGCATCTGAAGTCTGAACATTTCGATTGACGGAATTAAATTGTTTTCATTTTTTATTAATCTCCCGGATTCATTAAGCTGTACTATAATCCTGTTGATTAAACTTCACAGACTGTAGGTGCATTATCAAATCACATTCCGATTAATATACAATCAATAATTATAATACAAATATGGCTAAAACCAATGTTAAATTATTCAAAGATATTCTGGATAAATCTCTTGTTTAACCCTTTCTCTTCTATATGCGATAAATGTATCAGACTAAATGCAAATGAAAGCAAAACTATATAAAGATAATATTTAACAGCGACAACGAAGATGGTGCAGCGCTAGAAATACTGTCAGCCATTAGAAGATTGAAAGACACGCAGATTTTAAGACAGGCAGTCTTTGCTATCAAGTGTTCGATATCAGAGATCCAGTATTAATAGGAATAAGATTAATGGCAAATCATTGATAATGTAATTTTAAAGTCCTACTTTTATGACGACTACCCAGTTAGAATACTTCGTCTATGAGAGGTGTCTGTTCAGGACTTGAGTGATCACCGCTCTCCATAAACTCCCGTCCTTTGAAGCTCATCGTCAGTTTTTTTTTCAAACCTGGCAATAACAATTCCGTCAACCATTTGTTTACACAAGCTTAGATATATTTTACTAATATTCACTCAATACAAGGCCTAAGAGCCATCCAAGGTAGAGGGTTACTGTGTAGAGTTATATGAGCATGGGAATGGACAACCGGGTGTTGTATAGAGCGGAAGTAGATTTCAGAAAAAAACGGAAACCCAATCCTAAACAGAAAAAAGAGAAAAGCCCCTGAGCCTGTTTATCTACTCTTATTGAAATTTAGCTTTCACTATCCTTCTTGCATTCAATATGTCCTGAGAGTGGTCAATTATCCAAGTTTTCTTTTTTCCTTGAGTCATTGGAACTTCATGCCTCCTTCATATTCTAAATAAGAGCATTCTTTATCCACTATTTGTTACTGACAACCATACATTCTGTCTTCTTACAATACAATGTTTACTCCTTTCTTCTCGTTTTGATTTACTTGGCCTCTTCCTCTTCCTGACAACCATACATTCTGTCTTCTTACAATTGATGTTTAGTCCTTTCTTCTCTCTTTCATTTACTTGGCCTCTTCCTCTTGCTGACAACCATACATTCTGTCTTCTTACAATTGATGTTTAGTCCTTTCTTCTCGCTTTCCTTTACTTGGCCTCTTCCTCTTGCTGACAACCATACATTCTGTCTTCTTGCAGTTGATGTTTAGTCCTTTCTTCTCTCTTTCCTTTACTTGGCATCTTCCTCTTGCTGAGAAGCATACATTCTGTCTTCTTACAATTGATGATTAGTCCTTTCTTCTCTCTTTCCTTTACTTGGCCTCTTCCTCTTGCTGACAACCATACATTCTGTCTTCTTACAATTGATGTTTGTCCTTTCTTCTCGCTTTCCTTTACTTGGCCTCTCGCTGACAACCATACATTCTGTCTTCTTACAATTGATGTTTAGTCCTTTCTTCTCGCTTTCCTTTACTTGGCCTCTTCTTTTGCTGACAACCATACATTCTGTCTTCTTACAATTGATGTTTAGTCCTTTCTTCTCGCTTTCCTTTACTTGGCCTCTTCCTCTTGCTGAGAACCATACATTCTGTCTTCTTACAATTGATGTTTAGTCCTTTCTTCTCGCTTTCCTTTACTTGGCCTCTTCCTCTTGCTGACAACCATACATTCTGTCTTCTTACAATACAATGTTTACTCCTTTCTTCTCGTTTTGATTTACTTGGCCTCTTCCTCTTCCTGACAACCATACATTCTGTCTTCTTACAATTGATGTTTAGTCCTTTCTTCTCTCTTTCATTTACTTGGCCTCTTCCTCTTGCTGACAACCATACATTCTGTCTTCTTACAATTGATGTTTAGTCCTTTCTTCTCGCTTTCCTTTACTTGGCCTCTTCCTCTTGCTGACAACCATACATTCTGTCTTCTTGCAGTTGATGTTTAGTCCTTTCTTCTCTCTTTCCTTTACTTGGCATCTTCCTCTTGCTGAGAAGCATACATTCTGTCTTCTTACAATTGATGATTAGTCCTTTCTTCTCTCTTTCCTTTACTTGGCCTCTTCCTCTTGCTGACAACCATACATTCTGTCTTCTTACAATTGATGTTTGTCCTTTCTTCTCGCTTTCCTTTACTTGGCCTCTCGCTGACAACCATACATTCTGTCTTCTTACAATTGATGTTTAGTCCTTTCTTCTCGCTTTCCTTTACTTGGCCTCTTCTTTTGCTGATAACCATACATTCTGTCTTCTTACAATTGATGTTTAGTCCTTTCTTCTCGCTTTCCTTTACTTGGCCTCTTCCTCTTGCTGAGAACCATACATTCTGTCTTCTTACAATTGATGTTTAGTCCTTTCTTCTCGCTTTCCTTTACTTGGCCTCTTCCTCTTGCTGACAACCATACATTCTGTCTTCTTGCAGTTGATGTTTAGTCCTTTCTTCTCTCTTTCCTTTACTTGGCCTCTTCCTCTTGCTGACAACCATACATTCTGTCTTCTTACAATTGATGTTTGTCCTTTCTTCTCTCTTTCCTTTACTTGGCATCTTCCTCTTGCTGAGAAGCATACATTCTGTCTTCTTACAGTTCATGTTTAGTCCTTTCTTCTCGCTTTCCTTTACTTGGCCTCTTCCTCTTGCTGACAACCATACATTCTGTCTTCTTACAATTGATGTTTGTCCTTTCTTCTCTCTTTCCTTTACTTGGCATCTTCCTCTTGCTGAGAAGCATACATTCTGTCTTCTTACAGTTCATGTTTAGTCCTTTCTTCTCGCTTTCCTTTACTTGGCCTCTTCCTCTTGCTGACAACCATACATTCTGTCTTCTTACAATTGATGTTTGTCCTTTCTTCTCTCTTTCCTTTACTTGGCATCTTCCTCTTGCTGAGAAGCATACATTCTGTCTTCTTACAGTTCATGTTTAGTCCTTTCTTCTCGCTTTCCTTTACTTGGCCTCTTCCTTTTGCTGACAACCATACAGTCTGTCTTCTTACAATTGATGTTTAGTCCTTTCTTCTCTCTTTCCTTTACTTGGCCTCTTCCTCTTTCTGACAGCCATACATTCCGTCTTATTATAATTAATGTTTAGTCCTTTGTTTTCGCTTTCCTTTACATGGCCTCTTCCTGTTGCTAACAACCATACATTTTGTCTCCTTGCAATTGATATTTAGTCCTTTCTTCTGGTTTACCTTTATTATTTTCTGCAGGGATTCCTATAGTTCTCTTTCTTTGACTGTTATCAACACTGTTACATCTTCATATTTAATTTTATTAAGATTATCTACGCTAATAATAAATCCCGATGGGCCTTCTAGTCCTCTCAGGATTGCTTCGCTGTAAATGTTAAATAATCCTGATGAATCACACACCCTTAGCTCAATTTTAATTTTTGAGTTTTTACTGGATTCCTTTTCTATTTGTATGTAGGGCGTTTGCTTTCTCTAATATTTCTCGATTATTCTGATATATTTCGCAAATAAATCAAGTTTACCTGCAGTCCTTGGTGCCTTACCGTATCAAAAGTTTTCTGCTTCGTTTTTCTTTTAAATTATATCACCCCCATGTAAGGCAGTAAAGCCTCTAAGACATAACAAGTTACTTGAGCGATTGAATCAGAAATAAGAGAAACTGTATTAAGGAGTGGGAGCAATAGAAGAGTATTCAAGACAACAGCGGAAAACGATTGACATTGCAATTTTTTTGAAAATCAGAGTTGGTTAGAAAGAAAGAAGTCAGAAGAGAGTTCCACAGGTGAGAAGTGTGATAGAAGAAACTATTAGCATAGAACTTACGGTTACATCTCGCTATTTCAACTATAAAAAAGGAGGCCTTGCCGCCAAACTAGTAGTGCGCTTAAATTCCTAAATTAGGTACGCTAGAGGAAAGCTAATCAGAACAATTACCATGAGAGTATTTATAGAGAAGTCACAGGGAAGCTACATTGCGGAAATAGGGTAAAATGAAATGTAAAATCAGGAACAATGTCATTGCAAATCCTTCTTTGAATCTTATCAAGAATATCTAAATAGATAGCAGAAGCAGTAATATTGAAAACATGGACGAATATTAGACCTATATATATATACGATAAAATCTACGCCGTGAACTTTCTGAATAGAAGACTTAGCAATTGATTCAATATAATCTTTAGTCTTCATGTTCGCAGAGAACATTAGCTCGATAGATCCCCATCTTTGAGGTTAGTATCAGCCAGAGCTGATGAAATGCAAAAGAAATTCTCTCAGGAGATTAAAAGAGAGCAGTTCCGTTTTGGAGGCGTTGAAATTATCAAGCCATTCCTTGTCCCATTTAACATCAGCTTTTAGGTCATCTTTTAAATCAGCTGCCAATTTGATTTTATCGAACGGATCAGACTTACGATTAAGACAAGGATAATTATCTGCATAGATAGCGTGTTATCAACTGATTACATCACAAAGGTCATTGATGAAAATTAGGAACAGCATATGTCTAAATATGAAGCCCTAGTGGACACCTGCTTTAATGCAAAAAGATCTAGAAGAGTGGCCGTAATAGACAACTTACATTTCGGGATTTGATAAGAAAAGCTCAATCAGTTATTAAAAAAAATCGTCCAGAAATATCATAACCTTTTAACTTGTGAAGAAGACCGGCATACGAAACCCTATCAAATGCTTTCAAGATATATAAAGCAACAGCCTAACTTCACTATTTCTTATTGCTATGGGAACTTACCCATAATAATAATAATGGACTATTCCGGACATCATAAATACTTCTCCTCAAGAGGGAGCAGCACAGAGTCAGACGATTACTGTAAGACATTGGAATAGTGATACTTGTCGAGACAACATAGTTCACTCTAACCAAATCTGATTACTAATACTTCTACTTCTTTGTACATATTTCTGTTTTAATATATCCATTATTCCATACCTGTTTTCGAGTTATTCTTCATTGGTTCTACCTTGGACCATCACCGTGGTACAAGGAACTTGGACCATAACACTTATCTAATGCTTGATACATTCTATCAGCTATAATCGGTAATACATCAGAAGTTGACCTATAGAAGTGAAAGTCATATTGCTTAGAAAGAAGATCCTGCAAGGTGAGATGATTAACCAATTCAGAGTTAATTAGAGCTTCTAGTACAATAACAAATGGAGATAGAAAGTGAATCGGCCGATAGAAGGATAACCGGAAGTCAAGAAGCGCCAGGGTATTTATTGTAGAGTTTAAATAGAACATGGACTAGTTTAGGAGCACATGTCTTAGGTTCTATTGCGGAGATACCGTCAAGTCGACATGATTTTTTCCCCGTTCGGCACTTTCTCTATTCGATGCTTTGTTCGTTTGATACATTGTGTACACGCTTACAATTATTACGAGCAGACAAAAATAGGCGTCTGTTGTGATCGGAAGTGTCACGCTGGTACTGCTCGGAAAAATGTGATTCCCGGGAATTATTATGTTGTGGGACTGTTACCTGATTTTTCTATTTTTCTTTCATACTTATTATATCGGTCAATTTCAGTTTTTCCGTAGCAAATAGACAATTAAATTAAATTTTAATTATTTTTTTAATAAAAATACAGTTAGTTAAGTGTTTAAGTTTAATAAGTACTCAGTTTACAATATTTTGTCATTTTAAAATATTTGTTATTCGGTAGATGCAAACTCATCCTGTCATTTCGATATTTTATCAGATAAATTCACATCATTATTTAATCCACAATTCCTTTTTTGATTTACGGTCTTATGTATCTTTACTAGTCTCTCCACTACTTCCTACCGTGTGTAGCTCTGAATCGTCTTTGTCCCATTAAAATCACTTTCAGTCCCAGTTCTGTGATTTTCACAAACTGCTTAGGTGAGTTACTCCATGTTTTCCCTTATGTTTTCAATATCTCTTGTGAGCATCCAAGTCATCAAGCCCTCTTTGCTCATTATGCAATTGATATAATTCAAGTCTTTCTGCTCTAAGCGCCTTTTGTTCCCATTTTTCTTCAAATTTCCTCTTTGTCCACATGCTCCGTCCATAATATTCTTACTCTCCTTAGGTAGAACCACATCCCTGTTGCCACAAATCTTCTCTTCATTTATAAGGAAAAGATTGATATTACATAGCCATTCAGCGATCTTTCCTTAGTTTCTAACGGAGATTCTCGTGTTTCTTAATACTTTGCTTAGCATTTGGAAGGCATCTTTCATTCATCCGATACACCTCCGCGTTTCTGCGTTGCACATTCTCTTATCAGTTATAACATTATACAGATTTCTGAACTGATATTTCAGTTCGTAAATCTCATTTTGGGGCTGTCTCTTTCCCAGCTGACGAGGTCTTCTTTCTTCTTACAATTTATGGTTAAGCGTCCTTTCAGTTAAATATTTTTCCTCATAAATAATGCGAGTTTTGTTCGTTGGATCCTTACAATTGTTGAAACTGCTAATCAGACAAAGAGTGTCGCATGGTAAATAATACGAAAGAGTTTTAATATGTCTGGTCTGGAGAATTCTTAGCATGCAGAGCAACTTTCTGTTTTTATTTCGTAGTTATTGCAGGCAGAGCACTTTTTTTATGGGTGTTTATTCTTAACGATAGTTTGGTTGTTTCTGTTCTAATGTTTCATTAAAACGACCCGGTCCATTACTGTAGACTTTCGACTAAGTCATTAGTTTCTAGGGTTTTCAAACTCTGTGGGTCACGACCATTTAGAGGGTCGCGAAATAAATAACATGGGTCGTGACAAAAAATGAAAGAAAAAATACACAAACCGGAGCAAAGTGCAGAATATAAACAACTCTAAATGTTGCACAGCACTTATAAATCATCAGTAGTTTATTTATATTTATATATATATATATATATATATATATATATATATATATATATATATATATATATATATATATATATATATATATATATATATATATATATATATATTATGTTCTCATTGTTTATGTTGCAGACTGAGTGAAGTCAGTTCTCTGTCACAAATAAGCTAACGCCAAAACATAGCTAGGAAGACGTACAATGCGTTCGTCTTCGTGTCCGGTGAAAGTCGTTAATATTGTTGAATAATTCAATTGGATCTGAAGTCAGAGCTAAAAGTGAATTTCCTGAATTAATGTCGAAGTCGAGAACTGGAAGATTCAGTTTATGGTAGTAAAATGATGTGTTTAAATTCTCCATTTTCGGTGAGCTGGCTGTTGTTTCTGCGAAGTTTAAGAACGTGCTATATGTTTTTGTAACTTGTACCTATAATACTTGTAACTTGTGCTATTTGAAGATTTATCAAACCAACCCAGAATCGTTATATTATTCGAGAAAAGAAGAACAATGAACGAACATGAAGATCATCAACATTAAAAGATAAATCTGAAAATACAATTTCCATTAAAGTTGTCAATGCGTGTGTGTATATGTGCGTGTATGGGGGGGTAGCCTGTTCTCATTGAGTTTATGTATCTCACTTGTCAAACTCGTAGCGTATTATCTTATTTTTGTGCTGGAATTTCCTTGAAATTTGTTTTCTCAAAGCAATAACTTCATATTCATACAAATAATACAAACAGATACATGTAATTCCAAAATGTGCGGATCATAAGAAATATATATATATATATATATATATATATATATATATAGTGATTTTCCAAGCGTAGCTCTGATGTGACACAAGGCCGAAAGTATGGGGCACCCAGAGAGGATCGAACTCACTACTCAGTCGTAATTGTTCTAGCGAGACAAGCTTGTTAACTTACATTACGTCTAAATAGCCAAAACCTCATAGTTGTGACCTTGTACAAAAACTAGGCTAAGCTTAGTAAATGAGTAGTCTCTTTGGTTAGTGTAATAATTAGCGGGCGTATGTGACCATAACAAGTGAGTAACCAGGACGATCCTCTCTGGGTGCCCCATACGTGTACCCAACTAGTAAGGATCAAATTCAATACTAATGGTCAAACGGAACAGCTCGTTAAACATTACCCCACACCAAAGCACTCTACTCGAACACTTGTTGACAACAATGAGCCTATTAGATTGAAATTAAATGCTTCTAAGTTTTCTTAAACATTGAACAGAAGTTATTGCTGGAAACTTTTCCATCAAGAAAATATAATCTTTTGAAACCCAATATAAGAGTTTGTAAAATATAAGTTCCGTAAAGTTTGGATTGAGAAGCAGTATTATTTCTTAAGCGTTTCACCCCATGCAAGGCGGGAAGCCACTAGCACCCAAGGGGTTACAGAGAGTTGGAGCGAGCGCAAATAGGAGTGATAGAGGAAAGGATGAAGAGAAGTATAGGGGATAGATTTTTTTTAAGCCTTTCACCCCAAGCAAGGCTGGAAGCCACTAGCACGAAAGGGGGTTACAGAGAGTTGGAGCTAGAGCAAATAGGAGTGATAGAGGAAAGGATGAAGAGAAGGATAGGAGATAGATCAGGGCATCTGGAGACGTCGATTGACATTACATTTGAATAGTTGGAGATTATAGCTATCAGGGAAACAGGAAAAGGGGAGGGAGTTCCACAGGCGAAAAGTGCGAGACATGAAGCTATTGGAGTAGAATAGACGGCTACATTTAACAGTTTTGACAGTGAAGGGGTGTGAGAGAGATGCCAGGCCTAGTAGAACGCTTAAATTCATGAAGTCTGGAATGATTGATGGTAAATATTTCAGGTGGCATATTAATAAAATGCCTTAACAAAAATCAGAAACTACACAAGGTTTCGTCATACGATTAAAATACAGTTTTTATTCAATCGATCTGAATATAATAAATAATCAGTAAATAATTAAAATTAATTCTTTTTTATACTAACTAAATTTTCTTTCAACCCGCTGATGTGAGTTAAAACCCACATAATATTTAGTATTGTTGAAGTTATCACGAACATTTTTTCTTCGTTTCGTTTAATTTCTCAAATCAATCAGTGAAATTTGAATAAGAAGATTTGTCTGGATAATACTTTGACAAAAACCCTTTTTTGCAGTTTAATAATTTCTTTAATTTAATTTTATAGGATTTCATGGTAAACAATATTTCTAAGAAAAAAAAATTTCTTCCGTTTTACCAGCGAAAAATAAATTGTTCGGACTTTTTAATCTTGAGCATGCAAAATACAACTGGCTATGCGTAAATATTTCTTTCCGTAGCCAAATTCCAACTTTTTGAAGCGTTTGGCCTTCTGATTTCTTTATACTCTCTCGCAAACGAAACGCGAACCGGAAACTTGATTCTTGTACTCTTTAACTTTTATAGAAAACTTAAAGAAAATATATGCAAAAAAATAATATTACATTTTTATTAAACAAATATTTTAATTTTAATCATTAAATTGTTTTTAAAATAGTAGGAGTATTTTGTATGTTAAATAATAAAACTTTTAATTTTTCCAAAACAATTAATGAAAATTTATTGTACTCCGCTACTGACTCTAGTAAAAACAAGTGTATTTGTACCATCTTCGCTACTTCTCGCTAAAATTTGATTTCGATCGGTCAATGTGTAACTATTTTAGAAGGTGTGATGGAGAGACGGACAGACTAACTAGCGGAAGTCACACAATTTTTTATACATAGATGTTCACCAAACAATTCCACAATGCAACGGTTCTATGAAAGAAGCTATCTAAGTGAAAATTACTTCTTACTATTTTTTTAATCGGTATCACACCATGCGAGGAAGTAAAGCCACTGAGACATAAGGGGTTACAGAGTGTGGAAGAATTAGGAACAGAAACATTGATAGTGAGCGGGAAAAGGAAAGATTTATTAAGAAAGCAGTAGATAGCGATTGACATTGCATTTCAAATTTGCAGATTAAAGTTGGCTGGGAAGCATGGAGCCGGAAGAGAATTCCACAAGCAAGAAGCACGAGAAAATAAACTGTTAGCATAGAAGTTACTGTTACATCTAGACAGCTCAACTGTAAATCGACGCCGGTCTAGTACTCTGCTTCAATTTTTTTAAATTCTAGGTACCATAGAGAAGGGCTCACCCGAATAATTACCATGAAGTATTTATAGAAAAGACACAGAGAGGCAAACTTACGGCGGTGGGAAAGCCGAGCCGCCAGACCAGGACCAATAATATTGCTGATGCTTCTTTTGATTTTATCAAGGTGCTCAAGGAAAGTAGCAGGGGTAGCGGACAACAATATTCTAAGTATGGATGAATGGTAGACTTAGAGACATGTAAGATAGAAAAAACTGTCACGCACGATACAGTGAACCAACGTTCTTAGCAGCTGACCTAACAATGGTATCCAAAAGGAATGGGGATGATTCACCCTTGTGCACGTGGCGTGGTAGGTCCCAGTAATAAAGGTCAATGGTGGTGGGACTAAGGAATATAGCTCATTAGAACACATGCCATGGAAATAGCGATAGAGCAGCGAGAGGCTCGCCACGTATTGCATCCCGCAAATTTGGCTCCAAAGATTATTGGCGCCTCTGCAAGAGCGTTCTGAACAATAACAAACCCTCCATTCCTCCCCTGTTCAATCAGTTTGAGGTCCTGACCACCTCTGCCGACAAAGCCGAATGCTTTGCTCGGAAGTTTTCTTCCAATTCTACGCTAGACTCTTCCGGGTTACCCTTGCCCGATTTCCCTCCCAGAACTGAGGCCCTCTTGGACGGATTGCACTTAACCCCGTCGTCGGTATTGGGCATTATTTCTAACTTAGATCACCACAAGGCTACTGGTGGTGACGGGATACCAGCCATTGTCCTGAAGAAATGCGCACCCAAACTGGCGCCTGCCCTCTCTAAATTATACAACCGCTGCCTCAAGGAGTCCTGTTTTCCTGACTGATGGAAGTCCTCAGCCATTGTTCCTGTCTTTAAGAACTCTGGTGACCCCTCCGACCCTTCCAATTACCGTCCTATCAGTCTCCTACCCCTCTACGGCAAAGTCTTCGAGGCCATTATCAACACCGAAGTGATTAATCATCTGATATCCCATGATCTGCTCTCAGACAAGCAGTATGGTTTCCGCTTTGCCCGATCTACTGCCGATGTGCTTACGGACATTTGTCTACCAAGCTATCCATAATAACGGTGAAGCTCGGGCCGCGGCCCTTGACATCTCCAAAGCATTTGATAGAGTTTGGCATGCCGGCCTTCTTCGCAAGCTCCAGGGTTATGGCATCACAGGTCGATTGTTTGACCTGATACAATCATTCCTGTCAAACCGGGAATTGAAGGTCGTTCTCAGTGGATTCATCTCCAGCTCCTATCCCACTAACGCAGGTGTTCCTCAAGGCTCCATCCTAGGCCCTAATCTGTTCCTCATATTTATAAACGACCTTCCTGACGCCTTAGACTCCCAAGTCGGCATCTACGTTGACGACACCACAATTTACTCCTGCCTCAAACACAAATCTAGTGATGCTGACAAAGTTAACCTGGCAGCTCAAATTGAAAAGGACCTCCAATCGGTTGTGAACTTGGGCGAGAAATGGATGGTTAACTTTAACGCCTCTAAAACAAAACTGCTCTCTATTAAACACCACAAGGATCCATCCCTGCATCCCATTAGAATGTCTGAAGACCAACTTCTCGAGAGCTCCTCTCTGCGGCTGCTCAGTCTCACGCTGTCCGCTGATCTGAGATGGAACAAATACATCAAGTCAGTTGCATCATCCATCGCAAAGAAAGTTGGTTCTCTGTGCCGAGCCAGGAATTTTTTCTCCCCGGAATCGATCCTCCAAGTCTATAAATCGACCATTCGCCCTTGCATGGAGTATTGCTGCCATATATGGTCTGGGGACCCTGCTGTTTGCCTCAGGGTTCTTGATAAGATACAGAGACGGATAGGCAATGTGATTGGCCCTGATCTGTCATCTCGTCTGCAGTCGCTCTCTCACAGACGCGATGTTGCCTCGCTCTGCCTTTTTTACAAGTACTTTCACGGTAATTGCTCCGAGGAGCTGCTTTCGCTTGTCCCTAGGCCTCGTGAATTTAAACGTCCTACGAGGCTGGCATCCTGTTCCCATCCCTACACCGTTGAAACTGTTAGATGTAGATGTCTCTTTTACTCCAATAGCGTCATGTCTCGCACATCTCGCCTATGGAACTCCCTTCCCTATTACTGTTTCCCTGACAAATACAATCTCCAACGATTTAAGTGTAGCGTCAATCGACATCTCCAGTTGCCTTGATCTATCCACTTCACTTCTCCACATCCTTTCATCTTTCATTCCTATCTGCTCTCGCTCCAAATCTTCTGTAACCCCCTTGCCTTGATCGACCCACTGTCTTTCTCTTTCTCCACATCCTCTCCTTTACCACTCCTATATGCCCTTCCTCCAACCCTTCTATAACCCCATGTGTGATAGTGGCCTCCAGCCTTGCTTGGGGTGATACGCTTAAAAAAAAAATGTTTCGTCGGTGGGGAAAGAGGGCGTCGGGTGGAATATAAAATTAATATGGAAAGTAATTCGTAGGCGCTTTTGAAGTCTATCAAGACAGGCGAGCAAGGACTTTGTATTTACTTACCTTTGAAGACGGGTTGCATTTTCCATATGGCCAACGGGCCTAATCCTCCGTATTGTCCTAAACTGATTTCCATGAAGAAATATGGTATTCCCACAAAGAAAAGACTTATTCCATACGGAATAAGAAAAGCTCCTGGAAGAGAAAGAGAAAAGATCTCAATAATTGGAAATATTTGCACATGTTTCACACGAGTTCGAATTCCAGTCAAATTCATTACATTCCCTTACGTAATAATACCCTTGGGAAAGGTATGAATCAATCTCTTTTCCCCATCAGCTATGAGTAAATAGCAAGACAGAATCGGTTCTATAGCTACAAATCTATGTAGCCCTGGCTTGACACATACTATAAAGCTAAAGAAAGTATCGTTGGCATTGCTTCAATAATCCCGACTACAGTCTAATAATGATACATATATATATATATATATATATATATATATATATATATATATATATATATATATATATATATATATATATATACACTTGTACTTCCCTGTACTTCCCTCACCTATCACTGCTCATTGTGCTGACACCTTACTACTCTTTTTTCTTTCCCCCACTCCTCTCTCTTCAATAATGTAAATGCCCAGGAATTTTTTCTAGTTCAAGTAATTTTGACATTTACTTCCTTTTCTCTTGTGATTTAATATTAAAATAAATTTCAATATTTTGTCTGAATCATTTTAAACGATTTCGTAATTACGATCTAATGAGGCAGATATATAAAAAAAGATTCTGTTGAAATAAATTTAATACCGAGTTCTTCGATGATGTGTTAAGTTTTTTTTCTTCTTCTTGATGTATATCATATTGCCCTGTATATATACATTGAGCTCTCTTCATGGATTTATCTTTTTAATATTTTATATTAAAAAGACCTACTTGGATTATCCTTACCACTTATGAATTTATAGCTCTTCAGTAAAAAATTACGTCCTGTAGATGGCGTCCTCCTGTACGAATGCATTCATGAAATCTGCTGTTGAGATTCCTCATTGACTGCTGCAACATCTCAGCTGGGATACTGTGAATTTCATTCTCGTTACTAAAATGGCGAAATGTTTACTTGCTCATGGTCACTGTCTCACAGTGTTGCCACTTGCTCATGTCTGGCAATACGCACTTCAAAAATTCCCGTTTTTTGGGATCACCCTGTGTTAGAAATTGTGTTTGTGTTGTGCTTATTCCCGTTATGAAGTTTCAGTATTCTATTGTTGTGTGATTTAATAATTTTATCTAAAATTCCTAGAAAAGCTATAACTAATTTTTAGGGTATTACGGTTGAAGATATTGTTTCACTCCGTTACATGTTTTTTTTTTCTTTTCTTTTTTTTTTCAAACAAATGGAAAAAAGGAAGTGATGTTCACATGCGGCTTGCTTACAAACAGAATTGTTCATAACAATTTTGGTTCTCACCTGTCGAAGTGTAATTTTAAAAATGCACTGAAACGAAGTTGCATCTTTGTTGTAAATTGTTTTTGTCTATATGAAAAAATTATAATATATATATACACACAATATTATATATATATATATATATATATATATATATATATATATATATATATATATATATATATATATATAATTTTGTTTACCTTTATCTTGTTTTTGTCTATATGAAAAAATTATAATATTATATATATATATATATATATATATATATATATATAATTTTGTTTATCTTTATCTATCTATCTATTTTCGTAAAGATTATCAACGTGAATAGGAGAATCGATGGGCCAAGTCCCAATTCAAGCCGATTCATCTTCGTTCCCTTTGCAACGTCCATGGAAAAATCGATGAATGCATCTTCGTTCAGCTCTTGGTCAATACAATGTGGGCTCTCAACCAGCCCAGCACGATGAAAAATATTCTTCCAGAATGGGGAGGAAGTAAAATCATCTTACATTATTCTACAGAACTCGTAATGCAAAACAATTTAGATGTCTTCACAATCGTCCCTAGCATTTACTCAATGCTGTTGCACAGCGGTGACGCTAGGAACTTTGAAGACGGCTTTATATCGTACCGAATACATATTTAAAAAGGATTTTCATCTGTTAGCGGCGCCACGCGGTGTGCGACCTTACATATCAATGAATCTGGCATTACTCAATGCCCTCAAATATCGACCGTTCGAACAGGAATTTATATACTATAAAATATACACATACATAGTATCAGACGATATGAGACGTTACATAACTATTAAAACTAGTATTACTTAAATCACACAGCGAGTTGACACGAAGCATATTTGAACAGGACTTTTTCATACTAAGGAGTACATGCTCAGAGATGTTTCTGTCGCCATTATTAACGAGGGCATGAAGTAAAAGACCTTACGTAAGAGTCAATTCTCATTTTTCTTCCTGAAATGATAGAGTACGCTAACACTAAGCACAATTGAATAGTACTTTATACTTTAAGGAATGCCTGTTCAAATATGTTTCTATCTCCACTATTAAGCGAAAAATTCACCCCTCGTATTATTCCATGAAGTCACACAGCGACCTGACACATATTTGAAAAGACTTTATATACTACGGAATGCCTTTACGAATATGTTTCTATCGCCGCTCTTAGCAAGGCCACGTGATATGGAAGCTTACATTACATTCGACTATCGTATTATTTAATGAAGACACACAACGAAATGGTACTAAGCATGTTTGGACATGACTGTATACATTACGGAATACATGTTAAAGCATGTTCTTATCTCTGTAATCGGCGATATTCCAGTGTCGGAGATATGACTTATCAATCAACTCACGGATGTAAGTTAATTTAAGCAGGTTGTATATGTTAATAGGAATAGAGAACCTTGAAAGATATCAAAATAATTTAATCTTTAACAATGGCGTACAGGATAAACTTCTTTAAAGTAGTAAAAAAAAAATAGGAGACTTATATTTAAAACCAGAAAGATAACTGTTGTGGGGCTCTCCACTTTTTACACAAGATGGACTCGTCTAAAGTATACTTATTACTTATTCTGACAGAGTGGAGATACGTTGAGTACACAGGGTGTTCACAAGGAGATACGTTGAGATAAAGTTGAGATACACAGAGTCCACAGAGAGAGAGAGAGATAATTACGGCTTCACTTACAGAGACTTGTACATATACTTTCTACTAAACCGTATTCCTGGACTACTAATCTTCATTTCAAGTTTGTATTCTTACGTTTCAATACACTTATTTTCCTATTTCAATTACTGGCGTTGTTTATTTATTTGTGCACGATTCCCTCCCCGGAATCCACAACAAAAACAAAAATGGGAGTTTACCGGTCATCGCTCCTCACCCGTCAAAATTGACAGTGGTATAAAATAGCGAACGTACATATACTGACTAGAAAGATAAAGCACCTTTATTAGTAATAGACTAAACACGGATTATCTCCAAACCGATCACGAGATATAATTTAATGTAAAAAGATAACACTATTTTCTTAGCGTCCTTTTGTAGAATCAAATTTCTTTTGCTTCAAGTTTCCTCTTCATATATTTGCGAAAGTAAATGTTACGAACGCGGCTGGAATATCGATCCCGGTTCTCCGATTAATCTTGCTGATTTGCTAAACATTAAACTACCCTCACGTCCAAATCGTGTCCATATGAAATATAGATAAATATTTAATTCAAGTTATATCAATTTTCAAACTTTTAGCATGAAGCGTGCTACTAGGTTGGCATCTCGGAACAGTTAAATGTAACCGCTTCCTCAACACCAATAGCGTCTTATCTCGTACTCTCCGCCAGTGGAACTCCCTTCCTCCAACTTGCTTCGTTGATACTATCATCTTCAAATATTCAAATGTAATGTCAATCGACATCTTCTGATGTCTTGATCTTGATGCTCGTCCTTCTCTATATCCTTTCCTCAAACATCCCTCTTTACTCTTGCTCTCAATCTCTGTAACCTCTGGCATACTAGTGGTACTCCCGCCTTGCTTGAGTTGAAAAGCTTAAAATTCACCTCAAGCAAGGCGGGAGTGCCACTAGCACTCAAGGGGTTACAGAGAATTGAGAACAAGAGTAAAGAGGCGTGTTTGAGGAAAGGATACAGAGAAGAAAGGGGAACAAGCTCAGGGTGTCAAATGTCGATTGACATTACATTTGAATAATTGAAGATTATAACCATCGGGGAAGCAAGTAAGAGGGGAAGTGCGAGAGAAGAAGCTGTTTGAGAAGAAGAGACGGTTGCATTTAACCGTCTTGACAGTGAAAGGGTGGGACCAAGATGCCAGGCAGGTAGCTCGCTTAATTTCATGCAGTCTGTGAACCTGTCGAAGTATCTCGTCGTAACAGTTGCCTTGAAAATATTTGTAGAAGAGACAGATTGGTACGCGCAAATAGACTTTAGAAAGGTATGATTCTACCTCTTCTCTCCCCCGCCCACCAGATACGTTTTAATTAGACTTGTGTCATTAAATTATTATTATCTCCAAAAATAAAATTGCGTACAAAATATTTCGATTTCGGCACTAAGTAACCCATAGAGCTGTTGATATGCCGCTAAACAAAAAAAAAAAATAAATAAATAAAAATAAAAAAAATCCTTTCGCATATCCCCATCCAGATCTAACCCCCGCCGATACCCACCTACATGAAGCATGTCTGGTCAGTGACACGTCGCTGTTTGCAGCGGGAAAGCCCTCACCACTGGCCGTTGACTTTAGTCTAGAAAGCTGAGTGATGTCGTGTCATTACCGGTGATGTGGTTTCTGTTATTTGGTACAGTATGATTCTGTAGCGCCATACAACAACGTTCAAAGAAATGTGCTCTTCCCCAAGATTCACACGTTTCACTCGCCCGACGCCATTTTTAACCCCTGATCTGAGAAAGTAGTTGTATACAGCTGACGGTTTAAGTATTTCCGAACGGGCTTCCTGCCATGCATGGCATCCATATGAAAGTCTCGATCTATGTCGTCCATGGTATGACGACAAACTACATCCAGCGGCAAGGCCTCTGATCAGTAGGTTTCGAGGAGCGTGGAACCACCTCTTAATTGCTGGTGCTCACAGCTCCACTCAGACACGGGTAAATAGTTAACTCCAAAACTGGGATCAAAAGACTATAAAAATGTAAAAATATTTTTTTTTATTCAAAAAATACCAGCAATGCAATTTGGAAAAGAAATATTACCAGCAAGAGATTTGACTATCGAAAAAAAAACCTTTTTTACAAAAATTCATCAATGAAAAATGATCTCCTACGCACTGATTTCTTACAAAGAATACATATTCTATTTATACGAACCTACCTTAAAAATCTTGTCGGCATTAAAAAAAAAACATTGAGGTGTTTATATGCCGTAAATCAAAATAAACGCAAACCAAGATCAACAAACTGGATTATTACAAAGAATGCATATTCTATTCGTACGAACCCACCTTAAAAATCTTGTCGGTATTAAATAACCCATTGATGTTTTCATATGCTGTAAATCAAAATAAGCGCAAACCAAGATCAACAAACTGATTTCTTACAAAGAACACATATTCTATTCGTATGAACTTATTCTAAAATCTTATCGGCATTAAATAAACTACTGGGGTTGATATGACATGAAAGAAAATAAACAAACCAAACCTCGATCGTTGTTATGTAAGAACATGACGCAGGCTTTCAGATTAATGTTATAGATTTGTAGCATTTTTATGTGTTATGCAGAACTACCTCTAGAACTGCAAATTTATGTGTTTAATTTCCTTTTATCCTATACTAAAGTTGTTATAAAAGATCACTCCAAAACTCGTCAATTTGTTTCTGGAGATAATTCTGTAGGAAACCCGCTATGACCAAAGTAACAATATCTCCAAATTGACCATGTGGTGGGCAGTAAAATTGAGCTGCAAGACCTGACCCACAAACTTGTTGAAAGAGCAGCTGCATATGGAATGAAACCCAGCACAGAGAAATTCAAAGTAATGGTGATTAGCACAAGCAACGCCAGTGTCAACGTTACCATGATGGAAGTGTCCAGCTCCAAATACCTGGGAGCAACTTTGTCAAAAGACGGCAGCTGAATTGCAGAAATCTGCATACGGATCGCCGGAGCCAGAGCAGCGACGGCTAGACTCGAAAGGATATGGAAGAGAAACCTCAGCTTCCAGGCCATGTTCAAACCTCTACAGATCGCTGCTCACATTTATTCTCATCTCATGGTTGTGAGACTTGGACACTTCTGTTTGAGGCAGCAAAACCGATGCTCGGCTAAGATCCTCTGCATCTCCTACGGGAAGCACAAATGCAATGACCATGCAGGGAGCAAGGTCAGAAGTCTTGTGGTCCGACAAGAACCCCTCCTCGCCACGGATAATATCATGCATGGCTATATAATACGGGATAACAGCCTCTGCAAGACCATCACGCAAAGCTATGTTGAAAGTGGACGCAAGTGTGTACGGTAACGCAAGAACAGGTCAGATAACATCAAAGAATGGACGAATGTGACAATGCTGGAACTCCTGAGAGCCATTGCCAGCAGAACATCTTAGCGAGGGTCGTTGGTTTCTTCTGCCCTTAGGTTCCCGCGACGATTGAATCAGCCAAAGGACTGATAATGATGATGATGATGATGATGATAACTGATTCATACTGTTGACCATGTTCACCAGGGAATCCAGCGCAGTACGTAATCTGTTCAATGAAACAACGTTAAAGATTAACACTCCCGAGTTAGACACTCTACTGAATCTGACTATATCGCCAATACCAGTCTTCGATATCAAAGGCTGGCATTGAATATTCCGAAAAAAAAACATGGCCGCCTTTATACACGTCACTTTGAATATTTTGAGCCTTCTGATTGGTTGACTCTTCTATTGGTGAACTATAAAATGAGTCAGCTCATTTTGTCTGGCTCACAAAGTATACTAGGGTACCCAAAAACTCCAACACATACACCAAGGTGTGCCTGACGTTTATAGTATTTACGAAATACACATCCTGAATGTTTATTACAGATTTAGGGGAAGTGCAATCTCTGTATTCATTCCAATTCCAGATCATAGTTTCTGTTTTTGGAAACGTCTGTCTAGTCCTATTTAGTGGAACACTTGGTAGAGTATATTGAGATTCTTTTTTTTTGTTCAAGATAAAGCCTTGTATATTTTGATAATCATCATGATCTTTTATCGACCGTAGTCGGAATCATCAAGCCAATGAGAACGATCCTTCCCTTAGCTGCACAGTAATGTCTACGCAAGGCTAAATACACTTTTAAAATTCAGAGATACATTCTTCTAGACCGGTTACCACCCAAGGCTATAGAACCCAGTCTGTCCTGGTATTTACCCATAGCTGGAGGGAGTAGAAGATGATTCACACTTTTCCCATGGATATTAGCACGTAAGTGAATGTAATGGGTACGACTGGAATTCGAACTCGGCTCTCCGATTCTTCAATCCGAGACGCTATCCATAATTGATAATACGTACCTCCTCCATTTTTGTAGCAGAGGTATGGGAAGCGCCAGACGTTTCCCAAACCGACGGCATATCCAACACAAGTGAAGAAAAACTGGATTGGTTTATCCCAGGTGCCCCTTTCGGCTTCTTTGCTCGAGATGCTGTCTTTTGAGACAGAAGGCGTATCGTCCTTAGTGCAAAGTTCATAACTTGGTGGCGGGTCGTTCTTTCCAACCTTTAGTGAAATTGTGTTCTGAAAAAGAGAAAAAGAACAAGTAAAGCTATTATAATGTTCGTATAAGCTCGTAGTTCTGGTTAATAATATCCTAAGGAAAACACTGGAAAAGATTAGTGATTAGAAACAAGTTAATCACATAAATTTAATAATAATACAATAATAGATAATACTGTAGTTAGTGTGGCAATGCGTACGACACACTTTGCAATCAACTTTGCCATTCCCATGAGACAACGTCTATCTTATTACCAATTGGAAGAGTCTATGTTTAACAATTTAGTGTAGCGAAGAGCAAGCGCCTTTCTGCACATCAAAACCTTTAGAAGGATAAACCCGAATTTTATTTATTTTAATCTTAGTTTTCACATTTTTCTATAAGCTTCAGTAAATTTATTATGTTCTATTTACTTATTGCAAATAACGTATAAACAGAAAATATATTAAATAATTGGCGGACTTAATCCATTTCATTATATGTTGTCACTGTTTACGTTAAGATACGTTTCGTGAGCAGAAAGATTATGTTTAAAAACAACAATTTGGACTTTACTAACCATACGCTTCTCTGTAGCTGAATAGTATAGCACGTCAGATCAAATGACGATTTCTGTATAGGAATACAGGCAAGATACTTGTCGGAGAACGCATTTTTTTCTACGAAAATGTTATCGAACCTTCAAGCCGGTAAATGTAATACTGTTTAATTAAAAAAAAAAACGCATTCACTTAAATAAATTGTATCTATATAAATAACGTATGAACTGAATATATATATATGTATGTGTGTGTGTGTGTGTGTATGTGTTTGTGTGTTTGTTTTGTTAAAGTTGTTAAGCTCAAATATTTAACGAAGTATTAGGGGAATTTCTACGTGTAGTTTATAGCCGCGGAACTTGCAAGGAGGTTATTCAATCATTAACTTGTGAATTAGGATTCTTCAGAAAATTCAAAAATCGAATAACCTTCAAACTTTCACAGTTACTAGTTTCCTTGATTGTTGTTTTATGTCCAGTCTCCAGTGGATAACTAAGTTTATTTACATTGTACTATTTACATTATTCGGATTGTTGTCCTCATTTTGACATATTCACGACGTTTCGGCCGTTGTACGCTCTGGCTTTCTTCAGGTGATTGGAATGTCGAACTGAACCCTTTTATTCGTCCACCTGTATAGAGTGTTCTAATTTTACGTGCCATGCCTTTTCTGGGTGTCACAGTTTCAGTTATTTCCCTTTAGTAACTCAACTTTCCAAGGTTTTGTTCACCTCTGCTTTGGCCAGGTATTGAACTCAGAACTCTTTGGGTCAAATTACTGGGTTACTTCAACCAAAGCTTTTATCAATTGGGCCATGTGTCCTTCAGGACCTCAGCGTATGCATTTTGGGGACTTAAAAGTTAATCATATAACATTTTTTTACCAGAGCTCATATTACAATTTGTTGTTGTTATTCTTTTTTCTAGCAATCCGTGCAACTGGTTCCCATATTGTATTCGTGTCTCTGCTTGTCAGGCTTATATTTTTCTGCTCAAAATTTTTTTTGATGACATGAGATATTTGCAATATTTCTCTAAATGGCGAGAAATTAATGTGTGAGATAAAATTAATGTATAAGATGAAATTTTACTGGTATACTGTTAGTCGGAACTCTGACGACGCGGTGGTGTCGTTTGAACTCTGCGGGCGTTGAATTCTGACTTTGATAGATTGTCTCTTTTTTTTATAAGACCAAAGGACCCTCGCAGGCATGTAGTATAGCTGCGAGAAAAGGGGGATCGGGACTTCTCGCCTCACCGAGATTACTTGGTGAAGCAGAACTGCGCGTTGTGATGAGTAGTTGGTCAGCTGAGAAAGAAAACTGACCGTTGTGGATTCCAATTGTGATGTAGGGTTTGGAGACTGAAGGATTGGGACGAGAGACCACAGGAAAGCCAACAGTATAATATATAAATTAAATGGTAATGGACAAACGATTTCGTCATTTGATGAAATCATAATAGCAAATGCAAAGTTGTCTACAAAACCTCTGCAACAACACTAAGAGTACTTAAAAAACAGCAACAACAACCGACACGATTTCGGGATAAAAGAATCATTAAAACCTATCTATGGCCCACGGCAATACCTCACGATACCACCATAGATTGCTGGTCTTGCCACATTTAAAAGCAGATTTCCGGAAATATATATTCTGAGATATCCGGAAGAGGCATGGCACGTGGAACTAAAACAATCTACCCCCGGTGGACGAAATAAAGGGTTCAGTTCGAAATTCCAATCATCTGATGAAGGCCAGTGATTACAACGGTCGAAACGTCGTGAATACGGCAACAAAGATGAGGACAATCATTAATAGGTATCCTCATGTATAAAAAGGAATGCTGTATAATCCCCCAGAAGAAGATAGGTTCGCATATTGCCCGGTTCCCACTCCTCTCCGGTCTTTAGAACAGGTGTAGAGATTGTTGCCTTTTTATGATTGGATTTCCGCTTCCTTTTAAAGTCTTTTTCGCCCCCTTTCATTCACAGTAGCCTCTTGCGTCTTAATGACATTATCGCCTTGCTTGGGTGAATTGATTTAATAATAAGAAGAAATACTGGAAGCAACAAAATTGTTTCTACAGAAGGATGTTGAGAATTCTACGGACAGATCGCGTAAAATTTTAAAAAAATGACACCTGTAGTCTGAAACAGAAAGAGACTGCTCAAAATGTACTGGATAAATAAGAAAGGAAGGCGTGGAAAAGATTTTCACAGACGAGAAAGATAGGGAAAGGCAGAGGGACACCTACCTGACAAACTTGAACGAATGGGTGGCAGAACGGGGTAAAAGGGGCCTAACAAAAGGAAAAAATGTTCCTAAGGGTTTCAAAGTATAGGAAGTTGTAGAGAGCCATGATTGACCACGTCAAGAATGGTCGCAATACATAAAGATCCTGTCACCCCAGCCATACCTCCCGATACTACCATATTTTGCTAGTTTACTGTCATAATATATAGTGGTATCAAGCATATGCTTCAAGCAGATGCAATATTTCTTTTGTCGTGTCTCTTGATATATTTCGTCTTGAATTAACAATGCTAATTTACTAGGTTATGCCAATGCCGAGCTGACAATAAACGCTTGAAACTTGATTACAATGCACACTGATTATGAAATCTATTCACAAGAACATATATTGAGACAAATCCTCATTATCAGTCATCTGATTGTCCACATGATCAGAAACTTAAGTACACACATTATCTCTGCCAAAGTACAGGCTAGAGTTTGCATAATCAAATAGAGCGACCGATATTTCAAGGTACGAAATGTTTTCTTTAAACAGAGAAGAGTATTGAATAGATTTTCTATTTAAATACCTTCTTGGAAATGTTTCTAAGCGATGAGTGATAACGTCCAACGTAATGTTATTTCTCCTATAAGGCAGTGAATGCTGGACAATCTCCTCACGGGCGAAGTACGGACTTGAAGCAACAGAAATTATATTCTACAGAAGCATGCTGAGAATACCACGAACCGAACATGCGAGCAACAACAACGTTTTAGAAAAAATGAAAACAAAAAGGACACTAGTACTTAACATCAGAAAGAGACAACGGACATTCCTGAGGCATATAATGAGGAAAGCGGGCGTGGAAAATATGATACTCACAGGACATATTGGGAGCAGGAGTCACATCGTAAAACAACCCATAACATAGCTAGAACATAACAGAACAGAATTTAGAACAAGTGACGAAAAGACAACATTTATTAAGAGCTACACACGACAGGAAATAGTAGAGAGCCATTATCGCCAATATCCTCAAAGGATACGGTGCATACAAGAGGAAGCAGATATTGTCCAGCGACACAAGGGAAATGCTTGTAATGTTGACAGATGCGCAAATTGAAAAGTCACCACGTATTTCCTGAACACCTGTGTAACACCTCGGATATTTATTTCTTATTTTACTAAGCTGAATTTAGTTGTTAGACACAAGGCCACAAATATTGAGCACTCAGTGAGAATCGAACTCAGTATTCTGTAGTAATGACCTAGGAAACTAGTTCATCAAGCAACTGCATTTCTTGTAATAATAACAGAACGCAATGATATTACTAATGGCTACTCTTATTGTCCCCAGGAGGGAAATTTTTCCGACTACTTATTAGTGATGAAGAGGGTAAAGTGAGTGAGAAATTCCCTAACACGTCTTTTTTCTAGAGCATCTACATACTACAAAGCCGAAAACCTCACTGAATAATTTTAGAGGGAGGAACTCTTTTTTACCAGGAAATCTATCATTTTCACTAGTTGGTGATTCGTCAATTCACGGGCTAATGAATGGTCTATCACATTTTAATTTTCTTTTGTTCTCCACTGACTTCATGAAATATATTGTATTTGGGAAATACAATACATTTTCAACAACCTGTGTGCATTTTTATTTTTTATATTTTTAGTTAGATCTTTTTTTTCAAATCCGTAAGTTATTCTCCAAATGTGGTTCTACAGAAGGACGCTGAGCATAACCTAACGGACCTAGACTTATATGTGTGAGATCACATTGAGGATACACAAAATAAGTTTTAGATTTTTATCAATGGACAGCTAAGTTTTCCATCTGCTGGTATCTACAGTTTACTAATAAGCGGTGCTTGAAGCAAACATATTTTCCGACGTGTTGCCATCCAACGTGGGCAGTGCAGTGGGCAACCACGGGTACTTACTGGATGTGACCAGAGGCGTGGAAATAGTAACAATAGTAGTATCAGACAGCTGCATTGGTATGTGAAAGCAGAAGACCCCACTCGAGTTTATCTGTTAACACGACGACAGTGGAAACAGTGACTCACCTGGGCTAAAGGTTTTAGAGAATATGGAAACAAAAAGGAAACGCATACTTAACATAAAGAAGAGACAGGATTTCTAGAGCACATAATGAAGAAAGAGGGTTTGGAAAATCTGATACTCACAGGACAGACTGAATGCAAGAGGGATGGAGGAAAAGAACTCATGACAATGTTAGTGATATTGAGTAATGGATGGTCAAATAAGAAAAATATCAGAAATATAAGATTTACTAAGATAGAAAACATGGAGAGCTACGATCGCCTACACCCGGAGAGGACTCGGCAAATAAGGAAAAGGTGAGTAGGTTTCAAATTCCAGGCAGGTCTAGCGCATCCACTTTACCCCAACGTCCATGGCAATGGAAGCCACGAGAAACCACTGCAGAGTCTTGTTTAATAATGAATGGCAATTTACAGATAATAAAAAAGGAATCTGCGTGGAATTTTCATCATCTAGGCCATGAAATGGCCTGAGAGGATCAGATTAATAAAAAAAAAATTCTGTAAAACATGGACATTTAAAAGAGTAATCCAACATACAATAATGTTATCAGTTTTACTGGATGGAGGATTAGGATGTTTTTTTAAGTGTTTTATGTAGCAATGAAATATTTTTTAAAAATAATTATATATATATATATATATATATATATATATATATATATATATATTATAATTTTATCATATCCACAAAACCATTTTACTCACTACAAAGATGCAACTTGGTTTCAGTGCATTTCAACTGCACTTCGACGGGTGAGAATCGAAAATGGTTATGAACAATCCTGCTTGTAGGCAAGCCGTATATATATATATATATATATATATATATATATATATATATATATATATATATATATATATATATTTGAACTTTATTTCAATGCTTCATGAGCTTCCGATCCTTAGCTATGATTAATTAATGATGAACATGTCATTTTCGTTTATGATCGATTTCATTACTATTCTTCTGTTAAGCGTGGAGAGTAATTATGTATTCTTATTGCTCAAAATAGAGTCCAATAGTGTTATAAAAACCTCGGAGGATTCCAGTAGGATATATTTAATCATTTCTAAGATACATTTCAAAGCTTAATCTAACAATTGGACAATTTTGCTGTTACACGATTTAGACAATTGTGCTGTTACACCCGGTATATATATACATATATATACATATATATATATATATATATATATATATATATATATATATGTGTGTGTGTGTGTGTGTGTGTGTGTGTGTGTGTGTGTGTGTGTGTGTAATGGCATCGCTCATCATTTCCGTCACTTAAGGGTCCAGCGGCTCAGTTCCTAGAACCGAACACCGACAGCCCGCACATATTTTTTTAAAGCGTTTCACTCCAAGTAAGGCATGATGACACTAGCACGCCAGGGGTTACAGAGAGTTGGAGCGAGAGCAAATAGGATTGATAGAGGAAAGGATGAAGTGAAGCATAGGGGACAGATCAAGGCATCTGAAGACGTTGATTGACATTACATTTGAATAGTTGGGGATTATAACTATCAGGGAAACAAGAAAAGGGGCGGGAGTTCCACAGGCGAGAAGTGCGAGACATGGAGCTATTGGAGTAGAAGAGACGGCTACATTTAACAGTTTCGACAGCGAAAAGGTGAGAGCGAGATGACAGCCTAGTAGAACGCTTAAATTCATGAAGTCTCGGAACCAGCGAAAGCAGCTCATCGGAGCAGTTACCGTGAAAGTATTTGTAAAAAAAAGATAGAGGGAGGCGACGGTACGTCTGTGATGGAGCGACTGCAGACGAGATGCCAGATCAGGGCCAATTACATTGCATATCCGTCTCTGGATTTTATCAAGAACTTTGAGACAAACAGAATGGGCTCCAGACCATATATGGCAGCAATACTCCATGCAAGGGCGAATGATTTTGTTATAATGGTAGAGGCTCATGCAGAACCAACCACACTTTTTGGAAGAACCTAATACAAAGAAATGGTGCACAAGACCTCAAAGGAAACATCCACAGATTTTGAATTCAGACTTGTCATTTTCCTTGACTGATTAACAACCAAGAATACAGAGCCCAGTCCGATCTACTATTTGAACAATATATAGAAGGAGACGACGAGATGGGATCATACTTTTCCTCAGCATATGCAAATGTAATTGACTTGACTGGAATTCGAACTCGGCTCCCTGATTTCTCATTCCGAATCTCTATACATTACACCTACAGATGGAGATGAACGAAGATAGATTCATAGATTTTTCCAAGGGCCTTAGTGCAAAGGGAACAGAGAAGAATCGGCTTGGATTTGGACTTGGCCCATCGATTCTCCCATTCGCGTTGGTAATCTTTACGAAAGTAGATAGATCGACCGATCAATAGATAGATATAAACAGAATTAGATATATAGATAGATAGATAGATAGATAGATAGATAGATAGATATGAACAGATTGAAATAGATAGATAGATATGATAGATAGATAGATAGATAGATAGATAGATAGATAGATAGATAGATAATCTAAAATTAAACTTTTTGGCTTATTAGGGATCTATATAGGAATATATTTAAATAGATAGATAGATAGATAGATAGATAGATAGATAGATAGATAGATAGATAGATAGATAGATATATTTGAATACATATGAACAAGCTGAGATATATAGATACCAACCCACTGAAATAGATAGATAGATAGATAGATAGATAGATAGATAGATAGATAGATAGATAGATACGAGAGTTAACGAAAATCATTTAGGTACTTCCACTCGGTCGCGTAAAAAGCAGCATATCATGATGAAAAAGGCCCATAACTCAACGAAAACAAAGTTTTGTCATCAAATTGTTTATGTTATTATGAAGAGGAAAGACCAAAGTATTTTTTTTATTATTTTTTTTAATTTTCTATTCCTTTCTAGCACGTGGAAAATTTTGGTTAAAAATTTTTATTTTTTTTTACGACAACGCATTAAAAGAGAAAAAGCGTTTGTTTTATTTTGCGCTTTTCCCGAGGAAAACACACGTTGATTTGGAAATTCTTACAAAATTCAAATAATTGTCGGATTTTAATGAAACTTTCAGGTCTTATTCAGAAATGAATCAAATTATTTTGGAAATTTTCTTTTTTAGAAAATCTTGTTAAAAAGATAGTTTTTTTAATGTTTCCACCCCATTACATATTTTCATGAAATTTCGAGAAATTAAATCTTTAAACATGGGATTTGTTTTATTAGTTAAAAACAGGACGCTTTATAGAAAGTAAATCACCAGTTGTTTTTTGTAAAACAGTTACCCGTTTCATAGAAAATTTGCTCTGAATTCTAAAAAGAAAACATGTAAAAAAACTATGACATTAATTAATTAGAAAAACTTTGACTTGCTTTTGTAAATACGCTATATTAAGGACATTATTTTGTGAAGAAATAAAACATTTTCGATGAATAATGTATTTTTATAATTTTTTTTCATTTTTTAAAACTTTTTTATTAACTTATTAATACTTCAAAAATCGTTTAAAATTCTTTATTGCTTTTAAGCACGTAATTCAATGATAACGTTAATGGAAAAGTAAATTTATGAATCGAAATTTGAAAAGCTCATCACAGTCGTTTGTACCCGATTATTTTTTAAATAATTTTTTTTTAAATTTTTAATGAAAAAAACGTTCATAATTTCTATCTATGGGGAATCTACATGACATAATCCTTAAAAAGATCACGTGATTTGATTGTCGTCTGAGGCACTGCAATTATTTCTCTTCAATATCCAGTTCTGTTTCTCATCGTTAACTTGTTTACAAAAAGCCCTTTCAAAATTTCTGAGTTAGTTTTAATTTTTGTGAATTACATTTTTACTAATTATTTTTATTTTAGGTATTTATTTTAGTTTGAGTCATATTTCATTGAAGTAATGTTTTATTTAAGTTAGTAAGTTGTTAAATAAAATAAAAAGATTAAGAACCTAAAAAACAAAATACAGACTAAAAAAAAAAATTAATAAAAAAAAAATATTACATAATTGCTGAATAAATGTTAATATTTAAAAATTACTAGTTAAAAATAAAAAAAACGCGTTCCCTTACTTAGTAAGATTATGTCTAATTTGATCATCCATAATATCTGTCATCATCTATCAATATTTAGATTAAATCGATAGACATGAAAAAATTCAGACACATCGTTAAGAAATGTTTGGATACAATTTTTTTATGCTATAAGTAAGTAATGTTTGTTTCAAATCAGATTAATTTAACTTTAAATTTTATAATTTTACTCAAATAACGTGTCAGAAATATGTAATTTATCTTAGGAAGAATTTTAAAATCGAAAGTTTTTTCTTTACAAATTTCTTAAAAATTAAGAAAATGGCCACTTTTAAGAAAATTTTTTTAAAAAATCGAGCATATATTTCACATTCCAACCTATATAATTTCTACCTGAAATACACCAGAATCTGTTACTTGCTGTAAGTAATAAATTTAATGCTTTAGCTTTCAATTAATAACAACATATTGAGACAAAAACTTTGTTTTCGTTGAGTTATGGGTCTTTTTTCATTGTGATATGCTGCTTTTTTACGCGACCGAGTGGAGGTACCTATCTAAAATTAACACAAAAATGATTGATCTCTGTTATTATTGATCATCAGTGAATTAAGTGCATTGAGAAGGAAGTAAATTATATTCAGAACGAATATATTTTGTATAAAATAAATGTTTTTTATCATTAGATTGCACATAATATACTCATGCATCAATAACTGTTTCTTTTTCTCTCTCTCTCTCCCACGTGTCTCTCTAACGCTCTCTCTCTCTCCCACGTGTTTCTATAACGCTCTCTCTCTCTCGTTCCCACTCACTCTCTCTCTCACTATACACACATATATATATATATATAGAGAGAGAGGGGGGGAGTGAGAGAAAGAGAGAATGGGGGAAGGATAGATACAAGAGTTAACGTGAAGGAATTATCTGAAATTATCGCAAAAAATGCTTGATCCCTGATTTGGATCTTCATTTTGTCTTTATTCATATCCATGTGTGTGTGTGTGTGTGTGTGTGTGTGTGTGTGTGTGTGAGGGAGAGGTAGATTTTGTGTGTGTGTGTGTATACACAACCACCTCATTATCTCTCCATTTAACGGGGACAATTAAATCATATCTCTATCGAACACAGCACAAAAATGTAACAAAAAGGCCGATAAAAATTGTGTCAACTGTAAAAAATAAAAACAGATACTAAAAACAAACGGCCAAATATCAGTAAATTTTTATGACGTTTAGTAACACAAATACTAAATAGATTTCGTAACAAACAAACAAACAAAATTGCACACTGATGCGTGAAAACGCGAACTTTAAACATGACATTGACATGTGATGACGCGATATTTGAAAAAAGATGAAACTGACATAGCACAATGCATATACAGGGTGCGATGGGTAAATTGAAGCCATTTTATATTTTTAATTTCGCGTATGCGCATTGTTTGTTTTTGATTTTGTCGACTGCACAGTATAGTAGGGCCAGTTGGGCACCGTCTGTGAGAAAAAGAGCACCATGACGCAATTCTCTCCACCAGAAATTTGGAAATGACATGCTCTACTGCTTAGAGATCTGAGGACAGTGCAGAGGATTCGGGAAGAGTTGGATAAGTTTAATGGTGATTACGAAGGTGTTTGGAGTGATCGCTAGTGATGGCAAATTATTGTCTCCATTCATCTTCCCACAGTGCTTCAGGCTTAACACAAAGACCTACATCAAATGCCTTGCGGGCGTAGTGCTGCCCTGCAACAAGAGGGTGGCAGATGGAAGAACCTATGTCTGGCAACAGGACTCTGCACCATGCCACACAAGCAGAAGTACCCAATCATGGTTTTCAGACAATTTTTACGACCACATCTGGCCACCTAACTCCGCAAACTGCAACCCCCTTGATTATTATGTGTTGGGGACCAAAACATTATTTGTAACGCATAAGATGACCTGAAGGCAAGGATTATGGCAGCATTGATCAATTTAAACAAGAAGACCGTCTAGAAGAGTTGCAGGAGATTCTGAAGTCGTCTGGAGTGTGTAGTTGAAGTCAATGGTGATTTTACTGAATATATTTACTGTTTAGTATTTCAAGATATTTTTGTGCGATTTTGTTAAAAATATCTGTTAAAATGAAATGTTAGTGTTATTTTCAGTTTTGCGTAATTTAGACGACAATTTATCCACTGCATCCTCTGTGTGTCTCTGTACATATATATATATATATATATATATATATATATATATATATATATATATATATATATATATTGATTGATTGATTGATTGATTGATTGATTGATTGAGCTCATCCTAAACAGTTAATCCACTAAGATACAAAGGGTTACAAGGTGTGTAAAAATTAGAAACAGAAACATTACTAAAGACCGAGTCTAAAAGAAGAGTAATAAGGAGGACAGTAGATAGTTATTGACACTGTATATAAGTTTTTGCTGATTAAAGTTGGCTGGGAAGCATAAAGCCAGAAGGGAGTTCCACAAGCGAAACTGATATACGCGCATGAAGGTGAGGGGCGATGAAACATTAAAATTTATTTATTTTTAATATATATTTGAGTATATAATCTTGTCAATTTCATTTAGTTTCTTTTAAATTTTGTTTAATTTTATATATATATATATATCATTATTAAGTATCATAAACTGAGAATAATAAAAGATCTGCCAAAAAAAGTGAAAAATATTGTGAGGACGCTGAACGAAAATTTACTCTGGATGATCTTGAGGTTAAAACACTTTCAATACATTTTCGTCTAAATTTCTTCCTGTGTGAATTAATGTGGCATTTTTAAATTAAAGTTATGGTCAAACTCATTCACGATCACGAATCCAGTAACCCTTAGGGTTGTTGCGGCCATAGCAACAGTGGTTTTTCCTGGGCAAGACAGTAAACTTGGAGCCCAATCCTCTCGAAGCTGGTTTGAATTCAGAGTTTTCATTCTCCTAGACTGGTTGCCGACTAATCTGTCCTGCAATTTGTTCATAGCTAAGGCGGGGTGGGGGAAGAACTTGATTCATACTTTTTCCAACTTTTGCATAAGCGAATGTAATGAACTCAACTGGATTTCGAACTTGGTTCTCCGATTCCTCTATCGGAGCCGCTACCCATTACCTCACCGTGTACCCCGGGACTCATTACGGCGGGTAAGTAAAGGCTTGAGTGTGTTGTTCTGTAAAAACATCCAAATGATCCAATGTACGTTCGTGTAAATTACGATAAGACTAGCCCATGTAAGCCTCTCAGTTGGGTCCACTTCGACGTGGTGTAATTGTTAGCAAGCTCGTTTTGCGAGATCAGTTACGACTGAGGCGTGAGTTCGATCTTCCCTGGATGTTCCATACTTGCAACCTCGTGCCCCATCTAAGCAAGTTAAATCATTATCACTTAACAGTTAACGCATTCAAATTTATATACGACGCTTGCTATGGAATCAAGCGATGTCTTCTTATTATTTGGGAACAAAGAAGCAATTTTAGGATTTAATAAAACAGTCGTTAACAAGACACCTTTTTGCGGGATTAAAAATGCTTCTGGATATAGACGATCATGGCCCTCCACAATATTCTATCTTGTCTGCCTCTTATCAGTTCTTCCCCCTTTGTAAAGTTCCCTGCTTCACCATCAGTTCACACAAGCTCCTAAGTTAAGTAGTCCATGACTTTTCCATTTCTCCAATTTTCTCCGTGAGGGTTAAGTTTTCCAAGCCATTTTTCCGTATTATATGTCCAAGGGATTTCAGCTACTTTTAAGTAGAAGCGTTTTTTCTGTGCCAATTCATTTAGGACTTCCTTGTTTCTTGCTTGCTCCCTTCATAGAATTGCCAGTATCCTTCTGTCTAATCACAATTCTGCTGCCATTAGATCTTTCCCCATCCTTCAAGAAATTGTCCAACATTCACTGCCGTATGAGAAGATGCACACCACATACTAATCCAGCACACCTTTTCTTTTTGTTTCTCTCGATTTTATTTTCTGTTCAACTAAGAAAGACATATATAGATAAGACGATATATCTTACTCGTTTGATCAAAGATGGATTATGATAAAGCAATATATTCATAGATTTTCGTGAGATTTACCTGTGATTAAAAATAATAAATCATAAATTATGTTAATGATAAAGATGATGTCATATAAACACTTTAATTAAATGCTTTTATTTCATATTGCTCGCTGCTTCCGTTTGATTGTTGATCTAATGTACACAAGAGACAGAGAAGATATAAGTATGTTATTACATGGATATAGACGATCATGGCCCTCCACAGATCTGGTCTGCCTCTTATCAATTCTTCCCCCTTTGTAAAGTTCCCTGCTTCACCATCCGTTCACACAGTTTTTGTATTGAGAATGTCCCCCAAAAAAGCAATGATAATATATTCATTAGCATATTATCGTTTCAGTACCTCTAGGAACAAAACAAATTAAATAAACGATGTTGAAAATTAAAACACAAAAATTATATATATATATATATATATATATATATATATATATATATATATATATATATATATATATATATATGTATATATGGAAGAAAATCATGCTACTTACCAAAACAACGGATTCATCGTCTTTACTTGATTTACAGCTAAATAAATCCAAGGAATTCATTTTAGTTAACATTAAAATGAATAAAAAATTATATATATATATTTACAAGCACAGCAGAAATAAATTATTTTTCTTGCCTCTTCTTATCGTTCAATTATTGACTATTATCTCTCATTTCTGTAATCAGAATGACGAAAAGGCAGTCTTATATCCACACGCATACGTGTCGAGTACGAACGATCTCATTTCAGATACTTGAACAGATACAAAAACGTGTCATAAAGATATGATATACATAAACAGTTTTATACTGACATATTCATATTCGAACAAGAATTTTCGAACGATTTTTTTGCGCTAAGAGACGCAGATATATATATATATACATATATATATATATATACATGTGTGTGTGTGTGCATGTGAGTGTGTGTGTGTACCTGCAAGCTACAGCTTAATCAGTGTTTGCTTACAAATGATAAAACTTATCCAAAGTACTGAAGCTACAAGTATATGCGGAAAAATCTCAACAGAATTCTTTTCTTTTTCAAAAGCTTCTTGGACGAACTGATAAATTTATAGTCTGCGGCGTTAAATACCACAAAGCCAACATAAATATATGCACATCTATACATATTAACATATATATATTTGTATATGTATGTGTGTATTATGTGTTAGATATTAATGCATATATATATATAATGTATAAATCAGTACATCTCTACATATATGTAGATGTATACGCATGTCCATATACCTACCCACACTTATCGATAATTAGTTGTTTATAACTTTTTGATTAGTTAAGACGCTTCCTGTTTCTGGTAGAGCTTTTAGCAATTTATATATTCATGCTTAATATATATATATAAATATATATGTGTGTGT
>OZ038488.1:37712177-37749677 GCA_964036315.1 Acanthosepion esculentum
TGGTTCATAGTTTTGGGTACATTAATTATCAATCAACCTATGTATGTTTCAATTTATAACATGCGGTTCTGTATTTGAACATCTATTTTTTAGTATTTTTTTTTAAATAACTTTTTTGGTAATTTCATGTCCAGGTTGAATAAAAACAAAACAAAAAACCTAACCTTTTAGGGAAAGTCACAAGTCAATATTTCTGTAAAAATCAATTAGTGATAAATATGGGGTAAATTATATGTGAAACAAGGCCGAATATATGAAGCACACAGTGAGGACCGAACTCATTAATCAGACGTAACTGATCTAGTGAGACACGCCTGTTAACCGTTACGCCACCCAAAAGGAGAGAAACCCGGAATTTTCTCAATAATGCTCCTTTCCTGGGGCATTTATTGCAACACGAGCTCACACCAGACCCCAACTGGATCTCTTATATACGACACGTTGCTAAAGAAGCTGCAAAAATGATTGACTTCCTGCATCGCTCCAGAGATTACCTGACTCGCCCTCTATTGGTTTGGTTTGGTTTGGTATGTTTTCTTTTACGGTATATCAACGACAAAGGCTTATTTAATACCGACAAGATTTTTATTGCTAATAATTATTTATTTTTCCAAACATTTATTGCTGGTAATATTTTTTTTTTAATGAATTTCTGGTAATATTTTGTTTTTTCAAAAATGTACAACTGGTAATATTTTTCGAAAAAAGCATTGATGGTATTAAAATCTATTTTTATACTTTCATAGTGCTTTGACCCCACCCCCTTGGGAGTTAACCACTTGCCCATAGATGGGACCCCGACAGGTGCTACCACCCCGAGTCAGAGTGGATCTGGGAACACCATCAATTAAGAAGAGGTTCCATGCTCCTAAAAACCTCCTGATCAAAGGTTTTGCTGTTGGATGTAGTTTATCGTCTTACCCAGGACACGGATGTAGTTTACCGTCATAATCAGAACGTCCCTGTCTTGGTCTATCTTTACAAGAGCCAGATCAAACCTATAATGGGGTATTGTTGCCAATATACGAGTTGAAGTTGCCCAGTCCTACTGTCCAGTCTAAACCGAGTTCAAAAGCATTTGCGCGGACTTGTGGGTGATGATTTTTTTCATAAGTGTAACACTTTTTCAAGCGTCGCTAACCTTTCGTTGATCTATTTCTGCGAGAGATGTTCGGCGAACAACATCCCCTACTTCGTCCAGTCCAGACCTTAACAGCTAGGCTCGACCAGGGCACGTACACAGAGTGGACACACCCTCAGTTCCTTCATATTCCACTGGTCTTCTTCCCCAGAAGTCTTGTAATGTGGAACCGACTATCGAGTGTATGCTTCCTTGACTACTACAAGCTTAACCCCTTCAAGTCGAGGACCAGCCGTTATCTACTCTACATATTCTCATATTTAGCCTTTTCTCCCTCCCATACAACGTTATAACATCCCCATTCACTCTGCCTTGAGTTGCACTTAAGCCTTGACTTGGATGAACAATAGAAAAAGAATAAAATAAAAATCAATAGATACTGGGTGTAACAACAAAATTGTCCAAATCGTATAAAAGCAAAATTGTCCAATTGATAGATTAAGATTTGAACCGCTGTATCTTAGGAATGATTAAAGATATATTACTGGAATTCTCCGAAATTTTTATAACGCTGTTGGACTCTACTTTGAACAATAAGAATGTATGTAGCTCTAAGTTGAAAGGATGATTGCTCTTGCTGATGTGACCTCCTGACCCAGTTTCCTCTCTACCGTTCTCTCTTTTTTAAACTTATTCACCGTTTTCTTGATGGTTCTGGAAACCAGATTATGAATGTTGGTACTATTACTGAAGGCCTGAATGATTTTTCCTCTCACCATTGCTCAGATGGGAAGACATAGTGGGGGTGGCACAAAATGATTTTAAACTGTTCTTTTCTAGCTGAATAACTCAGTGTCAAGATGGCTAAACGTCTTTTCTGAAAATCTAGGAAAAAGAAACTCAGTTTCTTTCTTTTTTTTTTTTTTTTTAGATATTAAACATTTTGTGGGATGGTCAATTATCACATGCAGTTATACGTTTTGGAGAATTTTGCTTTTACACCCGGTTTGTTTGTTTGTTTGTTTTTTTGTTTTACGACATATCAAGCTCAATGGGTTAATTAATGCCGACAAGATTTTTATTGCTGGTAATATTTTTTTTTATATGTATAGCTGGTAATAATTTTTCTCGTCAAAAATTAATTGTTGGCAATAATTTTTTTACAAAAATATATTGCTGGTATTAAAACCTATTTTTGCACCTTCATAGCGTTTTGACCCCTGTTTGGAATTAACTATTTACCCATAGCTGGGACCCTAACAGGTGCTACCACCCTAGGTCAGGGTGGACCTGTGAATACCAGGAATTAAGTGGTGGTTCCACGCTCCTCAAAACCTCTTGAAAAGAGGCCTTGCTGTGGGATGTATCAGGTCATCTCATAAGTTCTGCCCGAATTTTGAATAAAGAAAACAAGTGACCAAATGTTACATTTAATTACAGATTCAATCAACAATGTATTTTCCCTTATTATCTATGACTTCCTTCCATCTATTAACAAGCTTACTAATTCCATTACTGCAAGATTAATTTGGCTTTGATTCGAAGAACTCACAAACGTCAGTTTTAACCTCTTTCTGTGTTACAAAAGCTGTTTCTTCTAAATGATTCTGTAAGCTACGAAACAAATGGTAATCTGAAGGAGAAATGTCGGGAGAATAAGGTGGATGAGGAATTTTTCTCTAAACAAGGTCCTTCGATCTTTTGGGACGTGATTCTTGCTGTGTGGTCGCGCATTGTCCTGATGAAACATCACCCGTTTTCGATTCACTAGAGTAGGTCTTTTTTTCCTCAAAGCTTGGTTCAAACGCTCTAATTGCTGAGAGTATATTTGAGCATTAATTGTTGCATTAGGTGGTAAGAATTCAAAGTGGATTATTCCTTGGCAATCCCACCAGATTGAAAGAAGAACCTTTTGCCCATGAAGTTCCCTTCTCGGCTGTGGCTGGGATCCTTCCCCTTTACTAAGCCACTGTCTACGACACTTATCATTTCGATAAAAGATCCATTTTTCGTCGCCAGTCACAAGTCTATCCAAAAAAGGTGAAACAAGTTGGCGAGAATGGAGAGAAAAGCAGATGTCAACTCGGGATTTGAGGTTGTTTTCAGGCAATTCATGAGGCACCCATTTTCCAAGTTTAGGAACTTTTCCAAGTTGTTGAAGATGACGATGGACAGTTGTATGGTTTGAAATGAGAACCACTGCTAATTCCTAAACTGATAAAGCAGAATTTTCTTCAAGGGCTGCTTCAAGAAGCTTTTCATCAAACACAACTGGACGTCCGGTTCGATCTTCATCTTCAAGGGTGAAATTTTCACCTCTGAATTTTGCAAACCATCTTCTGCAAGTTCTTTCATTCACACATTCCTCTCCATAAACTGAGTGAATGTTTCTAGCCGCTTCTGCTGCTGAGTTTACTTTCTTGAACTCATAAAGCATTATGTGCCTCAAATGATTCTTGGGTACTTCCATGTTAGCAGGGTTTTAATCAAACAAAATTTAATTTTATTATTCTCTGAAATAAAATTTGATCAATTTAAATGTATCTAAATATAAAAATAATGTTCAGCTCCATTAGACATTATAAAATACTCTTTAAATTTCGTTCATTTTAACAAAAAGTTAAAATTCGGACAAAACTTATGGGATGACCTAATAGTTTATCGTCTTACCCAAGACGCTTCATTTGCTGGTGTCTTACTCCTCTGCAGAGGTGAGGTCGGCGTATTCTAGAGCCCCAGTCAACATTATTATTATTATTATTATTATTATTATTATTATTATTATTACAACCGCTACTCCCATAATAATAGGGTCATTAGAATAATAATGAAAAAGGATACTAATACAAAGATAAAAGAATTGCCAAGAAACCCGACACAATCTGAGACACAAAATTGCAGCGAACTAACCTCATTCTCTTCGAATCCCATTAGTGAGATGTAAATTCCACCCGAGCAGCTTTTTTTCCACAAGCTGCTGATTTACGAAACCGACTCCCAAGAGGATGCTTCCCCCATCATTACAATCTTGATCCGTTGAAGTGGAGGGTTATAACGTTATCTTCCCCACGTTTCCACATACTCTTTACCCCTTAACCTGTAACTGTCTACACTGAGTGGCTTCCAGGCACTGTACAGAGTGAACATCCCTGAAAATAACCGCTGTGATTACGAGCCCCTCTCACATGATGAGTAAAGAAAATCCTCTAAATGCAATATGCTCAATAACTTTCTAAAACATAAATTCTTAATCGTAGGTTTCAGGTAAAATACTTGGGTAAGGATTGTATCAAAAATCAAATCTGAAAATTCGAAATAATAAAGAAAGGGATTTATGTAATTATTCCAATTTTTTTCAACAGTTAAGTGACGGGCGTAATTTACGAAAAGTCACAGAGTTTGACAATGTTCGTAAACGTTTCGACAGTGTGTCTTCAAGTTATGCTTTAAAATTGCATACAAGTTTTAATAACTAAAAAAAATCTTTAAAAATTTACAACTCTTTGGACAAACGTCGTTTGTCTTGAGGAAAAGAAAACATGGCTATCCTGGTAATCAGCACAACAAAACGAATGAAACGTACCCAGCGTGGGTGACACGATCGTTTCCATCTTGAAATTTTCAGTTAGATAATTGGTTATTGAGAGGAATTCATTAAACAGCTTAATATAAATCGTATGGAACTTTACTGTAATTTTGTTCATTCTTCAGGGGCTGAAAGTAGTTTGCATACATAACTATCATGATGTGATCAGGCAAAATGGACTTGAAACATGGGCTCATTGTCCAACAACATTTTGGTCGAAAAAAATGTCGACCGATGTTATCAAACTTATAATTTAAGAAACTTTGGCATCGAATCCCCAAAATCTGCGTTGCAGTAATCAAGGTTAAAGGAGGTCATTTTGTCTAGAGCAAAATTTAATCCAATATGTTTTTTTTTCCTTTTTATCATAATAAAATTTCTAAAGAATTAATGTTTTACTTTTTTAACCTCGTATACTAATTTTCTCTTATTTAAAGTAAAAAACAATTACTTTTTCAGCCAATTTAAAATATTACCAGGGATGGCCTCAAAATCTACAGATAACAACTTTCATTTATGTATGTTATTCAGAGACTTCTTGACAATACCAAACCTACGTAAATTGAAATGATATGATAAAATCTTATGACGGTTTCTAGCTTAAAGTAAAAACTATTAATAAAAACTAAAATTGCTGTTCTTGAATGAATTCTAAAGAGCTTCTACGAAAAAGTAGAGAAGAAACACAAATCACAAAGTTTTAACAAGCTAAGAACATGGAGGGCACAAGGACATTTTCTAGTGAGATCCACCGTCTTTGGAGACGATGGAGTAGCGCAGTGCGCTACGGCCTGGGCGAGATGTATGGAGAACTAGGGCTGCCCGGACGTCTAGCTCCCCATCTCGGCCTTGCTAGTGGGAGTCCAAAGGAAAGGATGAGCCAATACAGTTTGGTACGAGCGCAACTGCAGGAGTTGCCGGAAGGTAACACAGAGTGCCGTCCATCCACCTTAGGGGCTCTGCTCCGGAATTGTGTAGGGTTTACTCCTTAGTCTATTCTTCTCCCAAAGATTTCCACAAGGCAGTGGAGCTATTTAACACATATCTGGGATTTGGTTCATTTGTGTTTCTCAACGGCTGTTGTGATGCGTCTAGTGTGGTAGTCTGTAGTGGTAGTGCTTGTCGCTTTCAACTACCGCCGCTGGCTAGCAGCAATGCGAAAAGGCTGGCCGAGTGCGTAAGTCTTCCCCTGCCATTATATACCCTCTCCATCAGCAAGCCCTATGTAGTGCCTCCTCGTGGCGACACATGGCAACCTAGCACCTTGCGGACATGGGCTAAACTACAGGGGACAGAGGAGAAGTTTGGCCCCCATAACATGCGGCATGCAGGCCCACCGGTGTGTGGACACACCCATGAACCAAAAAAAAAACTAGTGAGATATCTCTCCTAAAATCAAGCATTTTCACGTCAGCTTATCTGAACTGAAATAGCTTAGAATTCATTTTGTGAGTTATTTGGATATTTTATTCTTGAATGATAAATCATTTTAACATGAAACGAAATGTTTCAATTATGTCACTCACATATTCAATACGTGGCATATCCCAGAGAATTAGGCATTTTAGCCTATTTTAAGAAAAATAGAAATTATCTGTATTGAGAAAACGTGATGTGATGAGCAAAAATGGACTTGATTTTCAGATTCAGCGTGAAAAAAAAAGCCCAGAAACATCTGCCTATTGCCCAACTGCATTTGGTTTTGAAAGAAATGTTAACCGGTGTTATTCATAAAAGCAATAAAACTTTTGTAGCTAAATAATGCCATAGTTTTATTGCGTTTTCATTTTACGATTCAGAGCAGATTTTCGATAAGACGTGGTCAGATCCCCGATTGAAAAAAATGATGATTAAAATTCTCCAATGAATTCTGCTTTTAACTAATAGAGTCACTAAAAATGATCTCGTCGAATCTTTCAAGATTTCATAAAATTAAACCGGGTGAAACACATGTAAAAAAATATTTTTACCAAGATTTTCTAAAAAAAATACATTTCGCAAATAATTCCATTCATTTGTGAATAAGTCCTAAAAGTTTCATTAAAAACCAAAGATTATTTGATTTTTGTAAGAATTTCCAAATTAATGTGTTTTTCAATGCAGAAAGGACCTTAAATTTTGCTATGCTAATTTATAGTCCATCCACTGACAAAAAAAACAAGATTTTTCATAAAAATTTCGAATGTTCTAAAAAGAATTGAAAAATTCAATTAAATAATTAAAAAATACTTTTATCTTTTCTCTTAATAATAACATAATGATTTTGGCGCTAAAAATGTTTTCATGATCTTTGAAACATTTTTAACGGGGTATGCTAATTTTTTAGCGAATTAGTGGAGATACATAATTAAAAAAATGTACTAATATATACAGGGGTTGGACAAAATAATTGAAACACTTGTTAAATTCAAAGAAAATTTATTTAATATGGAGTTGGTCCTCCTTTAGCCTCACATACAGCTTTAATACGTCTAGGAATGGAATCATACAGCTTCCCGACTTCATCCAGAGGAATTTTCAGCTATTTTTCCATTAACACCTGCACTAGCTCTTTAAGACACAAAGGTGGAGGATAGCGGCTCCTAACTTGTCGCTACAAAATGCATCACACATGTTTAATAATATTGATATCTGGAGATTGGGGAGGCCACTCCATATGTTCTAGCTCACTTTCATGCTCTTCATACCAATTCTTAACCACTCAAGAGGTATGCATTGGAGCATTATCGTCTTGGAAGATGCAGTCACCATCAGGGGATAAAGTCTGGGCTACTGCATGAACATGATCTCCCAAAATATTCAGGTAATCTTTGCTGATGATTCTACCATGTAGGGCAATTATTGGACCAAGACATTTCCATGATATGGTGGCCCAAACTATCATTTTTCCCCCTCCTTGCTTCACTGTTAGAAGAAGGCAGTCAGGTTTGTAAGCTTCTTTGGGCTGCCTCTACACATAAACTCGCCCTGAAGTTTTCGAAAGAGAAAAACTGGACTCATCTGAGAATATGACTTGCTTCCATTGGTCTGCAGACCAGGCATTGTGATCTCTGCACCACTTCAACCTCTTCTGAATGTTGCGAGTGGAGAGAAGAGGTTTCCTTACAGCGGCTCTTCCATGATATGCAACCTTATGAAGCTCACGACGAACAGTTTTAGTAGAAACTGGACTATTCGGATGATTATTCAACTCAGCAGTCACTTTGGCCGCAGTAGTCCGATGATTTTTTGCCACATTGCGTTTAAATCCACGTCGGTCCCTATCAGTAAATTTGCAAATCTGGCCCTAATTGCTACGGTTGCTAGAGGTTTTGCCCTGTTTCTCGAATTGCGTCATAGTTCTTGATATGGTAGCTCTTGAAAAACCAAAAAGCTCAGCAACCTTAGTGATCGAGGCTCTTGCCATGCGAGCTCCAACAATTTGCCCTTTTTCGAACTCAGAGAAGTCAAGCATTTAGCTTAAATTTTACTAAATTCTAAAAAGAATTAGACAAAGACATTAAAGTAGATAAATAAACCTATTTACAATAGATATAACTTGCAATTACGAAGTTTTAGTTAAATTAATTTTTAGTTATATAAAAGGTCTTTGAAATATAGGAGTGGAATTTGCACCTGTTCCAATTATTTTGTCTAATCTCTGTAGATTAAGAAGATCTCAGGAAATCTCTCAGTATCTTAGAACACAAAACGTTGCTCTCATTGGCAACGTTCGAAAATAGAGAATCTCGCTAAATGTTCAATATATTAAATATTCAATAACTTTTAAAGGAAAAACATCAGGTCTCAAAAAATACATGTTAAAACATTTTATGTAATAGCAAAGTAGTAATCAATAACAGCAACATTATGACTACTACTACTACTACTAATAATAATAATAATAATAATAATAATAATAATATTTAAAGAAGAGCGCGTTAAAGAGAGATTTTATCAAGAAAAGTCACAGTGAAAAAGAAAAGACAGAGTTTAACAATAAAAAGAAAAGAAAGGACACTGTTTATCAAGAAAAATAATAGTCACGGTGAAAAAGAAAAGTCCCGGTGATTAACAAGAAAAAGAAAAGAAAATACTCTGTGTTAAGTAAGTAAAGAAAAGACACAGCGAAGAAGAAAAACATTGTCTGAAAATAAAAAGGGCAAAAAAAAAAGACAAAGTGATTAAGGAAAATGTCACAGTGAGAAAGAAAACGAAAAGACAGTGTTTAACAAGAAAAAGAGAAGAACAGACAGAGTTTTTATCAAGAAAAAGAAAAGACAATGAGAAAGAAAAGACAAAGTTTAAAAAAGAAAAAGAGAAGAAAAGGGACAGTGATTTTAAAATAAAGATGAGACACAGCGAAAAAGCATAGAAATACCGCGAAAAAGAAAAACTGTTCTTAATGAAGAAAAGACAATGAGAAATAAATGACAATGTTTAAAACGAAAAAGAGAAGAAAAGGGACAGTGTTTTTTTTTAAATAAAGAAAAGTCACAGCGAAAAAGGAGGGAAAAAGAGAGAAAAACTGTACTTCATGAGAAAAAGACAATGAGAAAGAAAAGGAAATGTTTAAAAAGTAAAACAGAAGAAAAGGAACAGTGTTTTTAAATAAAGAAAATTCACAGCGAAAAAGGAAAGAAAACAGCGAAAAATGAGAGAAAAACTATTCTTCATGGAAAAAGACAATGAGAAAGAAAAGACAATGTTTAAAAAGAATAAGAGAAGAAAAGGGACAGTGTTTTTTAAAATTAAGAAAAGTCACAGCGAAAAAGCATAGAAATACCGCGAAAAAGGAGAGAAAAACTGTTTTTAATGAAGAAAAAGACAATGAGAAAGAAAAGACAATGTTTAAAAAGAAAAAGAGAAGAAAAGGGACAGTGTTTTTTAGAATAAAGAAAAGTCACAGCGAAAAAAGAGAGAAATACAGTGGTTATCAAGTAAAAGTAAAGACAATGAGAAAGAAAAGACAATGTTTAAAAAGAAAAAGTGAAGAAAAGGGTCAGTGTTTTTTTAAATTAAGAAAAGTCACAGCGAAAAAGCAGAGAAAAACCGCGAAAAAGGAGAGAAAAAGTGTTCTTCATGAAGCAAAGACAAGGAGAAAAAAAGACAATGGTTAAACAGAAAAGGAACAGTGTTTTTAAAAATAAATAAAAGTCAGCTAAAAAGGAGCGAAAAACAGTGTTTATAAAGAAAAGTAAAGAAAAAGAGTAACAAAAGACAATGATTAAAAAGAAAAAGAGCAGAAAAGGGAGAAAACAGTGTTTATCAAGAGAAAGAAATGATATGAGAAAGAAACGAGAATGTCTAAAAAGAAAAAGAGAAGAAACGGAACAGTTTTTTTTTTAAATCTTTATTTAAAAAAAAAAAACTGTTCCGTTTCTTCGAAGACGAAGTGTTTTTAAAAATAAATAAAAGTCAGCTAAAAAGGAGCGAAAAACAGTGTTTGTCAAGAAAAGGTAAAGACAATGAGAAAGAAAAGACAATGTTTAAAAAGAGAAGAAAAGGGACAGTGTTTTTTTTTAAATAAAGAAAAGTCACTGCGGAAAAGGAGAGAAAAACAGTGAAAAATGAGAGAAAAACAGTGAAAAATGAGAGAAAAACAGTGAAAAATGTGAGAAAATCTGTTCTTCATGAAAAAAAGACAATGAGAAAGAAAAGACAATGTTTAAAAAAATAAGAGAAGAAAAGGGACAGTGTTTTTTAAAATTAAGAAAAGTCACAGCGAAAAAGCATAGAAATACCGCGAAAAAGGAGAGAAAAACTGTTTTTAATGAAGAAAAAGACAATGAGAAAGAAAAGACAATGTTTAAAAAGAAAAAGAGAAGAAAAGGGACAGTGTTTTTTAGAAAAAAGAAAAGTCACAGCGAAAAAAGAGAGAAATACAGTGTTTATCAAGAAAAAGTAAAGACAATGAGAAAGAAAAGACAATGTTTAAAAAGAAAAAGTGAAGAAAAGGGTCAGTGTTTTTTTAAATTAAGAAAAGTCACAGCGAAAAAGCAGAGAAAAACCGCGAAAAAGGAGAGAAAAAGTGTTCTTCATGAAGCAAAGACAAGGAGAAAAAAAGACAATGGTTAAACAGAAAAGGAACAGTGTTTTTAAAAATAAATAAAAGTCAGCTAAAAAGGAGCGAAAAACAGTGTTTATAAAGAAAAGTAAAGAAAAAGAGTAACAAAAGACAATGATTAAAAAGAAAAAGAGCAGAAAAGGGAGAAAACAGTGTTTATCAAGAGAAAGAAATGATATGAGAAAGAAACGAGAATGTCTAAAAAGAAAAAGAGAAGAAACGGAACAGTTTTTTTTTTAAATCTTTATTTAAAAAAAAAAAACTGTTCCGTTTCTTCGAAGACGAAGTGTTTTTAAAAATAAATAAAAGTCAGCTAAAAAGGAGCGAAAAACAGTGTTTGTCAAGAAAAGGTAAAGACAATGAGAAAGAAAAGACAATGTTTAAAAAGAGAAGAAAAGGGACAGTGTTTTTTTTTAAATAAAGAAAAGTCACTGCGGAAAAGGAGAGAAAAACAGTGAAAAATGAGAGAAAAATAGTGAAAAATGAGAGAAAAACAGTGAAAAATGAGAGAAAATCTGTTCTTCATGAAAAAAAGACAATGAGAAAGAAAAGACAATGTTTAAAAAAATAAGAGAAGAAAAGGGACAGTGTTTTTTAAAATTAAGAAAAGTCACAGCGAAAAAGCATAGAAATACCGCGAAAAAGGAGAGAAAAACTGTTCTTAATGAAGAAAAAGACAATGAGAAAGAAAAACAATGTTTAAAGAGAAAAAAAGGGAAAGTGTTTTTAAAAATAAAGATAAGTCACAGCGAAAAAAGGCGAGAAAACAGTGTTTATCAAGAAAAAGAAATGATATGATATAGAAAAGAGAATGTCTAAAAAGAAAAAGAGAAGAAACGGAACAGTTTTTTTTTAAATAAACAAAAGTCATAGCGAAAAAGCGCGAGAAAGGAGAGAAAAACTATTCTTCATGAAAAAAAAGACAATGAGGATGAAAAGACAATGTTTAAAAAGAAAATGAGAAGAAAAGGGACAGTGTTTTTAGAAATGAATAAAAGTCACTGCGAAAATGAGAGAAAAACAGTGTTTGTCAAGAAAAAGTAAAGACAATGAGAAAGAAAAGACAATGTTTAAAAAGAGAAGAAAAGGGACAGTGTTTTTTTTAAATAAAGAAAAGTCACTGCGGAAAAGGAGAGAAAAACAGTGAAAAATGAGAGAAAAACAGTGAAAAATGAGAGAAAAACAGTGAAAAATGAGAGAAAATCTGTTCTTCATGAAAAAAAGACAATGAGAAAGAAAAGACAATGTTTAAAAAAATAAGAGAAGAAAAGGGACAGTGTTTTTTAAAATTAAGAAAAGTCACAGCGAAAAAGCATAGAAATACCGCGAAAAAAGAGAGAAAAACTGTTCTTAATGAAGAAAAAGACAATGAGAAAGAAAAACAATGTTTAAAGAGAAAAAAAGGGAAAGTATTTTTTAAAATAAAGAAAAGTCACAGCGAAAAAGGAGGGAAAAACGTTGTTTATCAAGAAAAAGTAAAGACAATGAGAAAGCAAAGAAAATGTTTAAAAAAAAGAGAAGAAAAGGGACAGTGTTTTTTAAAATAAAGAAAAGTCACAGCGAAAACGGAGAGAAATACAGTGGTTATCAAGTAAAAGTAAAGACAATGAGAAAGAAAAGACAATGTTTAAAAAGAAAAAGTGAAGAAAAGGGTCAGTGTTTTTTTAAATTAAGAAAAGTCACAGCGAAAAAGCAGAGAAAAACCGCGAAAAAGGAGAGAAAAAGTGTTCTTCATGAAGCAAAGACAAGGAGAAAAAAGACAATGGTTAAACAGAAAAGGAACAGTGTTTTTAAAAATAAATAAAAGTCAGCTAAAAAGGAGCGAAAAACAGTGTTTATAAAGAAAAGTAAAGAAAAAGAGTAACAAAAGACAATGTTTAAAAAGAAAATGAGAAGAAAAGGGACAGTGTTTTTTAAAATAAAGAAATGTCACAGCGAAAAACGAGAGAAAACTGTTCTTCATGAAAAAAAGCAATTGAGAAAGAAAGGACATTGTTTAAAAAGAAAAAGAGAAGAAAAGGGACGGTGTTTTTAAAATATAAAAATAGTAACAGCGAAACAGAGAGAAAAACAGTGTTTGTCAAGAAAATTAAAGACAATGAGAAAGAAAAGAGAATGTTTAAAAAGAAAAAGAGAATAAAATGGACAGTGATTTTTAAAATAAATAAAAGTTACAGCGAAAAAACGAGAAAAACAGTGTTTGTCAAGAAAAAGTAAAGACAATGAGAAAGAAAAGACAATGTTTAAAAAGAGAAGAAAAGGGACAGTGTTTTGTAAAATAAAGAAAAGTCACAGCGAAAAGGCAGAGAAAAACAGCTAAAAGGAGAGAAAAACTCTTCTTCATGAAAAAAAGACAACGAGAAAGAAAAGACAATGTTTAAAAAGTAAAAGAGATGAAAATGGTCACTGATTTTTAAAATAAAGAAAAGCTACAGCGAAAAAGAGAGAAAAACAGTGTTTGTCAAGAAAAAGTAAAGACAATGAGAAAGAAAAGACAATGTTTAAAAAGAGAAGAAAAGGGACAGTGTTTTTTTTTTAATAAAGAAAAGTCACTGCGAAAAAGGAGAGAAAAACAGTGTTTTTCAAGAAAAAGTAAAGAGAATTAGAATGAAAAGACAATGTTTAAAAAGAAAAGGGAAGAAAAGGGACAGTGTTTTCTAAAATAAAGAAAAGTCACTGCGAAAAACTGCAAATAAAAATAGTGTTTTTTCAAGAACAAGAAAAGAAAAAACAGTGAGAAATAAAAGAAAAGACAGAGCGAGAATGAAAAGATGTCTAACAAGAAATCGAAAATACACAGTTATTATTATTATAATTAAACAAAATGACTTATATAACACATCTAATATTTTTCAACACTTCGAGAAGATTACGATTATTAGAAAAGACACGATGAAAAAGAAAAGTCAGTAGTTAGCATGAAAAAGGAAATAAAATACACGATTTTTATCAAGAAAACGACAATGTTTAACAATTTTCAAGTCTTCCAATATTTTTCAGCTCTTCGAGAAGTTTCCGATATAAGAAAATTTAAGAAAGAGGAAAGAAAAGACTAACAGCTTTTGAACATTGTTGAACACTGTGATTTCTTTTTTATTTTTGTTTTCTTAAATCGTGTTGAGATATATTGGTAGCGTTACGACAATTATTTTATTTAATCATATTAATAATAATAATTTGCAATATTGAAAAATTATAAAAGAAAGGAAAATTATGTTCATGTCTGGAAACTAGATTACAATATTTCCTTTTGAGCTGTTCTAACAGCAGAGGAATTAAAACAGTCAAGATAAAAATAAAATGAAATAAACTTGCCAGAAACGAATCGAAGATAGACGATGTAAAAGTGAAAGTCATGTCGCTGAAACTTGCACAGGAAACAATTCCAAAGGTACGTAACGAAGGGACCGAATTATTGATAAGATGTAGAAAAAGTTGAGACTATTTAGACCCCCAACAGTGTTTCAGCCGGAAAAGAATACCCCGGAAGGAGGTTTGAGAAAGATTTTATAAGTTATTCCAAGCACTGTCGTTTAATTGCCTCAAGTGTGAAGATAAACTATTTGCATTGGGATCAGGAGCAAAAAATGAAACTCGCATGACAGTGGCTATTAATAATTACTTTTTTTTCCCTTTAAACAGAAGCGGACATTACGTCAGAATGATAGCAATTACTGCACATTACATAAAAAAGAAGTCGCCTCTTTCTTTTTCCTCGACTTACAAAAGCAGGTTTTAAGGATTACGCTCCGCTTTTCTTGGCTCAGTCAGACAAACAGACAGACAAACACATATTGTTCCATCTGTTTACCTCTGTCTTTGTATCACGGCTCTCCACTACTTCTTTCAACAATATTTTCTCATTTACCTTCCTCTTTTTTTCCAGTGTTATTTGTCCCGCCATCCGTTTATTTGTTCTTCTCAAGTAGGTTACTCGCTATTATTTTGTTTGTTTCTCTCGCTTTCAATGTTCCCCGTGGGTGTTAGGATCGCCAAGCCCTCTTTCCTTATTGGTCCCCACAATTTCAATCGTTATTGTGAGTAGTAGTTTATCAGGAGTCACAATTCTTCTTCAAACGTCTTCTTTTCTGATATATTCTGCTAATCTCATCATCCATTTCTTTTTCATTGTGAAGGTAATTGTCCAGCATTCACTGTCATATATCCGCTTAGATAATTACACACTGTCCAGCAATATTTTCTTTGTATTTACGGGTGATTTACGATCCCTTAATACCTTGATTAGTTTCTGCAAAGTAAATTTCAGCATTTCTATCTGCCTTCGGTCGTCTAATTAGCAAGTTTCATTTTCTTTCACGATACCCTTCGGATAATCTAATTTTATCACCTGCTTGATTTAATGTCATCAAACTGGAACTCACACCTAGTTGTATTCTCCTAGGATTCTTTTTTCCAGTTTCATGAGAAACTTGTACGTTTTTTCAAACCAAATGTTATTGAGACTAAATCAATTCTCCACATAGATTGTGTGATCGAAGACCATATTCAGCAATAAATATTTCGATTTTTTCCACGTCCCTATCTTTACCTTTGCAAAGGATTCACGGAATATAGAAATCTAAAATGTACTATATTTCCAGGTATAATATTTTCGGATTTAAAATGTTTGTCTTTCTTAAGATCGACATGGACATGTGAAATTCTTCCTCAAAAGTTCTCTGCTTATTAACCAGAGTAGTTGTTAAATTTGACAATCACGTGATGCAATTTGACCACGTAACTTACAAGTAATAAGAACTGCAATTCAGACTTTAATCACTGTACAACTTTTTTGTAAGTACGTATTTGTCAAAGCATGTAGTTAAATAGATTTCGTCGCATTGTCATAATAAATAGCTTTATTCATTTTGTTAGGTCTTGTGACTAGTTCTTTCTATGCATATTTTTCCCACATATTTGCCAGTGACCTAAGGGAAAGAAAGATTATTGTTGACCTAAATTAGTACTACTCTCGGGCATCTTTACCTGCCAAATTTCGTGGTAAGATTTATAGCCAGTTACGACTATGTTTCACGCTTTCATTTTAATCAGACTCTTTATAAACTTTTTAAATCGATCATATATATATATATATATATACCCAAGTATGGGATTGGTATATACGGAATAAATTCCAATAACCAACAATTGTTATTCTTAAAAGAGTGCTCAATACAGAGTAGAGCAGATATAATTATTTATTTAAATATTATAACATAAATATGTTATAAAATCACTACAAAAATAGCCATTTTGTTTCAACACTCGCGGTGTCTTATCAAGCCTTGATAAGACATCGGGAGTGTTGAAACAAAATGGCTATTTTTGTAGTGATTTTATAACATATTTATGTTATAATATTTAAATAAATAATTATATATATATATATATATATATATATATATATATATATATATATATATATATATATATATATATTATAGATAGATAGATAGATTATGAATTCATAATATATAAATAATAAATTTATATAAATTATATATATATGTTATAAAATTATATATATAAAACTTTTTAAATATATTGTAAATTTCTATATATATTATAAATTTCTATATATATTATATATATCATTAATATATATATTATTATAAATGTATATATATACTATGTATATATAAATTTCTCTATATATAAACAAATATATATAATTTATAAATTCATAATATATAAATTATATTATATAAATATTATAAATTATATTTATATATATAAATTTATATATATGTTATGAATTTCTATATATAAGTTTATATAAATAGATTATAAATTTATATATATATATATCATAAATTTATATCTATATATATTATAAATTTATATATATATGTATATATATACTATATATAGACATACATATATAATTTATAAATTCATAATATATATTATAAATTTATAAAAATTATATATTTATATAAATTTATAATATATATACTTTATAAATTAATATATATATTTATGCAATATATATATATATATATATATATATATATATATATATATATATATATATATATATTATACGGAGTTCATAGATAGATAGATAGATAGATAGATAGATAGATAGATAGATAGATAGATAGATAGATCGCAAAACTCTGTCCGGCAGTAAGGCCACACTGAGGTAGAGGTTTTCAGTAGCATATAAAGCGATGCTGTTCCCAGGTCCACACTGATTCGGTGTTGTTAGTACCTGGGCAAATAGTTAACCCCTAAACTGCGGTCAAAACAGTATGAAAGTTTAAAAAATACATTTTTATAGTAAAAATACCAGCAATACATTTTCGTAAAAGACATTATTAATGCTCTTAAGAAATCTCCTCTCTGCGGCTGCTCGGTCTCACGCTGTCCGCTGATCTGAGATGGAACAAATACATCGAGTCAATTGCATCATCCACCGCAAGGAAAGTACGCTCCCTGTGCCGAGCCAGGAAATTTTTCTCAAAGGAATCGATCCTCCAAATCTATAAATCAACCATTCGCCCTTGCATGGAGTATTGCTGCAATATATGGTCTGGGGCCCCTGCTGGTTGCCTCAGGGTTCTTGATAAGATCCAGAGACGGATATGCAATGTGATTGGCCCTGATCTGTCATCTCATCTGCAGTCGCTCTCTCACAGACGCGACGTTGCCTCGCTCTGTCTTTTTTACAAATACTTTCACGGTAATAGCTCCGAGGAGATGCTTTCGCTGGTTCCTCGGCCTCATGAATTTAAACGTCCTACGCGGCTGGTATCCCGTTCTCCCCCTTCACCGTTGAAAATGTTAGATGTAGACGTCTCTTCTACTCCAATAGCTTCATGTCTCGCACATCTCGCCTGTGAAACTCCCTTCCTTATTCCTGTTTCCCTGACAGATACAATCTCCAACTATTTAAGTGTAGTGTCAATCGACATCTCCAGTTGCCTTGATCTATCCACTTCCCTTCTCCACACCCTTTCACCTTTCATTCCTATCTGATCTCGCTCCAAATCTTCTGTAATCCCCTTGCCTTGATCTATCCACTATCTTTCTCCACATCCTCTCCTTTACCACTCCTATCTGCTCTTCCTCCAAACCTTCTGTAACACCTTGCGTGCTAGTGGCTTCCAGCCTTGCTTGGGGTGATAAGCTTAAAAAAATTTAAAAAATGACCCGCAATGTGTTGACATGCCGATAAACACACAAATATTAATAGTCAGGCAAAAACACAGAATTTATTAATAGCTACAAAGGAGCGGAAGTTGTGGAGAACCATGATAACCTACTTCATGTGGAGACACGGTACATAAAGTAGAAGGTAGACACCTATAGTGCAAAAGGCACAAGAAATGTTCAATATCTACCCAGATGAATAAAAACAATGATAAACAACAATGGCGGACAACACTGATGTCGACGTAGAATTTTAACACTGTACTCCTATCATAACAAATAAAACGTGCTTTATCACAATCGACTACTAATTGATAAAGCTATCAACCATTTTAAATAGTGATTTTTTCCACCCACTCTCTGTATATTACTGCTATGTCTTAGTTATTTAGACAGAGAGTACTGTCTATTACTATTTAGCTACGTCACTGTCCATTCGTTCTTTCGTCTCGGCCTGTGCTTCATTTGACTTTTGCTCCTATCTATTCTATCTTTTTTATCTTTTTTTCCTTTTTATTTATATATTTTCTACTGTTTTATCATTTCACCCCAAGCAAGGCGTGAATACCACTAGTGCACCGAGGTTTACAGGGAGGGAAATGAGAAAAAAACTGAGTGTAGGGAGGATTGGGGAGACGACAAAAGATGATACGAGTTCAACAGACAGAATATGGCGTCTAAAGATCAGCATTGGACATCATATCTTCAACAGTATAGCCGGGGATCGCGCGGAAACTACTTTCATGGAAGCCATCCAGCTGATTGATATGTGATCTTTATTGGGTCCATGATTCTGAGCCGAACAACAGTGTGTGTGTGTATATATATATATATATATATATATATACATATATATATATATATATATATATATATATATATATATATATATATAGCGTGTAACTTACTCTTTTTGAGTAATTTCACGCCTACTTATCATCTCTCAGTTGCGTCTCTGTCTTTGGACAGAGTTCGCTCAGAGGATTCTCTGTCAAAGGAGAGAGCGGCGATTGAGAAAATCACACTGAAGAAGTGCCAAGCCCTAGGGAACAGCTTCCCGGGGCCGCGCCATCCCATTGAACCAGAGGGAGGGATCAGTGATCGCACCAAAGCCAGCGCAACCCTCGGTTGCGGGGGCTGATGGGAATTTGTGTACGATCGGATCCCCACCTTAAAATAGACCTTGTGTCACATCTCGTCCTAGTGGGGGGACAGAGTATATATATATATATATATATATATATATATATATATATATATATATATATATATATATATATATATATATATTATATATGCGCGGTACTTATTGGAGAGCGCTCAATATCAGTGATAGAGCTAACATATTTTGTTGGATTGATGTGAGTTTGTGACCCTGGGTTTCACGCTCCCTTCGATCTTCAGACAAACCGCTTGACGATCGCAGAAAGCGTGAAACTCAAGGTCACAAACTCACATCAATCCAACTATATATATATATATATATATATATATATATATATATATATATATATATATATACATACATATATATATATATATATATATATATATATATATATATATATATACGTGCGTAACTTACATTCCAAATCGGAGTTGAAAGGCAGAAGTTCAATTTTATCGTCTACCAAAATAGTCTCCTGTTGTTTCAAACTGGTCAACAAGCGCTTTACATGGACCAAACGCTTATATGAATTGGCCTCTACACATCACATATGAACTGCATCGAAGGTCCTCATGCATAATTCTTGCAACAGTGTCTTGATACTTTGATTTGCTCACTCTGTGGTTCTTATCGATAAGTTTCTGAACATTTCGTACACACTTTTGTGTTCTCGCGGCATGAAAATTCTCAGCGAACGTTTTACGTTTGGCTACAGTTGTAGAATCCTCGTCTGCTGGTGCACTTTGAGAACTTTGACAGTAAACGGTAGTGCGACTTTCAAGAATCTTTAAACCATTACGTTCTGATTTTAAAGCCAACAATTACAGCGTGGCTGTTCCTTTGCTGAGTTTACTTGATGTTTGCAATCATTTATCGGAAAAGAAACGATTTTCAAAACAAGTTAGAAATAAGTTAACACTATTAAAAGACGTTTCCTTCAAAAACTGGTCAACCCTGCATACGCTCTTTAAAAATATACATTGTTTACTCACATACTATATATATAATATGAATACTGTTTCTAAGTGTTGCAACTGAGTTATCAAAAACAACTGTAGAATACCGGAATTGGTTTAACAAGTTTATTACCTTTTGGTACAGAAAATATAATATAGAATAGAAACTAGGGAAGACAATGTTTAGCCGTGAATGCCTGCAGCAAATGTTACTGCTGCTACTCCTCTTGATGTAGGAGTAATTTTATGTTTTTCTTCCCAATGGCCGAGTTTAACTTGTAGGGAAATATTCTCCCTCACAACAATAAGATTTGTAACTATCTGAGATGAGGCATTATGTACATTATTTACATTATTCGGACTATTGTCCTCATCTTTGTCGCCATATTTATTACAACGTTTCGGCCCTTCTGTATCTGTCTATATTTCTGAGATAAGGTATTATGTACATTATTTACATTATTCGGGCTATTGTCCTCATCTTTGTCGCCATATTTATTACAACGTTTCGGCCTTTCAGTATCTGTCTATATTTCTGAGATGAGGCATTATGTACATTATTTACATTATTCGGACTATTGTCCTCATCTTTGTCGACATATTTATTAAAACATTTCGGCCCTTCTGTATCTGTCTATATTTCTGAGATGAGGCATTATGTACATTATTCGGACTATTGTCCTCATCTTTGCCGCCATATTTATTACAACTTTTCGGCCCTTCTGTATCTGTCTATATTTCTGAGATGAGGTATTATGTACACTATTTACCTTATTCGGAATATTGTCCTCATCTTTGTCGTCATATTTATTACAACGTTGTACGCTCCGGCCTTCTTCAGGTGGTTGGAATGTCGAACTGAACCCTTTATTTAGCTCACTGGGGTAGACTGTTCTAGTTCGATGTGCTATGTTTAATGGATGTCAGTTATCAGTTATCTCCTGTTAATTTCTCTCTGAAGGTTCTCCACTGCCTTAAACACTGCTTTGTAAATATCTATAGACATCACGGTGGAGTGTTGAAGGTTTCTTGCTTCGATTCTCTCAAATCTAGCATCACGGCTTAAGTCAATTTCACGCGGCCATAATCTAGATTCCCTGTACCTTTTCTATAAGTACTTTCATGATAATTGTTCCGACGAGCTTTCCTCCTTGGTACATCGACTTTACAAATTTATGTGCAGTACTACCATTTATGTCACATCCTTTTACATTTTAACCGCAAGTTCTGTTCTAATCGTTCCTCTTCTCGTATTTCTCTTCTGGCTTCTTGCAACATGTCAACTACATCTTTAAATGCAATGTCAATTATCATCTTCTGCCTTCTTGAATCTTGCTCTTTTATCGCCCTCTCTCCTAAATAATTTTCTCAGCTTATTTCTGATATGTCCCGGAAAGGGATATTTTTGATCGAAGTAGCTAAGTGGTTTTGGCTACTATAACCAACTAGTACACGGTAGCAGTAATCAACTGGTTCTCGTCGTAGTCGTAGGCAATATGCTTAGGCAATAGGTGAAGACCAATAGGATAGCCAATGGCGTAGTCCAATGGGCGTCGTCAGTCCTCCTGACTTGGTCTCACCGTCAGTCTATATTTATGGCTGATATCAGCCAATCATATTCCAGGTGTATGCATATTCCATTATATCACTTTCACATTCACCCCCCTTGTGTCTTAGTGGCTTTATCGCCTTGCTTGGATGAAAGGATTCAAAAAGTACCTCTAGAGCCTTTTCAGCATTATTTCTTCTATTTATTTTATTTCAATTCCATGATAGTATTTAGTCAGAATTAATGTCTACGACACTAAGAACACCCGGTTCTTTATAATAACTGAGATAATTGAGAATATTTTGGAAAAAAATAGAAAAGAAATATGAACTTCGGAAAACTTGTTCATTCTTTTATGCACAAGATACAATATATATTAGAAAATTAGAAAAATATAATACAAAATTTAAATAGACAGACCTTGTATATTGATTTTAACAAAACTTAACCATGTCACATATATATCTGCATATATATTTACAGTGTGGATATAAGAGTCAATACTGGGTGGGAGATATCATTTTCACGTCTAAATGTGATTTTCAGATCAAGTAACGTTACTCCTTTAGAGAGTCCAATATATAGGCCCTCAGGAAGTACATTTAAGTATAGTGATTTTCCAAGCGTAACTTAGGCCGAAAGTATGGAGCACCTAGTGAGAATCGAACTCACTATTAAATCGTAATTGATCTAACGAGACCGGCTTGCTAACTATTACACCACCTCGAGGTGCTCGAGTACATTTAAGTATAATTTTTTATTGACATTTTCTCTAAAACTCAGTCGTGGTACACGTGATCATGGTTTTCTCAACATCCTTCTCTAGATCCATATTTCTGTTGGCTTAATTTCTACGTCATCTGTGATGAGTTTGTGCAGCATTCACAGTATTTGCATGCAATATAGGACTGCCATTACATAACAGCTTAGAACTCTTGTTTTTCAAGAATTTTTTCTGTTTCTTAATACCTTGTTTAGCTTCTCGAAAACATTTTCTCTACAGTATCCGCCTACAAATCTCGGTGACGCATTTTCCGTCGGCTGTTAAGATAATTCGTAGATATTTAATTTTTTTTTGTATCTCTAATTCGCGACGTGGGTGTTTCTTTTGCTGTCAATCATGCATACTGTCTAATTAAAATCGATGATTAGTCCTTTATTCTCGCTTTCCTATACTAAATTCCGTAGGAGCTCCTGTAGTTTCTTTTCTGTGTCAGTTACCAACACCGTCATTTGCATATCTAATATAGTCGCCAATAATGAATTTTTATAGGACTTCTAATTCTCTCAAAATTGCTTCACTGTAAAAGTTAAATAAGTCTGATTAGGAAACACATCCTTGTTTTTCGCCGCTTTCGAATTTTATTTATTTACAGAATTCATTGTCTATGACTTACGGCTGCATCACGCTGAAGCATCGATTTGGATTCTTCTGGATGAATGTCTTGTTTCTTTAAAAATAATCTTAGTTCCTCAGGCGTCATTCTACATTTAAAAAAAAATGTGAGCAAAATAATTTTGGGAGTTCATCAGAATTTTTTAATTTAAAAAAAATAAAAACAATCAACGAAATTAAGCAACATCTAGCCTTGGTGACCCCTTGGTAATGCCAGGTGCTATAAAAAAAATGTGAGCAAAATAATTTTGGGAGTTCATCAGAATTTTTTAATTTAAAAGAAATAAAAACAATCAACGAAATTAAGCAACATCTAGCCTTGGTGACCCCTTGGTAATGCCAGGTGCTATAAAAAAAATGTGAGCAAAATAATTTTGGGAGTTCATCAGAATTTTTTAATTTAAAAGAAATAAAAACAATCAACGAAATTAAGCAACATCTAGCCTTGGTGACCCCTTGGTAATGCCAGGTGCTATAAAAAAAATGTGAGCAAAATAATTTTGGGAGTTCATCAGAATTTTTTAATTTAAAAGAAATAAAAACAATCAACGAAATTAAGCAACATCTAGCCTTGGTGACCCCTTGGTAATGCCAGGTGCTATAAAAAAAATGTGAGCAAAATAATTTTGGGAGTTCATCAGAATTTTTTAATTTAAAAGAAATAAAAACAATCAACGAAATTAAGCAACATCTAGCCTTGGTGACCCCTTGGTAATGCCAGGTGCTATAAAAAAAATGTGAGCAAAATAATTTTGGGAGTTCATCAGAATTTTTTAATTTAAAAGAAATAAAAACAATCAACGAAATTAAGCAACATCTAGCCTTGGTGACCCCTTGGTAATGCCAGGTGCTATAAAAAAAATGTGAGCAAAATAATTTTGGGAGTTCATCAGAATTTTTTAATTTAAAAGAAATAAAAACAATCAACGAAATTAAGCAACATCTAGCCTTGGTGACCCCTTGGTAATGCCAGGTGCTATAAAAAAAATGTGAGCAAAATAATTTTGGGAGTTCATCAGAATTTTTTAATTTAAAAGAAATAAAAACAATCAACGAAATTAAGCAACATCTAGCCTTGGTGACCCCTTGGTAATGCCAGGTGCTATAAAAAAAATGTGAGCAAAATAATTTTGGGAGTTCATCAGAATTTTTTAATTTAAAAGAAATAAAAACAATCAACGAAATTAAGCAACATCTAGCCTTGGTGACCCCTTGGTAATGCCAGGTGCTATAAAAAAAATGTGAGCAAAATAATTTTGGGAGTTCATCAGAATTTTTTAATTTAAAAGAAATAAAAACAATCAACGAAATTAAGCAACATCTAGCCTTGGTGACCCCTTGGTAATGCCAGGTGCTATAAAAAAAATGTGAGCAAAATAATTTTGGGAGTTCATCAGAATTTTTTAATTTAAAAGAAATAAAAACAATCAACGAAATTAAGCAACATCTAGCCTTGGTGACCCCTTGGTAATGCCAGGTGCTATAAAAAAAATGTGAGCAAAATAATTTTGGGAGTTCATCAGAATTTTTTAATTTAAAAGAAATAAAAACAATCAACGAAATTAAGCAACATCTAGCCTTGGTGACCCCTTGGTAATGCCAGGTGCTATAAAAAAAATGTGAGCAAAATAATTTTGGGAGTTCATCAGAATTTTTTAATTTAAAAGAAATAAAAACAATCAACGAAATTAAGCAACATCTAGCCTTGGTGACCCCTTGGTAATGCCAGGTGCTATAAAAAAAATGTGAGCAAAATAATTTTGGGAGTTCATCAGAATTTTTTAATTTAAAAGAAATAAAAACAATCAACGAAATTAAGCAACATCTAGCCTTGGTGACCCCTTGGTAATGCCAGGTGCTATAAAAAAAATGTGAGCAAAATAATTTTGGGAGTTCATCAGAATTTTTTAATTTAAAAAAAATAAAAACAATCAACGAAATTAAGCAACATCTAGCCTTGGTGACCCCTTGGTAATGCCAGGTGCTATAAAAAAAATGTGAGCAAAATAATTTTGGGAGTTCATCAGAATTTTTTAATTTAAAAAAAATAAAAACAATCAACGAAATTAAGCAACATCTAGCCTTGGTGACCCCTTGGTAATGCCAGGTGCTATAAGCTTGGATATGCGGGTGGTGTAGTAGATAATGGCTCGGGATTTTTAATCAGTGTCCCGAGTTCCAATTAACATTGGTTTCATTGTATTCACTTACGTGCAAATATTCTTGGGAAAGGTAAGAATCCAAATCCTCTCCTCCAGCTATGGGTTAATTTGTGAGACTTGTATCACTTAGCCATTATTTTCTCAAAATAAAATCTTACGATCAAAAAATATGTTCTGGCTTTAAATGACCCTCAAGAGGATGATAAACACCAATCAATTAATCGATCTATTCATTTTCTATCCGAATGCAGGCGGTTTGATCACAGTATGAGTGCTGAATTATTCTAATAAACTTCCCAATTAGTTTGTGGTATGAAAAGAAAATATTTTTTTTAAATCAGAAGAATAAATTGCAATCTATGCACATATGGGAAATACAGATGAGAAAAATAAAAAAAATAAAACCACAGATAATCTAATAATTCTTAGAATATTGCTGCCACATATGGTCTGGTACACTTGCTATATTCTTGGAGCATCTTGATAAAATCCAAGGAAGTATCAGTAGTATTATTGGCCCTGAACTGTCGGATCATCTTCAGTCATTTACCACCGCCGTAAGGTTTCCTCTCTGCGTCTTTTCTATAAATACTTTCATGTCATTTTTCACCGCCGTAAGGTTTCCTCTCTGCGTCTTTTCTATAAATACTTTCATGTCATTTCTCACCGCCGTAAGGTTTCCTCCCTGCGTCTTTTCAATAAATACTTTCATGTCATTTCCCACCGCCGTAAGGTTTCTTTTCTGCATCTTTTCTATAAATACTTTCATATCATTTCTCACCGCCGTAAGGTTTCCTCTCAGTGTCTTTCCTATAAAAACTTTCATGTCATTTCCCACCGCAGTAAGGTTTCCGCTCTGCGTCTTTTTCATAAAAACTTTCATGTCATTTCATACCGCAGTAAGGTCTCCTCTCTGCGTCCTTTCTATAAATACTTTCACGTCATTTCACACCGCCGTAAGGTTTCCTCTCTATGACTTTTCTATAAATACTTTCATACGGTTCAGATCTTCACTAGAGTACCTAAACTTGTTTTAAAGATTTAAGCGCTATACTAGCCTAGCATCGAGATGTCATCAATTTACAGATGAGCTGGTTAGATGTAGCCGTAAGTTCTATCCTTAAAGATTCTTTTTCTCGCATTCTCGCACTTCTTGCTTGAGGAACTCCCTTCCGGTTCAATGCTATTCAGCCAAGTGTTATTGCAATGTCAATCGCCATCTACTGTCAATAATCTTCCCACTTATTATTAATGTTTATGTTCCTAAGTTTCCACACCTTGTAACCCCTTGTGCCTTAGTGGCTCTAGTGCCTTGAATGTGGTCATACCGAATAAAAAATAAATAAAACAAATGACATTATTTTGAACAGTCAGCTCGCTGGGGTAGTCTTTTTAAATAAGTTAAATGACCAAAGGTCACAGGAACGAAATTAAAATACAAAACAAATGAAACCATTTTCAGAAAATCGCCAAGCGTGAAATATCACTTTAAATGGGTAAATAAAACTACAATCATATATATATATATATATATATATATATATATTCGTAGAGTTCACATAATAATTATAAAAATAGTACAATTCTTTCTACTCCAATTTATATACATTATATATTTATATATATATATATACACACATATATATATGTATGTATATATATATGCCTGTGTGTGTGTGTGTGTGTGTGTGTGTGTGTGTGTGTGTGTGTGTGTGTGTGTGTGTGTGTGTGTGTGTGTGTGTGTGTGACGCCTGGAAAGTTGTAACAGGCTTGGAAAACCCTCAGTCATACAGATTAATTGTCACATCATGTGTTTGTTTTATAGCATTCACTGCTTGGCGAAAGACCCCATTAAAATAAAAGACGAAAAGAAGAACAATTTCCAATGGGCGTAATTATTCGATTGTCTGTGTAAACCTACATTCTTTTTTTTTTTCTATTCTTTATTTTATCGGATTATAATTTCTGGCCACTTCTTTTTGCAACTTTTCAAGTGTTGTTTGTCGTAAAATAAATAAATGTTCACCGTTTATCTTTTATTACTTATTTTTTTTTTAATATAATTCGCACGTGCTCCCATAGTTCACAAAATAACAATCAAACTTACAGTCACGATAAAAAGGTAATGACGATAGTAGGTGGTAAAATGACGTCAATTCAAACTGGTTTACGTGAAGGCGCTGTTTACCCCCCCCCCCGTCCTTCTTGACTGCAATTTGTCCTGTGAGTATCAAATTTCTAAGCACTCTTTTCTCATTATGCTGCACTAGAAATTTCGACTGTCACTTTCTGATGTTAATTATAAGTGTTTATTTTGTTTCAATATTCTCTAAAACATCATCGTTGCTCACCTAAGGTATATATATATATATATATATATATTGAAATACTGATAAACATCGGTCAAGAGTTTAGGCTCACCATCTCACAAGCGTCCTAAGAGTGAGAGGTAGGGGAGGAAAGGCACATCATCTCACAAGCGTCCTAAGAGTGAGAGGTAGGGGAGGAAAGGTACATCATCTCACAAACTTCCTAAGAAGTAGGGGAGGAAAGGAAGAGATAGGGGATAGTATTACATTTGAGTAGGTAAAAATTGTGGAGTTAGTTCTAGTAGTAATTGGGAATGTTATTTTTTGGTTTACTATAATATTTCTAGAGTTGAATTGCATGTATTTATGTTGGGGTTATCACTACTAATTCTGTAATCAATGAACGTGTTTTGTGGATTAAAATTTAGAAGTGGTGATTTTCTCTAAAAAACATAATGGATGTTAATATGACCTTTTATAATCAACTTTTGAAATATTCCTGGACCGTATAGCGTATAGAATAAGTATGGGTGCAAAACGATTTATTAGAAATTATTACCAGTAATATATATGAAAAGAAATATAAAAATAAAAAAAATAATTAACAATCCTAATTTAATTAGTGGAGAGGTACATAAGAGGGTAGGGAATATATCGAAGGAGGTGATTTATAATTTTAAAAGGTTTATAATTATGGAATTAAGAATTTAGCAAGATTGTAGTGTTAGATCCTTAGTATGTCTGCAGAAAACGGTTGTTTCATATCTTTGATTTAATAATTGGGTATTATTCAAGAGTTCAATGATACATATTTTTTACTGTAAACATAAGAAGCAAGGTTCGCTCAGCGAATTGCAGTTTCTGGCTTGTCTTAGGATTTTCCATTTAACCTTAGGTGTTTTTCCTTCTTCCATGATTTTCCAAAAATATTTCGAAAGTGATGTCATATTTCGTTTGGCCGTATTTGTAATGGAGTTCATGTGATTGTAATACCTATCCTTAAAAGGTCTGCTTGTAGACCCCACATACAGCTTAATATCTCTGGGGTTCTCATTTGATGAGATATAGCCCATATACTCTTTGGATTTGGTTAAGCTCCTGTTTAATAATGGACATTGATCGGGGATTCTACAATTACATAGACTTTTTTCCTTGGGTGTATTAGAACTTGTATTTAGGTTGCGTTTATTATCTCTATGAAGTTTCAGTATTCTATTTTTATGTGATTTAATAATTTTATCTAGATTTCTAGAACAGCTATAGCTAATTTTTAAGGTATTGCGGTTGAAAATCTGGCTTAATTTACTCTCCGTAGGGAAGTGCTTGTTAATTAGATTTAAGAATTTGTGCCCTAATTTGGTACGCACTAATTTGTTGAAGGGAAGCGTATACTAAATTATTCTCCTTCCTCTATAGTTTTTTTAGAATAACTACAATTTTCTCTATATTTAATTTCGGAAGATCTGTAACCACTGTCGGCACCTACCAAGTTTGATGATTCAGCAGAATCCAGCGATTCCATCGATATATCAGAGTGATATATTTGATATATTGATGGGATCGCTGGATTCTGCTGAATCATCAGACTTGGTAGGACTGTTTATTTTATACAACCTCACAGTTCTCAATTAAATTAGTCTAAATAATATAGGGATTTATAGAGACGATTGTTTGATGGTAGTGAATAATTCTACCGGAAGCAAAGTTGACAAGTTGAGGAAATGGATTCATAGAGTGTTTAAATCTTTAAACCTCAAGGTTAAAATTAATTCTAACATAAAGTAAGTAGACTTCTTAGATGTAACCTTAAACTTAACCTTAAATAATTTCCAACCCTTCTTAAAAAATAACGGTAACGCCATTTATATAAACCCTAAGTCCAATCACCCAACGCCAGTTATTAAATATATTCCATCATCCGTTGAACGCCATATAAACAAGCACTCTTCTAGCAAAGAAATATTCGATAAACACAAAATTATCTATAACAAAATCCTTAGATAGATATAAATGGATGATAAATTACAACTGCTTTTCCCAAGCGTGTCCAGTAAACGGAAGTCACACCTCTAAAAAGAATGGCATTGGATTGAAATGAACAGACAAAAAGTATTTTTTAAAAATCATGACACCTATTAGGGAGATGTGATTAAATATAATTTTAATGTTTAAAAAAATTATTCAGCATTATTATTGTTTAGGTAATAAACATTATACGAATTGTTTACGTATTTATGGTTATTTTTTAACTTTTATCAAAACGACATTCTTGTACATGTAGATATGGATAATATTATACATTAATTTCTATTTTTGTTTTCATTCATAACTATTTGGGTTCGGTTGTTGACTTTAAAAGCTATCTGTTGATGTGTGAAAATTTTGAAGTAATGCAATAATAAAGATTTAAATTTCATCTCTCTGATAGGTGTCGCAATCTGTAAATTTGACTTATTGCTTTTAATGGTATTCTGCTGAAGTTTTACACAGCCTCCAAGTATGGTGAGACAGAATTGGAAGAGGTGAAGATCTTCAAGACCAAATGTAGAGAGGGCCAAATGGAAAAGGCTTAATGATGCTAATACTTTGATTGCAAAGTATATGTTCAAGAAGTAAACAGACATTCAAGCTTTTGCAAACCCGGAGGTGAAAATATCAACTGGAGAAGATGTTGTCATTGAAGACGGATTTGGACAAAGTGGAAAAGTCAAAATTCGTATCCCAAGTAAGAAGAATTTATTTCTTTAAAAAAGAAAGAAAAAAACTGCACATATGTATCCATGTTTAGTTGACAAATCATGACAGCTATTAGTGAGATGTGATTAAATATACTTTAATGTGTAAAAGACTATCTAGTATTATTATTGCTTAGGTAATAAGCATTATAACACAGCACAAATAGCTATATTGTGGAAAAAGGAATTTTCGACATCATACGCATTTTTCTATGTATTTATGGTTATTTTTTTAACTTTTATCATAAACGACATTCTTGTACATGTAGCTATGGATAATAGTATATATTAATTATTTTTTAAATTAATAACTATTTTGCTCAGTTGTTGACATTAATAGCTATCTGCTGATGTGTTAAAATATTCGAATAATGCAATGATAAATATTTAAATTTCATTTCTCTGGTAGATGTCGCGATATGTAAACAAGTAAATAAATTAATAAGCTGTTTAGCTTACTTATCAATTCTCAGGAAAAATATAAATTCAGTGTCCTTTTAGGTTTGATTAAAATTCTAAAAACAGCTCATAAAAACAAATACACCCTTGTGCAAATTAATTGAAACGACCACTTCAGTTTCCTTTCTTTCACCATACGGTCAGTTTTAGACCCACTGCAGTGGCAGAGTGTAATCGATCTCTATTTTTTCCTCAGATTATGTTGTTTGCAGTGAAGTGCAGCAGTATGAATCTATTTTCGGGGTGTTTGATGAAATTTCTTTGGCCTTTAAAAATATTGCCTCATCCGTGAGTTTACCAGATTTTTATCACGCGGAGACACTATTGTCTCAACTTTCGATTAGTTGTCCTACGGACATTGTTTGCGATGGACGTTACTCCAAGGAAACTTACGAAAATTGTAACGCTGCGCGAACATACTGGCAAGACTTAACAGTGGGCAAATCAAAGTAATATTCTATAAATAATTTCATGTCATTTCTCAAAGCCGTAAGGTTTCCTCTCTGCGTCTTCTTTATACATTCTTTCATGTCATTTCACGCCGCCGTATGGTTTCCTCTCTGCGTCTTCTCTATAAATACTTTCATGTCATTTCACACCGCTGTAACGTTTCTTCTCTGTGTCTTTTTCTATAAATACTTTCATGACATTTCTCACCGTCGTAATGTTTCTTCTCTGCGTCTTTTCTACAAACAATTTCATGTCATTTCGCACCACCGTAAGGTTTTTCTCTGCGTCTTTTCTATAAATACTTTCATGTCATTTCCTACCGCCGTAAGGTTTCTTCTCTACATTTTCTCTATAAATACTTTCATGACATTTCTCACCACCGTAACGTTTCTTCTCTGCGTAATTTCTATAAATAACATCATGCCATTTCCCACCATCGTAACGTTTCTTCTCAGCGTCTTTTCTATAAATACTTTCCTGTCATTTCTCACAGCTTTAAGGTTTCTTCTCAGCGTCTTTTCTACAGACAATTTCATGTCATTTCCCACCTCCGTAAGGTTTCTTCTCTGCGTCTTCTCTATAAATACTTTCATGTCATTTCCCACCGCCGTAAGGTTTGTTTTCTGCGTCTTTCCTATAAACACTTTCATATCATTTCTCACCACCTTAAGGTTTTTTTCTGCGTCTTTTCTATAAATACTTTCATGTTATTTCGCACCGCAGTAAGGTTTCCTCTCTGCGACTTCTCTATAAATACTTTCATGTCATTTCTCCCCGCTGTAAGGATTCTTCTCTACATCTTTCTATATATACTTTCATATCATTTATCTCCGCCGTAAGGTTTTTTCTCTGCGTCCTTTCTATAAATACTTTCATGTCATTTCCCACCGTCGTAATCTTTCTTCCCTGCGTCTGTTCTGCAAATACTTTCATGCCATTTCCCACCGCCGTAAGGTTTCCTCTCTGCGTCTTTTCCATAAATACTTTCATGTCATTTCTCACCGCCGTAAGGTTTCTTCTCTGTGTCTTTTCTCTAAATACTTTCATGTTATTTCTCAACGCCGTAATGTTTCATCTCTGCGTCTTTTCTATAAATACTTTTATGTCATTTCTAACGGCCGTAAGGTTTCTTCTTTGTCTCTTTTCGTATAAATACTTTCATGTCATTTCCCACCGCCGTAAGTTTTCTTTTCTGCGTCTTTTCTCTAACTACTTTCATATCATTTCTCCCCGCCGTAAGGTTTCTTCTTTGTGTCTTTTCCTATAAATACTTTCATATCATTTCTCACCGCCGTAAGGTTTCTTCTGTGTGTCTTTTCTATAAATACTTTCATGTCATTTCACACCACCGTAAGGTTTCCTCTTTGCGTCTCTTCTATAAATACTTTCATGTCATTTCCCACCGCGGTAAGGTTTCCTCTCTGCGTCTTTTCTATAAATAATTTCATTTCATTTCTCACCGCTTTAATGTTTTTTTTTCTGTGTCTTTTCTATTTTTTTATCCTGATTTAAACCCAATCGAGACTCTGTGGTCAATCTGCAAAGAAAGACTTCGTAGAATGGACATAGGAAGTACTAACATGTGCACTGGGCGATGTTTCATTGGGAAAATACGGACAAAAAGTACATAATAACTTAATTATTTGTTTTGTATCAATTAATTTGCACAAGGGTGTGAATATTAGTGAGCGAGTGTTAGACAAAAGCGGCATGAAGACATAAATCTCCATTTGACACAGGTTATTTTTTACCGTTTTTGCCTGGTCCTGAAAATCTCATTAATCGTCGACGGGGTTGTGTATATATGACACACGTAGAAAACGAAAAATATAAAAATGATAATATCTGTTGCAGTGTCAGATGAAAACCCTGAATCTGCACGAAGTGTAAGCCTTTTTATGAAGTTTTTACTTAGACACGGGAAAATCAATGAACAGGAAAAAAAAACTTACCAGAAATATCGAGGCGAGATTCGAGGAACGGAATATCCGAGAATTGATTTCCTTTTCCCAAACCAGGATAATATTGAGGTAGGTATAGATATTGTATAAGTACTTCAAATTTGAGGGAATTTATTCGCATGGGCAGCAAAATGTATTAAATATAATCTATAATGGTATCTTCACTTGCGGATGTGCAAGTAAGAGTAATTGATACCTGCAAGGAAATTGGAACCGGAGATGAGGCTTGAATCAACAAAAATCTGGTGCTACAGAAGGATGACGAGGATGCCATGAACCAATTATGTGATCAATGAAACAGTTTTAGATAAAATGGAAACAAAAATGAGATTCACACTTAACACCAGGAAGAGGTGAAATTTCTAGCCCACATAATGAGGAAAGAGGGCTTAGAAAATCTGTTACTCACAGGGCAGATTGAAGGCATGAAGAACAGAGGAAAGCAGCGAATAACATAGTGAGATTGAGGACATGTTTACATTTAATAAGGTCTATATTTTCTTGGGCTTTCTTTCTGATTTTTATCGAATACAGAGGAAATAAAACAAAAACTTTATTACAAAGGCAATTGATGAGATATCTTAATCAAAGTTGTTCTATGTACTCAGTTGTTATGAAAGTTTTGAATCACATTGCATTTGTGTATTTCAGGGTACCCTGTTGTTGAAAGAGGTACTATTAAATGAACCCCTAACATTTCCAGGCTGGTGGAGTGGAAGGGACGGCCCAATTCCATGGCAACATCGTTCACCAGATATCACTCCACTGGACTTCTTTCTATGGGATTATGCTAAAGATATTGTGTATCGGATAAAAATACGTGACATCTGAAGCAAAAGATCACTGATGTCGTTGCCACCAAGGATGAGGCTATGCTACAGCGAACATGGCAAAAATGAGTACCGATGTGATGCCCATATAAAGGTGTATTAGATTGGTTAAAAAAAACATTTTTGCAACAATTTCCATATATTTTTCTGTTCATTTGCTTTTGCAATATTTTTTAAAATTGTAAGATTTTATGGACACCCAGTATAATAAGGAAACATAGATAGATAGATAGATAGATAGATAGATAGATAGATAGATAGATAGGAACAGACTGGGTCAACAATTGTGGCTTGGTGAATCAAAACAATATCCCGTATATTAGCATAGATATTTTGGTTAGTTGCCCGACCATAACCACTTGGGCGTATCCAGCAGTGGTTGACACACTGTGCATCCCTGTTTATGTGCAGCAGTAGTACACCCTTGTGAAAATTAATTGAAACAAAACGAATAATTACGTTATTATTTACTTTTTCCGTATTTTTCCAATGAAACATGACCCAGTACACATGTTAGTACTTCATATGTCCATTCCCCGAAATCGGTCCTTGTAGATTGACCACAGATTCTCGATTGGATTTGTATCAGCAGAATTTTCGCGCCAGTCTATAGTATTTTAATTTGCTCAGTGTTAAGGCTTGCCAGTGTGCTTGTGCAGCGTTACAATATTCGTACACTTCATTGGCCATAGGACAACTAATCGAAAGTCGAGACAATAGTGTCTGGACCTGATAAAAATCTGATGCAATGACGAATGAGGCAATATTATTCAAAATCAAACAAATTTTATCATACACCTCGAAAATTGATTCATATTACTGTACACCACTGCAAATGACCTAATCCGAGAAGAAATAGAAATCGATTACACTCTGTCACTGCAGTGGGTCTAAAACTGGCCCTATGGTGAAAGACAGGAAACTAAATCTCTTGTTTCAATTAATTTACACAAGAGTGTAAGTGGCATCATGGCCAAATGTAGAGTAGGGTATTTTCCTTTCAGCTAGAAAGATGCGACTGTCATCGCGACATGGGAATCGCAGCTATATATTGAGACACGCCTTCACTCGCAGAGTAACGTACTTTGATTTTTTAAAATTTCATTTTCACGCATGAGAGATCAAATCCAGTCTGACTTTGCAGCATTGCGAATCACGCCAAGAAATACTATAGGTCTGAGTCAAATTTATTGTCCATACAAATCTTCAAACTAAGAAGAGTTTATCTGTGGTGACCCCAATATTTACTGGGTCCTTCCTAAGCTATATCAGAGTAATTTTGTACACAGTAGCACATAAGAACACCAATGATCTTAGTGCTTCGAATATATATATATATATATATATATATATATATATATATATATATATATATATAAAATATAGAAGGTATCTCCAAAGTCACACAGGGCAAAATTGGGCCTCAAAGGATGCTTGTGACTGCACGAAAGAGGGTGAACCCATGGGTATCATCACACAAGCCAAGTGAATGACAGTAAGGGATATAAATAAATATATGAAGAATTCTGCTGTTACCCTCATTGGAAGATTGTTTGTTTAAAGGCATACCAACACCTTATAGGACATTTAATGCCGAAATTTAATTTTCATAGGGAGATTTGAAGTAATAAAGATATGAGTTATTCTACTTTCACAGTTGAATACATGGTAGATGATACATAAACCTTTATGCATAGATATGTTTGTGTGGACATGATTATTAGAGCGGGTGTGTCTTTGTTTTATGTTGTAGTTTTATCGAAGTTATATTCTGGAATACAGTTTCATGAAAGATATCTTTCATGTTGTTTAGTTTGTTGGCGGATTTTGTTTAGCGACATATCAATCTCTATGGGTTATTTAATTCCGAAATCTAAATATTTTGAACGCAACTATAATTCTTCAACTACAGATAAAATGTATTGTTGGTCATTTTGCTATAAATGTATTGTTGATAATTCTACTATAAAATGAATTGCTGGCCGTTTTGCTATAAAGTAGTTCTGTTGCTAATTTTAATATAAAAAAGTATTGCTGCTAATTGTTTTATATAAAACACGTATATGTTTTATATAAATATGTATATATAGATATGTATATAAGTATAAAAGTGAACATTGAATCAACACTCAGAGGCGACAGGCTGTTTCATGCTAGACGCAATCGTCTAGCATCGGCGGCCTGACGATTGCATCTAGCATGAAACAGCCTGTCGCCTCTGAGTGTTGATTCAATGTTCACTTTTATATTTATATTTACATACGCTCTATCTCTGACATTAAGCCCTTTATCCCATAAATATAGCAAACCATAAAACTATACTTCTTTATAAATATGTATATATTATATGTATATGTATTGCTAGTGGTTTTACTATAAAATATATTTTCATACTTTTATATTGTTTTATTTTTGTTTGTTTCCCCCCCCCCCATAACTGGGACCCTAAGAGGTGCTATCACCTCGAATCTGGGTGGACCTGGGAACAGCAATTAAGAAGTGTTTCCACGCTCTTCAAACCTTCCAATCTCCAGATCATATGCTGTCGGATATAGTTAATCATCATAAATAGAACTAACGCAGTAAGAAGATCAAGCGTTTGAAGAGAACCCCGAAACCACTTACCCTTGATTAGCCGATGTTAATTTAACAAAATCCAGTAGTGAATAAACAATTATTTTATGTAACAAAAAATAATCTGGTATTCTCATTAACTGTTACTGTCATTACATCTGAGTCAACCGAGAATTCATATAAAAAGAAAAAGTAAATAAAACCATCCTTTATCGGATCCATAGAAGTTATATAAACGCCCGAAATGCAAGAAGGGCAGTAGAATTCCATGTATCCTCGCAGAAGGAAGATCAAGTTTTCGAAAAAACCACACTGATCAGCCGATGTTTATTTGAAGGAGTCCGGAATTGAATAAATATTTATTTTACGCAAGAAAATTTTAGTGTTGTAAACGTATGGGTAATTTTTGATAACTGCCAAACGTCACAAGATAAGAAGTTGTGGAGAGCCATGATCGCCTATGGCGTGAAACTATGAAGCAAGCTCCATCATCATCATCATCATCATCATCATCATCATTATCATCTGTCCCATCACCGAATTTGTTTATACAGTGTAACCCGGATATAAGAGAGTTGTCGGGACCGGATAATAAGTATCTTATATCCGGGTTTCTCTTATATCCGGGTTTTGTCTATTTTGTTAACATTCACACAGGCTCTAATTTGGGACCAGATAAAATCTTTTTTATATCCGGGTTTCTCTTATATCCGGGTTACACTGTAGTACTTTTGCGCAGGTGAGCACTTGATCCGTCCCCTCAAATGAGTGCCATCGAAGGAGTTGTCACTGCACTCAGTGAGGCTGTTACTCTATGTTATTCATTAAGGCCACCTCTTCTTTTCACACCTAGCTTGTAGGATGGTAGCGAATGGATTGTTTTGTTTCTTATGGCATGTCCATACCATTTCAATTTTCTCTTCCTGATGTTACATATTAGGGGTCTTCCAACGGTTCTTTTTTCTATCTATGGAATCTCGCACTGCATCATTTATGATTCGGAATATGTAGGAGACAGCTATGATGGTTCTGTAGCATTTCATTTCTAATACTTGGTTTCGTCGCTGTAATTCCGATGTTAAT
>OZ038488.1:37754677-37812177 GCA_964036315.1 Acanthosepion esculentum
GTGGTAATCGGATGGCGCAAGTTCAGGTGAATAAGGTGGATGGCACAAAGTCTCCTACCCAAGTTGCTGTATGGTATCCCTGACCACTCGCGCGACATGCGGTCTGGCGTTGTCATGGAGGAAAAGCACACCTTTGCGATTCACTAGTGCTGGCTCCTTCTCGCGAAATGCCTTTTGAACACGTTTAAATTGCTGCGAGTATAGGTCTCCAGTGACCGTTTGGTCCGTTGGTAGCAGTTCATAATGAACCACTTGACGACCTGTCCACCAGACACAAAGCATAATCTTGCATGGGTGCATAGGCAGTCTTGCAGTGTGAGGGACAGCATCCTGAGGAGACAATCAATGTCTTGAACGCTTGGAAGTTTCGTACAGAACCCACTTTTCATCACTGGTAAGCACTCGATTGAATAAGGATGCGGTACGTTGGAGAGAAAGCAGCGATACGCAGGCTGCCACTCGTTGTCCCTTGTGAACCTCCAGCAGCGTTTGTGGAACCCACTTGCTCAGTTTGTACGTCTTACCTAGGCGGTGCAGGTGAAGTCTAACTGTTTCATCAGAGACGTTGAACTGTCTTGCAAGTTCACCACACGTTAGACTACTGTCCTCTTCAATGGCCGCCTTCAGGACTCCGTCATTCAAGACATGTGGTCGTCCATTGCGAGGCTCATCATGGAGAGACAAATCTCCCGACTTGAATTTTCGAAACCAACGCCTTGCAGTACGTTCATCCACAGCACTATCCCCAAACCCTTGACATATGCGGCGACTTGATGCAGCTGCCGATAAGCGCACCTTGAAGTCGTAAAGCAAACAGCCCTGAACGAGATATCTAGAGACTTCCATCCTTCTCACAGCTGTCCGGCTTATAACTGATGGCCGGGCATAGTGCGCGTGTTTTTTATAACGTCTGATGTTCCTACTTCCGGCTGTCCGAATTTGAAAACAATTGCTACACGCATTTCGTATATATTTCAACTTCATTCAATGACTAATCAAAAAACAGACAGAACTTTTTTGGTTACCTTGTATAAATCTGCGAGCCAGATTTTTTTCATATATCTTCATTCCTAAAATAATTACCTCTTTCCCAAGCCGATCTCGATGACTATAAAAATGTTTAAAAAATCAAGACAAACGGTTAAATGTATAACCTATAAAATATATAATAGATAAATTAATTCCCCAAAGTAAAACAATTTATTAATTACAAAATTTCACCAACATCATTGACTCATATTCATTTATTAGGTATTAAGTTATATTAATTAGTATCCACCATAATTTACCTGGACGTTTCAGTTAGCCTGATGAATATTTATGATTGCTTCTTAAATTTAAAAATTTTGAAAAACTAACATTTTTACTTTTGTTGATTAATACTTAGTGAAAATAAATTCCTTAATTTGCCTTGATAAAGTCCACCTGGGGACGAAACACTTTGGTTAAAATATTTTTTCTTTTTGTCTTTTGTTATACTCTCCTTTTACAGATATATATTTTAGCTATATTTAAAATTTCATGCACACACATACACACACACACATCTCTATCTATCTATCTATCTATCTATCTATCTATCTATCTCTATATATATATTATATGTTGCTTTCAAATATTACTTTAGTGAATGCCTGTAATTACATATATATATATATATGTGTGTGTGTGTGTGTGTGTGTGTGTGTGTGTGTGTGTGTGTGGAGCTCTCACTAGCCGAGCGGACAAAACACGACGAATACATATATATATATATATATATATATATATATATATATATATATATATATATACGCACAGACGCACACACACACACTTATATATAGATGTGTGTGTGTGTATGTGTGTGCGTGTAGCTCTCCCTAGCCGAGCGAACAAAACACGACGGATCATATGGTGTTTCCTCCTGAAAAGTGGGACACATGCTCAAATCCTACTTTCACCGGACAATACCTAAACTTCAACTCCCATCACCCATACAGTGTCAAACATGGAATCGTACGCTGTTTACAACATCGAGCACAGACAATAAGTAGCGATTCCCACACGTATGAAATATTCTTCTTACGTTGACAACGATTCTTCTGATAAGGTGTGGGCCAAAAAGGTTACCTTAAAGACAATAAATATGTATGGATATATTTTTAGGAATGGATTTTTCAGTTATTAATCCGATATATTTAACTTATTTGTTTAAACGTAATATTTAATGGAAACTCATATTTATACAGATACTCTATTTAGATTTATTAAACATTATATTTATTTATTTATTTCCATCTACCGCCTCGAATATACGAGGAATCGTGTCAGAAAGATACGCCTCCTCCAGCAGGATTCGAACCTGCGTCCCTGTCATTAGAACTGACATGTCTTGATCTATCATCCACGTAGAAGTTCATGGTTGCGTTAGAATACCTAGGCGACGCAGGTTCGAATCATTTCAGCCAAGCAAGGCAGTAGAGTTAACTAAGACACAAGGGGGTTACTTAGAAAAAAAAATATATATATATATATATTGACAAATGTACAGGTTTCACGAAATATATTTGATTGGCGAAATGCATAATTAAATCTCTATTTAATCAAATCTCGTTCAAGAAACGTTTACATTTGTTATATATATCAAGAGGTAAGTGATTCCATCAAGCTAATCACATCTGGAAAATCACCTACGCCTAAGTATCCTATTCCACCCAAAAAGTTAGTAGAAAGTTACATTTCCTTTTCGTGGAGATATGGAAGGCAGGCTTTGTCCCACAGGATTATAAAGACGCCTCTATCAAACACCAAGACTTACGTCAAGGAAGTTTACTGTTGTGGTACCTGCATTCATCTCTATTGGATTCAAAATAGAGATAAACGCAGGTACCACAACAGTAAACTACCTTGACGCCAATCTTAACCTGAACAACAATACATACGAACCGTACAAAAAGATAATGACACCCCAACTTACGTACACACATCCTCCAACCACCCACCTTCAATCATCAAATACCATATCAAACAGCCACAGGCTATCTGAAAACTCCTCTAACATATACATTTTCAATAACAAAAACACCATACAGCGAAGCACTAAAAGCAAGTGGATACACTCAACAACTACAATATACACCCCCTCAGCCAAAACGCAAAAACAGAAAAAGAAATATTAACTGGTTTAATCCACCATACAACAAAACCGTCAAAACGAACATAGGTAAGACATTCCTAAACTTAATAGAAAAGCACTTCACTGAAACAAAACGATTAGCAAAAATATTCAACAAAAATAACGCCAAAATCAGTTATAGCTGCACAAAAAATATAACAGAAATAATAAAAAGCCACAACAACAAAAAATGACAACCTACAAAAATTAAACCAAAGATGAAAAATGCAACTGCAGAAATAGAACAACATGTCCACTCCAGGGAAATTGCCAACATACAAATACAATATATAAAGCCAAGGTAAGTGCAAACAACAGCACAATGTACTATATCGGTGCCACTGAGGATTCATTCGAGAAGAGAAAAAACAACCACAACCTTTCATTCAACCACAGAAAATACTCGAACAGCAATACACTAGCCACATAATATGGCATCTAAAAGACAGAAACATCACACCAAGAATAAGCTGGAAATATTGAAAAGAGGACCTGCCTACAGCAACATTACAAAAAAAATGCCTACACGAAAAAGTAGCAATAATATACCATACCCCGCAAAAGAATTTACTAAACGAAAGATCAGAGATAATTTCCAAATGTAGGCATGAAAATAAATAACTATTAGCAGAATTTATACCAAACGGATAAAAAATATAGAAAAAAGAAAAAAAAGACAACAATCACTCTCTAGTTCGAGTAGCTACTAATATTATCATTACCACCAATCCCCCAACACTATTACTACCACATCACAACTACTCTTACCATATTAGTCCGCTATAATAATGTAAATTACACCTCCCTCCTCCCAGCAAATTTAACACCACCAAATAAAAACCAATAAGGATTACGAACTGCAATTTCTACCAGTTACATATACGCAGTCATCAAAAACAAGCAAATAACCAGCTTTAAAATAATAACAAATCAGCCTTACAATAATTAAAAATAATAGCAGTTTTTTCCTATCAAAGCTTTATACAGACCCCAGCACACGTATATACGTGCGTGCGAGGAAATATTATTCCGCGGCAAATAGAGAAATGGTCTGATTGTTGACATGGCTTCATTCAAGAGAGAAATGGATGCACATCCCATCATTGAAATTCAACAATCAAATGCGTATGTATGTAGACAACAACACACATATATATATGTCAAGTCCCATACTGTCCACATATGTTTATGTTTGTGAGAGCCTTGATGAGCGAGCGCGTGTGTGTATGTGTCCCTGCGTACCTCAATGGGTGTACGGGCATGCATGTATGTTTGCGTTAGCACGAGTGACGTCACGACGACGATTTCCCTCCCACCTCCATAATAACACCAATACACGCTATCTACATAAATCGAAAATTTTTTTAAATTAATCAGTTTGTCTGACGATCGCAAAAGCGTGAAACCCAGGGTCACAAACTCACACCAATCCAACCAAATATGTTAGCTCTATCTCTGATATTGAGCCCTTTCTAATAAGTACCGCGCATATAATATATAAATAATGATATATATAATATATTACACATATATACATATATATTTATATTTACACACACACACACACACACACACACACACACGCACACACACACACACACACACACATATATATATATATATATATATATATATATATATATATATATATATATATATTTCATTTTTCGTTTCACCTTTTAGAAGTGAAGTCTAATGATCCAGCGTCCTTTAAAAGGGCTATGGTGAAATAAATTATTACATGGAGACTTAAAGTGGTCTGTTTTTCTTTAAATATATATATATATATATATATATATATATATATATATATATATATATATATATATATATATATATATATTAAAAAGAGAGAAACCGCAAACGTTTTTGGTTATAATGTGGATTTGTTTTAGTATATATATTATATTTTATTCTTCATATTTCTGCTACACGTGTTTTCGGTCTCGTGACGTTCTTCAGGCAAATAGAATGAATAGATTTTAAAAAGGATTAAATTTTCCTTATGTTCTTTTAATGCCCCATTTTTCGTTTTGTGTACTTGTTAGTGTAGCAGAAATATGAAGAATAAAATCTAATATATATACTAAAAACAATCCACATCATAACCAAAAACGTTTGCGGTTTCTCTCTTTTTAAAATATACATTTTTCTTTGGAACAACTATAACCTTTTCAATAAATATATATATATATATATATATATATATATATATATATATATATATATATATAAATAAATACTTTCGCAAAAAAACACCCAATTTTTTTCAGTTGTTTTATCCATATTATATATATATATATATATATATATATATGTAATATATGTAAAAAATATATATATATATACATATAGCTAATCAGTAAGCGAAATGGAATTTTATGAATGCCTTAATATTTCCTATTAATCCTAATTTACTTCAAATTTCTTATTGCAGAATTGGCATAAAGACACTGTTATCATGCTCCACTTTAAAGAAACTGATTGAAAGACTTAATGAGAAAACGAATAATCCAGATGACTCGCAGACCACTCAACTTGTATTTTCTTTCCGGTCGATTTGAAAATTCACTTCAAGAGAAAGCATGTGCATGCGTCACTGAATATTTAAAAAATGCAATCAAAACCAGCAGTGCGGATAATGTTACGTTTATCGCTGCAAACACTGAAATCGACCAGACAACTTCAAAATCCGCTCAGCTCTTTCGTTCAAATGGAAAAAACAGCTTCCTCCAGAAAATAGCGATCTTTTATATCAATAAGTCTACCATTCGTCCATAGTTCGGATATTCGGTCCGGTGTGCCTGCTATTTATTTAGAGCCCCTTGAAAGCTCCAAAGTAGAATCAGCGATCGTTCTGGCGTCTCGGTTTCAATTACTTTCTCACCACAGAAAGTTTGCCACCCTTTGCCTTTTTCATAAATACGTACATCGTAATTGTTCTGATGAGCTCTTCGCTTTGGGTTTAGATATATTTATATTATTATTTTATTACCTGCCGATCGCAGACAATGAATTGTACATATGGGGACGATTTGGGACTTTCATTAGAGACATGAGGTATTATGGTGAAGTAGTAAAAAAAGGTAAGAATGCGTTGTTTTGCTGTTAGGAATATTGCAGTACGTTTGGATCAGTGATTGTGGCTAGCTAAGTTTAAATTTAAGACAGAAGATTTCTAATTCCCCATTTTGCCCTTGTGCCAGATTTTGTAATTTTTTACGAATAAATATCGCTCTTCGCTATGATTTCTAGGTTCTTTAAATTTAAGCGTAGCACTAGACTGGCATCGTGATCTCATCTATTTGCAGTTGTCTAGATGTAGCCATAAATTCTATGCCAACAATTCTCGCTTGTGGAACTCCCTTCCGGCTCCATGCTTTCAAGCCAGCTTTAATCTTTAAAAATGCAAATGCAATGTCAATCGCTATCTATTGTCTTCCTGATTACTCTTCTAGCTTCCTGGCAATTCTTCCTGTTTCTGACTCTTCCACATCCAGTAACCCCTTGTATCATACTGATCTTACTACTTTGCTTGGGGTGAAGTCAATTTTTTTTTAAAGTGGACTAACTTGCTTCCCTTGAGGTGGTAACCTGTCTGTGAGAAGGGAAACTCACAACCCTACCGAAAACGGATAGGCACCGCCAACCTATCATGACAGAGTCACAGCACAACAACTACGGCTACAGTACGCCTGATACCCCGACGACCCTAATTATTTACGGGATTCGTGAAGTAACTTGAATGTTTACAAAAGGAATAAATAGCAAAAATATGGCAAATAATTTTTTATGGCTTAAAAACTTAATATTTTTACACTTCAGAGAATTTGGGGGATAATAATCATTTACTGATACAAATCGTACTAATTAACCCATAGATAGGCACACTGTAAGTATCGAACTCACTGCTCATTTGTAAATAATCGAGCACGTTAGACTAATGGCTATCTGCTCGGATTGTAGAATCGGAGAGCCGGGTTCGAATTCCAGTCGTAAGTGAATGTAATGACTTACGCACTAATACCCTTGGCAAAAGTTTTTGAATCTAACTATTCTATCCTCGGCTGTGGGTAAACAGTATGACAGACTCGGTTCTATAGCCTTGGGTGACAACCGGTCTAGGAGAAGGATAACTCTGAATTCAAAACTGTATGTAGCCCTGGCGCAGTGCATATTATGCAGCTAAGGAGAGGATCGTTCGCATTGAGTCGATGATTTAGACGACGGTCGACTCCTTCTTGGTGAGAGAGAAGAGGTGTAACCATCCATTTCCCAAGGGTATTTGCAGGTAAGTGTATATAACGAGTCTGACTGGAATTGGAACTCGGCTCTCCGATTAACAATTCAAAGCCATTATTCATTATACGGCCCACACATCCAAGCTTACAGTACCTGGTATTCCCAAGAGGCCACCTGACTAAGCTCAACGTTGCTTAACTTCGGTGATCGTATGAGAACAGGTGTGGTCCATAAGCCTAAAAAGTAGTTTCAATACTTAATTTTTCAAGACATTCAGCCTCTTATTTTATGCTCCATGCCTCTTGGGCAGCTCGAGGTGGTGTAATGGTTAGCAAGCTTGTCTCGCTAGAACAATTACGACTGAATAGTGAGTTCAATCCTCACTGGGTGCCCCTTACTTTCGGCCTTGTGCCACATCTAAGCTACGCTTGGAAAATCACTACGCTCCATGCCTCTTACAATGTGAACAATCATGGGGATCCATAACTTCTTGTCTCATAGAGCTCTGACCAATGTTTGACCCTTAAAACCATCTTTATCTTTCACGGCTCATGCCCGTTAGAATTATTATCTGACCTTCGGGTAGAGTGCGACTCAGTTGTGGCTCTGTCCAGCTGATGCAGCTGAGGAAAACAAATACTGTGAGATGCCCGGTCCCGAAAAACATATGACCGCAGCTGAACTCTCCTCGTTGCACTTAGAGGTGGGGGGGTCAGCAGTTATACCGATGCCAGCACAACCAACGCTTGTGGAGTCTGGGCAAAATTTGTACCTGGCCCGCACGTACGGGTACCCCACTTTAAATTTGACCTTGTGTCACACCTCTCATTGTTGCGAATTGGGTAAATACTCCCATCTCTCTTTATCACCGCCCTTTACGTATTTCACGCAAATTCATTAGGTAAGTTATACAAATTGTAAGTTGTTTCTCTTTGTATCCACGCCTATATTCAGTATAACCTGTGAGGTTCAATTTCTCCGAGCCTTATTTTCTCACCATATGCCCCATGAAATTCAAGTCTCTCTTTCTGAGTTTACGTATGAGTGCTCTTTTTATCACATTTTCCCTAAAGCTTCCTCATTGCTCATATGTTCCGACCATGATATTCTGAGCATCCTTCTGTAGAAAAGTTATTCTGTTAGCATTTTACCCCTCAATGTCGTCTCAGTACTTATACATACACACACAAACACACGCACACACACACATATACCCATATATATATATATATATATATATATATATATATATATATATATATATATGTAAAAGGCAGGATGTGTGTGTGTGTGTGTGCGTGTGTGTATGTGTGTGTGTGTGTAACGAATGCACGGCCGCAATTTTCGACGGATTTGCACCAAAATTTGCATGCACATGCTCCAAGTTAGCGACAAGGCCAAAACCTATTTTGCATTTCTCAACTCCCATCGATAGTGGAAATAATCGATTCTTTCACGCTTCTACGGCAGTTTTCATGTACTTCGCGGCCATTTTCTACTGGCCAGAGTGAGATCCTATAGCTGGCTGCCACGAATAGGTAAGAAGATTCAATTGGCCAGCGTGAGAGCCAACAGCTGACTGACACAAATGTTAACTAGTATGCTAGCATGCAAAAAAAAAAATCGATAGCTGCATTCGTTACAAGTAGGAAAAATTTAAATCAGCAGCATTAAAATAAAAGGCTCAACTCAAGACAGAGCATTTCACACTCAGGTGAACCACTGAACAACAGAGCTCCTAGTCAACGTTTGCCCCTGTAGTACAACAGCATTAAAATAAAAGGCTCAAGTCAAGACAGAGCATTTTACGCTCAGGCGAACCACTGAACAACAGAGCTCCTAGTCAACGTTTGCCCCTGTAGTACAACAGCATTAAAAGAAAAGAAAAAAAGTGGAAAACATGCTCTCTTTCTTAGCCCTACAGAATCCCTCACTTTGCCTCCAGTGCTGGCTGTCCCTTCTGGCACTGCCTAAATCGCCTTCGGGCAGCTGTTTGTCGCTATAGAGCTAAGCTTCAAAAATTGGGATATGGCGCTGATGTTGAACCCAAATACTAATGCTTGCAATCACAAACGATGGAACATGCACACTAAACGATTTGAAGATCCATGCACACTTAACGACCATAACACCCCAGGCAAGGCTCTGCGTGCAACGCTGAATGGGTGTGGTGGATGGACTCAATAAGAAGAAGGTTGTCTGTATCTCTATTACAATTACAATTCATGACTCTCGACAATAACATTATTAAATTATAACGACGTAAAATGGGAATTAAGTGAAACTGGAATTTCCAGCGGCTGTTAGCAAAACTACAATGAACAAGGCCGTGAAGGAAGTCAAAGAGAGAGAGAGAGAGATATATCGTCCATGTTAGGTGTCTATCAGTGTTACGGTTCAATGCCGATCTTCGGACTAGATCACACTGGGGATGTCAATTGAATTTTTCCCATTGACTTTTGATATTGAACAAAATGTTGGCAATACATTTCCAATAACTGATCTAAATCTTTAGACATGAAAAAGTGTACAAAGGGAATTTCGTTTATATAAATATTGTTGATATTTAAAATGACATTTACATAAATATCATAAACGCAAACGGAAATTATTTACGACTTAAATTGATAGATAGATAGATAGATAGATAGATAGATAGATAGATAGATAGATAGATAGATATGAACATACATGATAATCAAGGTTGTTGATATCTGGGGAGTTAGGTGGTGAGATATAATGGGTGGTGTGGTCGCAGAAATTGCCTGACAGCCATGACTGAGTTCTCCTGCTTGTGTAGCATAGTGAATATTCCTGTTGCTAGACATAGGTTCTTCCAGCAGCCATTCTCTTGACCTAGTGCTGCACTAAGTCCTCAAGGCACTTGATGTATGCCTATGAATGTCGAGTCTGAGGTCCTGTGGCAAATGAAATGGATGCAAAATTCCACCATCGTAAGTGATCACTCCAAGCACCTTCGTAATCACCATTAAACTCATCCAACTCTTTCCAAATCTTCTGCAACGTCCTCAGATTGACACCGAAACACTCTGAAATGTCCGTATTAGTGCTTCTGAAGCATATGCCAAGCAGTGCTGCATGCCGTTTCCATGGTGGAGTGAATTGCGTCATGCATAACAATTGGACAATTTTGCTGTTACAGGATTTGGACAATTTTGCTCTTACACAATTTGGACAATTTTGCTTTTACACGATTTGGACAGTTTTGCTATTACACGATTTGGACAATTTTGCTGTTACACGATTTGGACAATTTTGCTGTTACACGATTTGGACAGTTTTGCTATTACACGATTTGGACAGTCTTGCTATTACACGATTTGGACAATTCTGCTGTTACACGATTTGGACAATTTTGCTGTTATACGATTTGGACAATTTTGCTGTTACGCACGGTGTGTGCCTTTTCCTCACAGGACGTGGGGTGACCATGGCTCTCTGCATCTTCTTGTCTTTTGTAACCTTTAGTAAATTTTGTCTTTTTGTTTTCCCTCCTCATCCCTGTTCTGTCATCCATATATACATGGCCGTTAAGTATATTAGACTTTGCTTTCCTCTGTTCATCTTGCCTTCAGCATGTCCAGTGAGCGGCAAATTTCCCAAGCCTTCTTTCCTCATCATTTGCCCTAGAAATTTCAACACTCCTTTTCTGGTGTTAAATATAATTGTCCTTTTTTTTTCATTTTCTCTATGGTCGTTGCTCACATGTTCACCCTATGGTATTCTCAATATCCTACTGTATAACCACATTTCTATAGCCATAATCTCTTCTCTATTTGTGATGAGATCCTCTAGCATCTACCGCCATATAGCAGAACCGATAATATATAACATTTCAGTACTCTTTTTTTTCTTGCTGTTTCTAATTAATTTTTTCTATTTCTTCATACTTTGCTTACCTTCTGGAAGGCATTTTCTCTATGCCAAATCGCCTTCGGTTATCTGCTAAGACACTCCATAAGTATCTGTCTATATTTCTGAGATGAGGTGCTTCAATTGTTTACATGGCCCAATCGATAAAAGAGTTGGTTGGATCCAGTGACTTGACCCAAAGAATTGTGACTCCGATACTAGGCTACTGCAGTGGTGAACAAAAACTTGGAGAGTTGAGGTAAAGGGGGATAACTGAGACATCCGAAAGAAGCTTGGCATGGGGTTCCTGTATTTTCCTTTTTGCATATGTTATCAAGATGGTTTCATATGTAAGATTGTTAAGACTGTCATCGCCAGTAATGAATCCTGGTAGGATTTCTAATTCGCTCGGGATGCTTCGGCTCAATAAACCCGGGGAGAAGACACATCCTTGTCTTGCATGCCTTTTTACTTTTACGTTTTACTGAACATCTTTTCTATACATATGTCGGCGGTTTGTTTCCAGGACCGTTTTTGTATCCTTCTAATATTCTCCCCAAACAAATCGCGTCCTGGGTATGACGATGAACTACGATCGCGTCCTGGGTATGACGATAAACCCACATCCGCGTCCTGGGTATGACGATAAACTACATCCGCGTCCTGGGTATGACGATGAACTACATCTGCGTCCTGGATATGACGATAAACTACATCCGCGTCCTGGGTATGACGATAAACTACGTCCGCGTTCTGGGTGTGACGATAAACTACATCCGCGTCCTGGGTATGACGATAAACTACGTCCGCGTTCTGGGTGTGACGATAAACTACATCCGCGTCCTGGGTATGACGATAAACTACGTCCGCGTTCTGGGTGTGACAATAAACTACATCCGCGTCCTGGGTATGACGATAAACTACATCCGCGTCCTGGGTATGACGATAAACTACATCCGCGTCCTGGATATGAAGATAAACTGCATCCGCCTCCTGGATATGACGATAAACTACGTCCGCGTTCTGGGTGTGACAATAAACTACATCCGCGTCCTGGGTATGACGATAAACTACATCCGCGTCCTGGATATGACGATAAACTACATCCGCGCCCTGGGTATGACGATAAACTACATCCGCGTCCTGGATATGAAGATAAACTGCATCCGCCTCCTGGATATGACGATAAACTACGTCCGCGTTCTGGGTGTGACGATAAACTACATCCGCGTCCTGGGTATGACGATAAACTACATCCGCGTCCTGGATATGACGATAAACTACGTTCACGTCCTGGGTAAGACGATAAACTACGTCCGTGTCCTGGGTATGACGATAAACTATGTCCACCAGAAAGGCCGTTTTATGAAAAAATGATGTTGCCGGCTATACGTTTTTGGAAAAATACTATTATCAGCTATATGTTTTCGAAAGCATAATATTACCAGCTATACATTTTTGAAAAAATAATATTGCCAGCTATACGTTTAAGAAAGAATATTACCAGCTATACGTTTGTTTTTTTTTTAATAATATTACCAGCTATACGTTTTTGGAAAAATAAGCAATATATTTTTGAAAAAAAAAGAAAAATATATATTTCCCGCTAAACATTTTTTGGGAAAAGAAAAATATTACCAGTGATACATATTTTAAAGAAAATCATTACCAGAAATAGACTTTCTTGAAGTAAAAATTTTACCAGAAATGGATTTATAAAAAAAATAATATTACCAACAATAAACATTTTTTCGGCATTAAATGACCCTTTAGGTTGATAATCCGTAAAACCAAAACAAACCAAACCAAACCAAACCAAATAAATCAAACGTACCTAGCTGTTCTTCGTGAAGTACTTTGCCAATGGCATTTTATATCATCTATTTAATATAAGAATACTGCTATTTGCTTTTGTATTGCTGTTTCCGGCATCATTCGGAGCATCACTTGTTTCAATTTCTTCAACAAAACCATACTGATTGTGTTCTATTTACGGACTAATCTTGCGGAGGGATCTATTCATCTGAATTTGGATGATAAATTTTATGTGGTTTATTACACTGGTTGTTTGATGTAGCATTCTTAGGCAGCTAACTACTTCGGTCTTCCTGTATATCACCATTATCCTAAATTCCAGCGTCCTGGGTAAGATGATAAACTACGTCCAACAGCAAGTCCTCTGATTGGTAGGTTTTGAGGAGAGTGAAACCACCTATTAATTGCTGGTGTTCCCAGGTCCACCCTGACCCAGGGTGGTAACGGCTGTTAGGGTCTCAGCTAAATAGTTAACCCCGAAACTGAGGTAAAAAGCATTTTGAAAGTGTAAAAATGGGTTGTAATACCAGAGATACTTTGTAAAAAATTATTACCAGAAATAAATTTTTGAAGAAAAACTATTACCATCAATACGTTTTTGAAACAAAAAATATTACCTAGCAATACGTTTTTTAAAAAAAAAAAATATTACCAGCAATATGTTTTTGAAAAACAAAATATTACCTAGCAATACGTTTTTGAAAAAACAAATTACCAGCAATACGTTTTTGAAAAAAATATTACCAGCTATACAGTTTTGAGGAAAAAAATATTACCAGAAATATATTTTTGACAAAACAAAAATATTACCAGAAAAAAAAAAGTTGTCGGCATTAAATGACCCAATGATATGCCTTAAAACAAACCAGACCAAAAATTCTATTTACTATGTCTGTAATTCTGCCAATGCCGAAATCATCTAAAGCTGCCAACATCTCTGTTACAATTACAATTCATGACTCTCGACAATAACATTATTAAATTATAACGACGTAAATTGGGAATTAAGTGAACGTGGAATTAATTTCTCGCCTGACAAGAAGATCCATGTGCAGCGGGCGTCACCTGTCGTCAGCCAGCGGCTGTGATCAAACCTACAATGAGCAAAGCCATGAAGGGAGTCAAAGAGAAAAAGAGAGAGATCGTCGATGTTAGGTGTCTATCAGTGTTACAGTTCAATGTCGATCTTCGGACTAGATAACTCTGATGATGTCAATTAAATTTATCCCATTGAATTTTGATATTGAACAAAATATTGACAATAAATTCCCAATAACCGATCCAAATGTTTAGAAATTCTTTCGAGCTTTTCATGAGAAAGTGTAAAAAGGGAATTTCATTTATATAAATATTGTTGATATTTAAAATGACATTTACATAAAGACCATAAACAAAAACGGAAATTATTTATGACCTGAATTGATAGATAGATAGATAGATAGATAGATAGATAGATAGATAGATAGATAGATAGATAGATAGATAGATAGATAGATAGATTTCAGGAGACTGGGAAACATATGAAGACAGAAGGAATAGACATAAAGAGACTATGAGAGAGATAGATAGATAGATAGATAGATAGATAGATAGATAGATAGATAGATAGATAGATAGATAGATAGGAAGGAAAAGTAAACAAGGTCTTGCATACCAGTTAGCATCTCTATTTCTGGACCAATCCCAAATTAGTCATCAGGGGGAAACATAACAGCCAGTTTCGACCCCCTTTTCCTCTACTGCATTCTGTCTGCTATGGCGGGGCCCCTCCACTGTGGAGGCTTCTTTTGGATCGGTGCTAACTGTTCTTTCCCGCCATCAATTGTTCTCCAACCAACTGTCATCATCACGCTTTAACCAGATGAAGAGCGATGCTTTTTCCGCAGATAGATAGATAGATAGATAGATAGATAGATAGATAGATAGATTAAAATTCTATTGATTGTGTTCCTTTTCAATATTTGACAAATTACAGTGTTGTTGATTTTTTTTGGGGGGGGTTGTTTCTTTGTTTGGGTTTTTGGGGGGTTTTGGGTTGGGTTTTTTTTCGGAAGAGCTTTCTGCTTATTTTGTGTTGTTTATATTCTCACATTGGAAGAGAGTTACCGCTTATTAACCAATCTCAGAGAAACTGTATTTTAAACAAAAAATAATCGAAAAAATCGTTAAAAATATGAATAGTTATTTAAGATGAATTATGTAAAATTAAATTTAGATAAAACTTGACTGCAAGATACCTTTGCTAACCAGGTATTGTTTCTTTTAAAGGCTTATTTAGGAAATATTATCTCATCCGCCATATTGAGAAAATGGCGGAAATTCCAATTATCCATTGTATTTTAATAACATTCGCCTGCATATGTTTTTCCTGACCAGGTAATTTTTTAAAATCTTGACTACGAAGCATTAGCTCCGAGGCCATAAAGTATACTTTCAGGTTATCGGTTTTTAAACAGACCTTATATTGAAAAATAAAAACCCTTTCTTTCCTTGGAAGATTGCAAAAGATATCAACAATATTTCTTCGCCGAGAAACATTAAAATATATAGGATGGAATTCTGAAGCTGTGTGAAATTTTTTTTTTAATTTTCGCACAAAATATTAGATTGGGTCATAAACAATTCCTTGTTTTGTTTTTATCGACTTTATTACTCAAAAAGAAATGTCCAATTCCATTTTATTCAGTTATTTTAAATATTATTTTATCAGGCGGCACTTACTTCTATATCGAGAAGGTCTGCAGCTAACGCTTGCACCTGGTTTTCATTAGAAAAAAAGCTTTCTTCATCAAATCCTTTTGCAGCGATCATAAAATTTAATGATCTGTTGGCGGTAGATCATCGAAGTGAGGGCTAACAGACGAAACGAGTTCCATTTCTTTACGTTTGATTTACAGTATAAGGCCCAGGGGCCACTCAAGGTAGAGAGTTATGAAGGGAAGACAACGTTTAACTCTAGACATGAACAGATTACGATTGTAGTAATCGGAGAAACATCCTCTTGAGAGTCTATTCTACAGAGAAGTGGTTCCCAGGAAGAAGCTGTTCAAGTGGAACTTACTTCTCACGGATGAAATACGGACGGGATGTAGATGCTTTGCTACTATTGTGTTGTCAAGGACGGAAACAACATTTTCGCTTTAATCCACGGTGTACGCTGCAATTTAATCCACTGTTTACGTTGCCGCTGTAAAAAATGTACGTTAATGTAATCCTAATTAATTTTAAACTACCTCGGATGGTAATTAGGGTGATACATTTGTTGTTCCCTATAGAGGTTGATAGGCATCTAAACAAAAACAACCAGAATGTAGGTTATGGGCGTTGCCTCTTTAACTTCTGGAAGGAGAGACGGGATAACCTTAACATCCTCGGAGAAAAGGAACCAGCAAGCTATTTCACTATTCTGCCTTGAATGTCACCATGAACTAGAATTGTGAGATGGAGGGGAGCGGTGACCACAACGGCGGCGCAAAACTGAATAAAATGAATGAAAATAATCATACGTTCAAATGAATGCTCCACAGTGAAATTCTACAAAATTACTTGTTCCGATAATCGTGACCTAAAATATTTTGTAAAATTATAAGTAGGCTGTACCAAATATAAAAAGTGCCTGGGTGAAATTAAGAAAAAAGATATATGCCACCACTTGTATTTTGTACACAAGAACAGCTGTCATTCTTAAAAGATGTTTCTCATGGTGGAGTATTTCCTCTACTAAACTGTACAAGGATACTATGGAATATACATTGTACAATTTTTAGTATAAGAGGGTCATTATCTGATAATAACCTTAGAAAGGGTGTGAATCCATCTCTTCCCCCAGCTATGGGTAAATCGCAGGATAGAGTGGATCCTATAGACATTTCTGGCAACGAGTCTAGGAGAAGGAAAACCACATGCTGCTTTGAATGCTATATTTAACGTCTAAGAAGAGGGATATTCCCTGTTAAAAAAGAACCGGTAAGCCAATGGATTATCCAGCCTTGAATGTTTCCATGAACTACAGTTATGAGATGGGGGCGAGTGGCGACCACAGTGACTGAATAAATGATGAAGATGGTGATGAAGGGATAAATAAGGACAAGTTCTTTCTCTTTCAATTTTTGTAACCCAACAAAACAGGAACAGTTTGTTATGAGGATACAGTGACCTAAGAAAAGTTTTTAGCCAGAAGAAATAAACTACATCCATATTCAAAATTTAATCACGTAATCCCTATTCAACATAAACAGTATATGGAACTAGTATGGAGTAGGTCCTCCATTTGCTAGTTTCAGTGCTTGTATTCGATTTTTCATGGATTTGATCAAGTTATCAACAAACCTCTGAGCCATACTCTGCCATTCCTTTAGCAATGTTTCTTTAAGCGTTGCCACTGACATGATTTTGGTTGCACGCTCTCAAAGTTTACGGTCAAGGTGCTCCCATACGTGCTCCATTAGATTCATGTCAAGATTCTGGGCTATCCATGGCAGTGACTTGATTCCTTGAAATTCCTTCCAGGCTTTTGATACTTTGCTCGTATGACATGGCGCTCCATCTTCTTGAAAAAGTAGACATTCTTGTCAATCTAATTGGTTTCAAATATTCGGAGTATTCCTTTCTCTAATAATTGACAGTATTTTGGACCATTCAACCGCTCGTCAACAAGAATCAGCTCAGATTTCCCTCCAAAACAGACAGCACCTCACACCATTACTCCAATCCCTCCATGTTTCATGGTCGCTTGCAGACATTCAGTGTTCCAAGTCTCATTCTGATTTCTCCAAGCATAAACTAATCTCGAATTAAAATATTTGCAGAATTTACTCCATCTAACTAAATTACAGACTGCCAAAATTCATCATTTTTGCTCTCAAATTCTCTCGCCCAGTCCATACGAAGGTTATTGTTAACCTCTGAAATCAAGGGTTTCTTTCTTGCAACTCTTCTTTAATAGCCAACTCTTTCAGAGTCTTTCTCACGGCATATGGCGACGTTTCAATGCTGTTGGCAACATCATTGACGCTCTGGCGGCGGATTCTGATGACTTCCCTATTAAGTGCCATTTTCGTTCGCTCAGACACAATGCTTGATCTTCCTGAACATTGTTCCACACGACAATAGCCCTCTTCGTTAAATTTCTTGACAATATTATTAACCGTTTGATTATTAACCTAGCAATTTCTCTATTTGACTTGCCACACTGATGTCATCCTATTATTTGCCCTTGTTGAAAATCACTGATTTCCTTACTTCCACGAACTTTCACTGCAAGATATAAGTCAAGTATTGTTCACAGATGAGAGTAGCTTGATACTAACATGGTATTGTCTGAAAAAAAGAAGAGACGTTATTAAATCAGCCACAATTGCTGTAATCAGGCAAATAAATTATGTGGATATAAAGAAGGATCAATAATGCATACATTACAATCAATATATAAAGTGAGTCCTTATTTTGTGGCCACTGTAGTTTCTATACATTTAGTCGAGTCAAGACTGAGCTACTTTCTCAGCCCACACCAAACACAAACACTCCAACACCGACCATCGTCATCGATGACACATAGCTTGCCAATGTTGATCATTTCAAATACCTGGGAAGTACCAACCATCTCTCGTGACGGCTCCTTAGACAAAGAATTTGATACCAGAATCGGTAAAGCAAGTCAGTCATTAGGAAGACTTCGCAACAGAGTGCTCAGTCGACACAACAATCGGCTGACTACAAAGCTGAGAGTCTACAATGCAGTGGCTTTGCCCTCACTTCTATATGGTTGTGAGTCTTGGATACTGTACCGCAGACACGTAAAAAATCTGGAGAACTTCCACATGTGTGCTCTCCGTTCTATACTCAGGATTTGCTGGCAGGACCGCATTACCAACCTTGAGTTCCTGGATCGTGCTCACTATACAAGGATTGTCCATGCTCATTAAGGCCCAATTCCGATGGGTGGGGCATGTCATCCGCATAGAGGAGAACCGTTTGCCAAGACGTCTGCTGTACGGAGAGCTCCCGCACGGCAAGAGAAACCAAGGCCGTCCAAAGAAGTGGTACAAAGACACTGTGAAAGCAAATCTCCAAGGGTGCAAGCTCAAACCCAAATAAATAGAGGAGCGCGCCAGCGATCGACTACGTTGGCGAATCACAATCCATGATGCCGTTGTCACCTTCAAGGATGCTCAACACCAGAAGCTCGTCAGAGATCAACGCCGCAGGGCATCGTCAGCAGTGATTGCGACAGCAGACTTTCAGTGCCCCACTGTTCCAGGCCCTGCGCCACCAACTTGGGGTTCCAGAGCCACCTCCGAGTTCACAGATGACATGCAGAAACAATACGTCATCTTCGGCTTCGAAGGACAACCGTTATATTCTAGAGAAGGTAAATAAATCTAAAAGACATGTTTGTGTAGCTAATCGGTATTTGACTGATTCGTTTTTTACGGTTTATCAACGCTTTTCAGGTTATTTAAAGCCAGGAAATACTTTTACATTGAAATTCTTTTTGGAGGAAGGGTGGAATAATGGTTTAGTTCGCAAGCGTGGGTTAGGAAGAGACATTCCCCCTTCACTGGTCAGGTCGGTAAACATTTCTGATTACTTTCACACAGCTTAGCCGGCAGGTCGATGTCGTTGACCGGGCTGTGGCCGTCGCAATGCCCATATAACTTCTTGGAGCCATGTGTAAGAGTAGGATGTATGCCATTGGCCAGTGACCAGTCTGGGCGTAAAAGCTGCGCCACAGAACTCAGAAGTGGGCTTTACCAGTTGAAGTGGGGACGGGGTAATCTCAACATTCCTGGTGCAAAAGGAACCGGCAAGCCATTGCATTATTTTGCCTTGGATTTCACCATGAAGCACAATTGTTTAATCAGGCACGTCATACTAATTAACCCATAGCTGGCGGTATATGTCTATGTAGTTAATCAGTATTTGATTGATTGAGTGATTCGTTTTCTACGGATGATCATTCCTTTGCAGGTTATTTAAAGCCAAAAATTATTTTTCGATTGTGAGGATTTATTTTTTTGGAGCTAATAATGGTTTAGTGATAGACGTCATACTAATTAACCCATAGCTGGGGGAGAAGAGTTGGATTCATACTTAATCAGAATTTCATAAACAAACAAAAAGTTATTTGAATGTAAAGTGGGGGATCAGTTCTATGTTGAAATCAATATATAAACTGATTCCTCACTTTGTGACCGCGATAGTTTCTATACATTTATATTCCAGAGAATGTGAATTGTTTTGTCCGTGTTAAAAACTATAAAAATATGCCTTACAGTAAAGGCTTACGGCCATATCACGTTGGAATACCGGTTCCCGTATGGTCATCTTTGAGCATGATCAGTACCTAGATGGGTAACCGCATGTGTCTGCGGGTGGTTTAATGAATAATGGCCCTAATTTGTTAATCAGAGAGCCGAGTTCCAGTTTTCGTTGGGTTCGTTATATTCACTTACGAGCAGATACCCTTGGGTAAGGCATGAATCCACCTCTTCTCCTCCAGCTATGGATTAATTCCTAAGACTTGCATTACTAAAGTCATTATTATCTTCCCCACAAAAAATATAATAAAATAGCAAATAAAATATTTATATTTCGGCATTAATTAACCCATAGAGATGTTGACAGGCCGCTAAACAAAACCAACCAACCAACTGTATCAGGGCTTACTGTCAAAAAACACGCCTGTGTAGTTAACCAGTATTTGATTAGGGATTGTTTTTTGGGATAATAGTTTAGTGATACAAGTCTTATTAATTAACCCTTACGTGGGGACAGAATATGTGGATTCATTACTTTCCCAAGGGTATTTTGCGCGTAAGTGAATATAACGACCCCGACTGGAATTGGAACACGGCTATCCGATTTCCAGTTATCCAATAGATCACTCGCACATCCAAGCTTACAGCACTTGGTATTCCGAAGCGGTCACCCATCGAAGTACAGACCAGTTTTCGTCAGTTTTTCTACACAATTATTCGAATTTGTACATGAGTTGGTGAATTACAGAAAGCGCTCGGTAGAAAATGGCTGGACGAATAGCCGAAAGCGCTTGAAGGCTGCGAAATAATGTTTAATTATTCAGAAGTAAAATACAATGTCCTCTCTTTTGGCCTTTTATGCAAGACAGTGACCTATATGGTTCAGGTTGATTAATTAAAATACGTACCAATATTTGTTGGCTTATTTATTATATAGGTCATATATATATATATATATATATATATATATATATATATATATTAACATATATATTAATATATGTATTAATATATAAGTCTGGTTGGAATTATAGTGAAAAATATAAACAGAGGTCCGTTTGGTACACGACTCAGTAAGTAACAATTGGGAAGGTGGCCTTTCCGTTGGGGATGTCACAGCACTGTATGAGATGCAGAGGTAGGTGTCACACACACACACACACACACACACACACACACACACACACACACACACACATATATATATATATATATATATATATAATATGTATATATGAATATATATATATATATATAAATACATACATATATATGTAATTTCTTTATATATTATTTATATATTATATATGAACGCTACTTATTGGAAAGCGCTCAATATCGGTGATAGAGCCAACATATTTAGTTATATTGATGTCAGTTTGTGACCCTGGCTTTCACGTCCTTCTGACGATCGCAAGGGCGTGAAACTGAGGGTCATAAACTGACATCAATATAATTAAGTATATATATATACACTGTGTTTTATCTGAATCTAAAAATAAACACGCTAAAATTCACCTTCATTCCCTACCGTACGCTGGCGGCTTAGTGGGAGAAGTTCCGACTGACGCAAATACAGTCGGGTTTCGATTCTAGCTAGAGGCAACCGGACGTCTAGCCACACTGATGAGCTGTGAAACAGCGAAACAGTCTGTCTGTGGATGACAATATATATATATATATATATATATATATATATATATATATATATATATATATATATATAATTATGAGATACTATAATGGCAACAAGGATCCAATTTTCGAAAGAATGCTCCCAGAATATTGTCGAAAACAAGACTAGACGAATTAACAGGAGACACCCGGATGATTAATTAACAAATGCCCATTTATCACCGACCTGTGCAAATTATTGAAACCTTTCGAATAATGTTCAAGACACATTGATTTATTCTTAATTCCAATCGTGATCCCTTCTACTTTAAGAATATAGTAACTAAGGTCAGCGGTATTAGAGAAGAGCGTTATCAATGTAAATATCAGGCGCCCAAAAAAGTTTTGCCGATTTTTATAAAGGAAATTAAAGATGCATATTTAAAGTCTTAAATGTATTTATTCATAAAAATATGAACCATCACATACTAAGGACTTCTCCCAACGGTTCAACAACTGAGTAATGCCATTTTTGTAAAATTCCTTTGTTTTACTCTTGATTATTAAATGTCCTGTTCTTCATATGATTATCTAAGCCTAAATACAAGTGAAAATCTGTTGGGGAGAGGTCTGGTGAATACGGTGGATGAAGCATAATCTCCCACTTTAGATCTGCTATCTTGGCAAGGGTCATTTTTGCAGCGTGTGGGCGAGCATTGTCCTCGAGAAAAAAAAAACTTGTTTTCTGTTTACTAATGCAGGCTGTTTCTTCAAGAAAATTTTCCTGAACTCGTTCAAGTTGCTCGCAATATTTGATAGCAGTAATGGTTTCACCCGTTTTTAAAAACTCATAGCGAATTATTCCTTGACATGTCCACCAAACACACAGCAAAAGTTTGTTTTTGTTTTTTAGGAATAGTGGTGCATTTGATCACCGGGCGATAACCAATGATGTTTCCTCTTAGAGTTTGTATACATGATCCACTTTTAATCACATGTCATAATTCGATCAAAAATGGGTTCTTTTGTTAGCCTACTGCGATGAGAAGAGCATATGGTAAGCCTGTGCAGTTTGTTTGCTGGTGTTAAGTCATATGGCACCCATTTGCTTATTTTCCATTTCTCCCCCAGCAGGTGCACATGCAGCCTTATAGTTTCATTGCTTACATTAAACCTCGAAGCTAGTTCATGGCATGTTAAACCTGAATCTGATTCTATGGCTGCCTTTAAAGCATCATTGTTTAGGGATATTGGTCGTCCAGCTCGGGGTTCATCTTCGAGGGTTTCATTGCCACAACAAAACTTCTGAAACCAATTATGTGCAGTTTGTTCTCTTACTGCACCTTCGCCAAAGGCTGTACATAGCTTACGAGAAGCACATGAGGCACTTGCACCGAGTTTAAATTCATACAACAGATAAGCACAAATTACCAATTTTTATCAGTCATTTTGAGGGCTCTGAAATGAGAAATAACATGATATTAGTTATGTAATAAAATACTAACTGAATCATTCAACAATGTACTTGTCAATACAAGTTGCTTCCGGTATACTTATGTTTGTTAGTAACTAAACAGCTGGGCCAGAAATAAGTTAACAAAAATCGGCAAAAACTTTTTTGTGCACCTGATATTTTGATTTTCGTTCCTTGGTTATCTCCCTTTAAAACTCTCTCTGTTTTTTTTATTATTATTTTTAAATGTACATTTTATCACATAAAATTAACAATTAATGTAACCTTACAAATTGAAAGACAAGCGACATAATCAGCCATGCTTACATCCTCTAAAAGGTTACTCCAGTTTTGACCAGACAGGGCTCTACCTTTATCTCACGGGATAAACGGATAGCTACTGACCTTAGAAGCTAACTTATCTGGAATATTACAATATATTTCCGATGGACACGTTGTGTTGAATGTACAAAAATCGTTTTTGAAAACTCTAAGTAACGTTGCAGAAATGTCGATGCGCCATTTTCTGACCTGGACGGCATGCCTTTGGTAAAAGACTCAGAACTAGTTGGAATTTTTGTGACACATAATAAAGAAAACGAATTTGAAAAAATTGAAACTCAGAGGATATTCTGAATGAAAGATGGACAAAGGAAAGGAGTAAATAGCCCTAACCCTGACCCTGACCTATCTCGAGATTGTTTAAATGCTGGAAGAACGAACTAGGAAGAATAGCAAAAACAGAAGACGTTACTAAGAGCTACAAAGGATAAGATTTTGCCGGGAGCCATGACCTCGCATGTTCTGCAGGCACATGGAAAAGGAAAAGAAAAGAAACCCGAATATAGTTAATGGTACACATTACAAGTTGTAATTTGAACAACCAAACCCAACATAAAGGCAATTTGTACTTTTCAGATCTTCCTCCAGAAAAAAGTGGTATATCACTTAATCTGAATTACCGTAATTTCCTAGGTATAATACGCATTTTTTCTAAAAAAAAAAAAATAAGCAAAATTAGGGGTGCGTATTATGCACAGCTACAAAAATATCTTTAAAAATTTACCCTTTCAGTCGATTTCAGTTGTGAAATGACTACCCACCATAAACATACGACAATTTGACACTAACATTCGGTAATCGCAACACTAAGGATGCCTAATATAATCATATGTGCCTAACAATACTTACAAATGTAAAATAAAATAAGAATTATCATAAAACTAAATTAGAATAATATTATTCTATGTTTAAGAAGATGTTTTTAATAAGAGTAGGAAACGCTGGCCGTAATGAAATTCGAGATGTACAATTTATAGGGTTTGATTACTAAACAAGGGGTGCATATTATGCGTGAGTAGAAGCATTTTCCCACATTTTCAGCACAATTTTATGGGTGCGTATTATGGATGAAGGCGTATTATATATGGGGAATTACGTTATTAACCTCAAAAGCAAAGCAGCGGAAGTTCTCCCCGACAGAAAATCGTTATTAAGCGGGACACCTAAGCTCCAAGATAGGCTTGCTTGCATGTCTAAAAACCCATTGTGATTGTTATTACGAAGACTGTTTATATTTTATGATAGGATTCGGCCAGATCGAGGCGATGTAATGGTTAGAAAGCTTGTCTCGCTAGATTAATTACGACTTAGTAGTGAGTTCCATCCTCACTGTGTGCCCCATAATCTCGGCTTAGAACCACATCTAATCTACGCTTGAAAAATCCCAATATTTTGATAAGATTCGATAACGGCACAATATAAATCTTCGCCCCAGTTTCTTCCCAATCTCTCCTTTCCAGAAATAATTAATAGCATCCCAATCCAAAATATTGGGTTGGTGCATAATTATCAGGCGTTTTTGTAGGTGAGTTACTTGTTAATAAAAATTGCTGTTTTGTTTACTTTTAAAAAAAAAAAAATATTATTTTATTTTCAGGTTATAAAAATGCGTGTCGATAATGATTCGTCATATTGCGATTTACCACTTCGAAAAAGGATGGAAAGCAGCACAGTCATTTCACGATCTCAACGATCATTTTGGCGAAGGAGCAATAAGTCGATGCAGGGAATGGTTTTCCCGTTTCAAATCTGTTGACACTTGCTTGGAAGATAAGCCAGGAAGAGGTCGACCATCGGATTTCGACGACCAGGCACTTTTGGCAGCCGTGGAAGAAGACGAAAGTTTGACAATTCGAATTCTGGCCGAAGACTTCAATGTTGACCATTCAACCAACGTTCTTCGTCTCAAAAAGCTCGGAAAGATATGGAAATTGACTGGATGGGTCCCTCACGAACTCTCTGACAACAATAAACCCGAACGTGTCCGAAATTTCACTGATTTGCTGCAACAAAACGAGCAAACTGTGTTTCTGTAGAATCTTGTCACTAGGGATGAATCATGGCATTTCTTGAGAAACGTCAAAAGAAAGAAGTTCCGCGTTTCGCCAGAAGTTTCACCAGAAGGAATACCGAAAAACCTGCACTGTATGAAGGCAATGCGGTATGTTTGCTAGGACAAAAGCAGAATCATCCATTGGGAAATCATCTCAAACGGGATTTGATATGTTATAGGTGGAATGACGACGATGACCGTCAACATTGGCGCATCCCAGAGAAAAACAGCAAGTGGCAATTGAACGTCTATAGCGATGTCTATGGCCGCCTTCAAGCGGCAATCGCGACGAAAAACCACGCAAAAAGAGCCGTATCGTCTTCTACCACGATAATGCGCGTCCATGTGTTGAGAGTCGTGTTGTCGAATATATTGCCAGTAAGGACTGGGGACTGCTTCCACACCCGTCATATTCTCCCACAGAAGCGACTACGGACTACCACGTCTATCGATCGTTGAAAAATTGGCAGGTAAACAAAGTTTATGCCGATTTGAATAACTTGGCCGATGTTAAAGCATGGATTACCTCCAATAACTGTTACTTCTTTGCCTGCGGAATCGACCGTCTTCCAAGCAAATGAGAAGCAGTTATTGAAGCAGATGGTGACTACACCCCGGAAAAATCATTTAAAAATGTTATTGTTGTATTGTTATGTTTCTTTGTTCATAATAAATATTGTTGATAATTAGGCACCAACTCAATATACAGCCACAAAAATATTAAAAACTAAAAAAAACGGTTAACTCCATAACCTCATGCAAGTCAAAACATATAACATAAGTCGATCCCAATCCCAAATCCGTCCTGGGTATGACGATAAACTATATCCGTGTCCTGGGTATAACAATAAACTACGTTCAACAGCAAGGCCTCTGATCAGGCTTTGAGGAGCGAGGAACAACCTCTTAATTGCTGGTGTTCCTAGGTCTACCCTGACCCGGCGTGGTAGCAACTGCTAGGGTCCCAGCTATGGGCAAATAGTTAACCCCCAAACTGGGGTCAAATCACCATGAAAGTGTAAAAATAGTTTTTAATACCAGAAATACTTTGTAAAATAAAATTATTAACACCAGTATATTTTGGGAAAAAAATATTACCAGCGAAGGAAAATTCTTACCAGAAATAGATTTTTGAAGGAAAAAATATTACCAGAAATAGATTTTTGATGGAAAAAATATTACCAGAAATAGATTTTTGAAGGAAAAAATATTACCAAAAATGAAAATGTTGTTGGCATTAAACAACCCATTGAAGTTGATATGCCGTAAAACAAACCAAACTAAAACAAACCAAATCCAATCCCAAATAAATTAAATACTAATTTACATATATAAATATCTCCTGCTCAATTTTTTAGGCATTTAATTATATCATCTCACGTCCATGAACTTTTCTGACCTTTTCGCTAACCTGATGAATATGCATTAACACTCCTATACCAAAACATTTTGAAAAACCGTCAACATTTTGGCTCTTGTATATAGATATTTGTCGCAAATAAAATCCTTACATTTGCCTTGATAAAGTTCCACGGCGAAAGGCGTCAGCTAAGATAAATTTTCCTTTTGGCTTTAACCTTATATATATATATATATATATATATATATATATATATATATATATATATATATATATATATATATATGTTTTTATATATATATATATATATATATATATATATATATATATATATATATATATATATGAACATTGAATTCAACACTTCGAGTCTGCTTCATGCTAGACGCAATCGTCAGGCCAGGGTTAGGGTGGCCTGATGATTGCGTCTAGCAAGAAACAGACTGTCGCATCTAAGTGTTGACTTCAATGTTCACTTCTATATTTACACACGCTCTATCTCTGATATTGAGCACTTTATCCCATAAATATAGCACACCTTAAGACTATATTACTTCATATATATATATATATATATATATATATATATATATATATACATACATACATATATATATACATATATATATGCATATATATATATACATATGTATATATACATATATATGTGCATATATATATATATATATATATATATATATATATATACATGTATATATATATATATATATATATATATATATATATATATATATATATATATATATATATATATCGATAATATTAGTGGTTAATATCCAATGTAATAAATTATAACCCTGGAATATTAGTGTTTAAGCCTTTTTATTATATATATATATATATATATATATATATATATATATATATATATATATATATATATATATATGTATGTATGTATGCGTGTGTGTGTGAGAGAGAGAGAGAGAAAGTCAGACAGACTGAGAGAACTAATTAAATTTATAAGCCTTAGAATCTAATTAAATTTTAAAAGTTAGTATGATTATGTGAACTTTGTTCGAAAATAATTATTAGAAACAATTATTCGAAAAACATTTATTCGAATTTTAAATTGTTTGAATGAAAATTAATCGAACGAACAATTCTACTAAACATGCGGGACCCATGATAATTCCACGCTTGGAATATTTCCTGAGATTGCTCATCCTAGCTGACACCGAGAAGAAGTGTATTTACAAAGGAAACATATCATTAGGAAATTATCAAAGAATAGAAACAACAAAAAACATGGTGGATAGTTATCTTGTTAATATTTGTCCTAATCTTGGCAGAGAGAAAATTTTATTGTTGATGCTTAGTGAAACCACCGACTTACTGGTGTTGCGTTCCGGTGTATGCGTTGAAGGATATACACGTGTGTCTCCTGAAATGTCCACAAAAAACATGGCAGACTCGGGGTATAAGTCCACGGAAAAAGAATATAAAGAAACGACAAGACCCAATATATATCTACCAACTAATGATAATATGATAATGTATTAACAATAAAGGGTTACACGTGACATAGACAATAAATGTGATAACTTAATAGTCCATATTATATGTGGTGAGTGAATGTGCGTACGTACGTGTGTGTATATATAGTGTTCATGCGTTTCCCAAAGAAAATGCGTTTTTCCGCGAGAGATTACATGTTGTCGTGTAAGCGGAAAAAGTAAGAAGAGAGTGATAAACAATTATCGCAGAGTATTTACAGTACTTAGAGCGTCTCCTAGTAGCAGTTTCGAAAATTAGGAGAAGGTAACCCGACACTGGCTGAAAATGTGAAGCAGCTTGTGATAGAACAATAACAAATTCGAATTCAATCACAGTAACTGGGGTACTCTTGTCCTCGTTCGTAGTGCACAGTTTTAAACGCAGTTGCGTTTTAGAATATCCCAAATGGTCCACGTAGTGTCACCGTGTTGGGTGATTATCTTAGAGAGCACAATTATAAAACGATAATTACACAGTAATTATATAGTACTTTTAAAATAAATAAAAGCCTAAACACGCATGTGTCTATTTATCAATAAATCAATAAATAAGAGACTGATATAGATTTTCTTCGGTAAATTAACTAGCCTAGGGTAAGATTGATTAAATATTTAAAATATCAATTAAATCTGTTTGCTAGTTTGTTCGTAAAATTAAAATTAAATTGTAACTATTTACTACTTTAATTACTACAGTAGCCCACCAATATTACGGGAACCAATTTACCGCGGTACCCGGTGTACCGCGGATGGGTGGTGGACCCCTAGATTTTGCATTCGTAGCCTCAATATCGTTCACTTTTTAAGAGATTCCGCCCTATTTTACCAATTTCTGGGCTATCCTCATAACAGAACAAACAGCGATCATCAGATGGGTCCTAAATTGTTTTAATAATTACACCCCATTTTCACACTAATAGGTATACAATTCTCTCGTTGATTATGTTCAATTTGACTGTCCAACAGTAGACATCAAGAAACTCTCGTAGATAAACAAATATAAATAGCGCGTAGTAATTAGGGGTCGCAATCGGGAGATCCCGGGAAATTGCGATCCCTAGTAGTAAAAGAAATTTTGATAAAATCTGCCTTTTTGGAGTTATCAACAATAAAAGTTCGGACTCATTCACGTCACGGCAGCCATTACCGGCGTTGTTTGGAAATATTTGCTGCGGGATAGACATTTACTTGCCTCGATTATTGCGCACGCACTGATGCAAACAACGCCAATAATGGCTGTCATGCGTAGCCGACAATGACACGAATGTGTCCGAACTTTTATTGTCGATAACTCCAAAACGGTAGATTTTATAAAAAAATTCTTTGTTATTTTCGAATTAGTCATGTAAATTTAGAATAAAAATAACTCTTCGGGAAATTTTTATTAGATACTTAGCGCGGAACTTAAAAAGCAAATTACCCGAAATTTCTTATGGAATTATTGGCATAAATTAGTATAATTTTTTGAGGTTCTCTTCGAGCCGTTATCTACGGAATATGTCGGGAAATAGGATAAATAGGGCCCCAAAATCAGGTAGGTGTTCAACCTCCTTTTATTGCCCACATCCCCCACAGTTACCGCGATTCATCTGCAGCGCGTGTGGCCATCTTGGAACCCAAGGCTCGCGCTATAGTGATTGACTACTGTACATAGTAATGTATGTAATTAAATGGCCAAACGCACGTGTATACGTCTATTAACATTGAGCATAAATCAATAAATAACCGGCAGATATTGATTTTAATGTGAATTTTATGTAGTAAATATTAAATTCCGACGAATGTTAACTTCAAATGTTTATTAGAATCTTAATTAAACACCTTAATTAGACTTTGTCGTCGTAAAAGGTAAACAAACCGACCGATCCGCTTGCTTTGGTTTACATTTTGGAGCAATTTTTTAAAACGGTTCAAAGAAACTTTTCTTTATTATTTCTTTTCATAAAGTCGACACTATCTAACAGTAAAGACATCCAAGTGTGGCATATTACAGACTTATCTCGGTAGGTCGACATTCCAATCACCTGAAGGCCGGGGCGTACAACGGCCGAAACGTTGTGATAAATATGGTGACAATTTCGATTAGTTTTCAATAGTCCGAATAATGTAAATAGTGTACTGAAGAGTACTTTTTAAAGGATGCCACTATTTTTTTTAAAGTTTTCCATTTACGACGCGGTATTTCTTGGCGCTCTTGATATTTTGGCAACCGGCTCTTACTTTTGTAATATGAATCTCTTGCAAGTCCTTTTCTCATTTATAAGAGTCTAAGAATTTCCATACTATGGAATAATGGGAAGGCACTTGCTTCAAAAAAAGCCCTCTGCCATCTTTCAAGGGCGTTATTAGTTCTAGTTAAATCAGCATTGACTCTCTCAAAGCAAACCACATACATATTTCAAACATAGGTTTTTCGAATAATTATCATTTAGTATAATTATCTTTTCGATTAATTTTCTTTCAAACAATTTACAATTCGAATAAATGTTTTTTCGAATAAATGTTTTCGAAGAATTATTTTCGTCCAATTTTTTGATAGGATTGTGTCCACACAAACATGTGTATGCACAAAAGCTGAATATCATCTACCATGTAATTCACTGTGAAAGCAGAATAACGTATTTTATTACTTTCGCGCTCCCAAGAAAATTAAATTTCACCATTAAATGGCCCATAAAGAGTTAAGCTATATGAAACTGCATGCAAATAGTCAACTACAGAAGAGTACCCGTTAATGGATGCCAGTAATTGTTTAAGTTTTCAATTTACGACGCGGTATTTCTTGGCGCTTTTGATATTCTGGTAACCGGCACTTACATTTGCAATATGAATTTCTTGAAAGTCCTGTTCTCTTTTAAGAGGGTCTAAGAATTTCCATACTGTGGGTTGATGGGAAGACACTTGCTGCAAAAAAGCCCTGTGCCATCTTTCAAGGTCTTTATTAGTTCTAGGTAAATCAGCACTGACTCTCTCAAAGCAAACCACATACATATTTCAAACAGAGGTTTTTCGATTAATTATCATTTAGTATAATTGTCCTTTCGATTAGTTTTCACTCACAGAATTTACAATTCGAATAAATGCTTTTCGAAGAATTATTTTCGAAGAATTTTTTTCGACACGCTTACTTACCTGAACATGTGTATGGGAACAAATATTACGCAAAATAGTGACATAAACTTAATTCTTCTTCTATGTGCTGTGTTCCTTTTGGGTGTTAGCGATCATGGCTCTCCACAATTTCTTGTCCTTTGTAAAGTTTGTCTTTTCATTATCTCTTTTCTGCCAAACATTCACCGAAGTTCAATATTCCCTGTGTGTGTCAAATTTTCCAAACCCTCATTCCTCATTAAGTACCCTAGAAATTTCAACTGTTTCTTTCTTCTGTTAATTATAAGGGTCCGTTTTGTTTCCATTTTCTCTCTAAAACTTCATCGTTGCTCACATGTTCGGTCCATTGTCCATCTCAGCATCCTTCTATACAGCCAAATATCTGTTCCTTCTGATCTCTTCTTCATCACTGAAAAGATTGTCTAGCATTCACTACCATATAGATGGAATCTTATTACGTAACAGTCCAGTACACTTTTCTTTGTTTCTAAAGAAATTTTCCTGTTCCATAATGCTTTGCTTAGCTTTTGAAAATCACCTTTAGATATTCCAATGAGCTTTTGGATTTCAATGTCACGTTTTCCGTGTTCTATTAAAACAATTCCCAGTTACTTAAATTGTTGTACTTGCTTGATTTTGGTATCTCAAATTTGTAATTTGTCCGGTTTTATACTTTACAATGCTGTTCAATAAAAGTGATTCACCAGATTTTTTTTTACTAAAAGTATTTTTGTCTATTTTTTTTGGGGGGGTGAAAATAATTTTTAATCTTACTAATATAAAGACCCCTTCCCGATCACCTAGGAAAAAAGTTTATTCATCCTAAGGTATTGATAATTATGAAATTGGATATAAATGAGATTCTGGAAAAAAAACTCTGTGCAAACAAAGTGACTCAGATATCGTATTCTAATGATTAAACTGGTAAATTTAAAAAAGCGTTTGACAAAATATTGAAAACTATTTTACAATACACCCAGAAAAATATTCAAGAGAATTCTAGAACAGCTTAAATTAAATCTAGAGTATTCCAGAATATTCCAGAAAGCCTCATACAGGATAAAAACAGCTTGGAATAGCCACTCAAGTCACTAACCGGATGAAAGGGTACAAACATGCATCAGAACCACTTAAGGCATCTATTATTGCCCTCTCAAAAGCAGGCAAGTCTACGAGAGAAATTGCAGAAATTGCTATAACCTCGCAATCAACTGTCTCTCGGGTGCTTAGGGCACATAATGATGCCACTCCTGCTCCAAGGAAGGAAACACGGGGACGAAAGAAAAAGATTGATGATAGAACTGGCAGGGTAATCAAGAGAGAAATTGCGATAGAATAGGACTATAACTAGCCAAGAAATTGCATCCAGTCTAAGTGAAGAGCAAGGTGTTGGTCTTGCCTCTTCAACAGTCCGTCGGTGGCTGTTAGAACAAGGCTACAAATCTTGTACACGAAGGTTTAAGCCGCTAATAAGCAAAGCTAACAAAGCCAAGAGACTTGAATGGGCTCACTATTACAAAACTTTCACCGTAGAAGACTGGAAGAATGTTCTCTTCTCCGATGAAACGAAAGTTGAGCTAAATTCAAAGGATAAGGTGAGTCACTTTTATCGAACAATACTGTATATACCATCATGTGTCTTGTGTTTTTCCCCAACTGCCTTAAGGAAGATAACTAATTTGTCTAAGACAACTGTTAAAATTTATATTTTAAAAATAATTGTATTTTTTTAAAATCATTTACAATCTGTAACAAGTAGTAACGACCTGAGTATTTAGATCACAGTTCATAATTAATGTATGAAGTGAAGTAAGCAATTCTGCAAATATAACAAGTATAAAGACATGAAATATTTGGCAATATTTAACCTTCATCCTTCATGCCCGTAAAAAACACAATAAACGGTTTTTCAAAAGGACAGCTATTCCCTTAATAATCTCGCTATTACTGTATACAATTTTCACTCCTTTGTCAATGTTTATTGTGTTTAAAAAAGCGATGATTATAATTTTAATAAAATCACCACGTATAAAGTGTATTCATAATATTTTTATTCTTTCTGATCTGACAACAAAGATGTTAAACATTATTTCTTTATTAGATTGCTTATTGAATCCGTCGTTAGATTTTCTGGGCATTTTTTTTTAAATTAGCAACAATTTTCAAAATTATCTTTCCATAAAATAGCAGAAAGATGGGTTAATCTATAATTGCTGCAGTTTCAGGCCTTGGACTTCTAGATCACGACTATAAAATAAATGAAAAATTATAACTACATGTATTCTGAGATACAAAATAATCTGAGATGTCCAAAGAATCATGATTATTCAAATTCTATTGTTCTATATTTCATAGATATCTTTAAAGAATTGTGAAAACGAAACCTGTATACCTATTTCATACCTATTTATTAAATTAAATATTAAAAAATCTTGATAAAAATGTAAATAATAAATATCGATTTGTACTTGGTTCATATCTTTTTAGTCTTGTAATTAAACACTGCCAAGGGCGTCCTTTTGATATACTGTTTTTTACCAAATATTTATTACGTTTTGTTTTCCTGACATAGTAAATCATTCAACGAGTTCTATTTGTACTGATTATCATATATACACGAGTATAGTGTAAGGTTTTATAAATCAGTTTCTTTTTTACGTTAAAAATAGGGAGGCGCATTATGCAGAGGAATTTTTTTTAGGAGGTTAAAAATTCATGCATTTTTAGTGACTGGATGCACTACGTTGGCCATAGTCAGGATCATCAAGTCAACGTGAAGTATTCTTCCCTGTAGTATGCGCCTCGTCAGGGCTACATACTTTTTCCTTCTCCTAGACCGGTTGATATCCAAGGCTATAGAACACAGTCCGTCTTACTAGTTACTCATAGCTAGTGGGGAGAAGAGTTGGCTTCATAAATTTACAAAGTGAAGGTAATGAACTCGACTGGAATTCGAACTCGGCTCACTGATTACGCAATCCGAGGCAAAACCTATTACTCTACGGTGTCGGAACAGTAATGGATTCAATTTTTTTCTGTTTCGGTTGCACTATACACAGGAAATTTTCCGGGGTGTGTGGGGAGTTTAAAATTCACGAAAAAAATCAGGAATCGCTCTACATATCAAGTCGTCATATACACGAGTATATTCGGTGTCAAATACATGGGTTCATCTTTAATTCGTTTATTTAAACGAAAAAGTAAACATTGTCATAAAAAACCGAATAAGATGATTTGGGCGTCTGGGAAATAAACTTGTTTGGCAAAATCAGTCCCCTGTACTTTAGCGTCTAATTCGACTCGAAGGCCTAATTCGTTTCGAATGCTATCGTGCTTACCATTACGTCACAACAACTACAATCAATTATGGCAATAACACTTACAAAAGTGTTTCAATGTAATTACGACAATTTCACTAATACCGTTTAACGGTTGACATATATCCTACAATCAAAACAACGACTGCGAAGCTGCCATGAAAGGCACACACCAAACCGGTTATCATTGCTAATGTAAAATAGTGAAATATTTAATCTTTCGACAGTGACACTAATATAAAAATCATGAACAAAATGGCTTGCCTGATCTAAATAGGGCAGTAGGATGAAAATAATTATTTAATTCAACATTATCTTTTAAATCCAGCTTAATGTATCTGAAGTGGTTAAACCAATATATATATATTTGTTTGCCAGTAATATTTTCGGAAGAGCTGTATTCGTTTTGTATTTATCGTTACTTAAAATTAATTTTTCGTTGTAAAATCTTTGCTTCCAGTCGGTTTCAGTTGAACCAATACACAACTTTTGCTGCTTAGCATTACTTGGGGACTTCGTCGCTAGCAAGCTTGTCCCGTTAGATCAATTCTGATTGAGTAGTGGATTCGATTCTCATTGGTGCCCCATACTTTCGGCCTCGTGCCACATCTAAGCTACGCTTAGAAAAACATCATACTGTATATTAGCTCTATTGATATTATTACTCAAATATAGTCCGTTACATTTTTTCCTCGTATTTATTGTTGTTATTTTTGCAATTTACAGTTGCAATGGGTAAATTTTTGCCATTTTATATTTTTATTTTCGCGCATGCGTGTTGTTTGTTTTTGTATAGTAGGGTCAGTTGGGCACCGTCAGTGAGAAAAAGAGCACCATACTTAATAAATCTAATATTTTATCATTTTGTTTTTAGTAAAACTTTTTGGAAGAATAATTGCCGCCTAATTATAATATATACAGGGTGACTGAAAAGTAACTCCCTATTTTATGTATGATGGCCTCTCCCGTGTAACTATAATTTAGAAGACGGAAGAGTCCATCTTACACAAAATAGGGAGTTACTTTTCAATCACCCTGTATATAGTAGGCATCAGTTTATCATGCGTGACAAAGGTAGCGGCCTTTTGGGGGCAAAATTAATTTCTTCGCATGCTATGCTACCAATATACAATTTTGTGGTATAGTGCAGAGTTCTGTTGCTAGACATAGGGTCTTCCAGCAGCCACCCTCTTGACCCGAGGTAGTAATACCTCTTGCCGAGTCTGAGACCATGTGGGAAGATGAATGGCGGCATAACGTCGCCATAGTCATCCCTCCAAACAGCATGATGTTGAGTTTTCATCACTCTTGGTATATCTTTTGGGAACATACTCTTCATTGTCATCACCTTGACACCCAAATACTCTGAAATATTCGTATTAGGGCTATTGAATGCCACGCAGTACAGCGTGGCGGTGTGAATAGAGTCATAGTGCACTTTTTCCCACCGACGGTGCCCAACTGACCCTACTATACTGTGCAGCCGACAAAATCAAAAACATACAACGCGCATGCGCGAAATTAAAAATATAAAATGGACACTTGCCCATGATAATAAAAGTTAGTGAATAACATTAAATGTTAGACAAGAATAATGAAATCACTTTTCTCATGAAAAGAAATTGTATAGCTATAAATATAGTTTATCTAACGAAAACCGACATTGGAATGGTGTTAACGAGAAAAATCTCTACGTCGGATCCACCGAAAATGAGTGGAAAAGAGATACTATAATCATAGGTTAAATTTTAATCATAGAAAATATGTCATTGCTACAGCGCTCTTAAGTCTATTACTGGAAAATCAAAAACGAAGTAGGTAGATCTCTTAAAAATAACCAGTCCTTTCTGTTCCTTAGATGTGGGCAATGGAGGACAGTCTACCCCCGGAAGGCCAGATGAATACAACGGCCGAAAACTTTGTCATAAAAACAACAAAGATTAGGATAGTCCGAAATATAAATAATGTAAATGATGTTAATATTAATGTTTGTATAATCAAAACGATACATTTTGTGTACACGTTTTGTTTTCATTAATGTACATCCCCTTTTGGACAGACGCGCGAACAAGCACACATACACACATATATATATGTATATATATATATTATATATGTATAATATAAAAGGCTCAAACACTAATATTCCATGGTTATAATTTATTACAAATAAGAAAATTCAGTCTTTCATATGAACTTTTCAGTCCACCCGCGTACTTGGAAAGAAGCAATGCTGCTATTAAAAAGAAGAGTTGAAATTAATGCATGTAATATTCCACAGCTCTACTACCACTCCTTCATTGTAAGCCTATGAACATTTCAGTCCACGCTCATGATTCGTGATATTACTTTCTAACGTATAAGTATAGCAGACATGCGTAACCGAAGCAAAATGCATGTGTTCAGTAGAGAAAATTTAAATCTTTTCCAAGAAACAAGACATAGTTCTTTTTTTTTAGCAAAATGCTAAATTCGATCACGCAAATCTTACCAACCATAATCCGAAGAAATTGCTCATAGAAAAAAAAAGCAGGCCGTTATAATTGAACGAAGTTTAAATGCAATTACTTTTGCATAGTTTTAATTTTCATTTAAAAAAGCAACCACTAAATTACAAAATTTAAAAGATGCAAAGCATTACTACTAATAATAATACTATTAATGGTAATTATGATGTTAAGTAAGACAATTATTTTCAGAATAATAATTAATTATCGGAAGAAAGAAAAGAGAAAGAAATTCTTAAAAACCTCGAATTGATCAAATCTGTACTGAATCTCCAAATCCTTGAGGACGCCATGTTTATTGGTAATGATCACTTAGTGTTACCCTCCCTCTCTCTCTCTCTCTCTCTCTCTCTCTCTCTCTCTCTCTCTCTCTCTCTCTCTCTCTATCTATCTATATATATATATATATATATATATATATATATATATATTTAAAGTTATTTCTTTAAAGATTTAAAGCCGTAATCCTCGTTATAGATTGAAAGTATTAGTGACAATGTTATTTCCTTTCAGACATTTTGCTTAATTTTTCTTCCAAATATTTTAATTCTTTTAGTTATTAGTTTTACTTCGTTTATAATTCTTTCTTTCTTTCTTTCGTTCCTTCGTTCGTTCGTTCTTTTTTCATTCTCATTTCGTTCTTTCTTTCTTTCACATTACATTTACTTTCTTTCTTTCCTTCCTTATTCCTTTCTTTCCTTCACTTTTCTTTTTTTTCTTTCTTTCTTTTTTCTTCCATCGCTATTTGAAACCAATGTTTATGTCCTTGTCGAAATCAATAATTTCCTTCATTCTTTCTTTCTTTCTTTCTTTCTTTCTTCTTCCATCGCTACTTGAACCCAAGTTTATGTGCGTATTGTTGTTAACATATTGTTTTTCTTTCATTTTTCTTCCTTTCTTTCCCATTCCATTTATTCTTTCCTTTTTCTTTCTTTTTTCTTTCTTTCGTTATTTCTTCACTATTTGAGACTATTTTTATGCTCTTCTAGTCAATAATTTGTTCATTAGGTATCTATCTATCCAATATGCTAATTGTATATCTCTCTGTTCATTATCTATTTCAATCTACTCATAATCTATCTCAATCCGATCATAATCTACCTATGTATGTCAATCTGTTCATTATCTATCCCATTCTGATCATTATCTATCTATCTATCTATCTATCTATCTATCTATATATATATATATATATATATATATATATATATATATATATATATATATATATATATATATCTGTTCATCTGGGATCTTTCTAAATTTGTTCATTATCTATCTCAATCTGCTCATTATCTATCAATCTATCTATCTATCTCAATTTGTTTATTATCGCAATCTGTTCATTATCTATCTCAATCTGCTTATTATCTATCTTCTCATTATCTGTGTACTATATATTTCAAACTGTTTATTATCTATCTCAGTCAGATCATTATCGATATAGAAAGCTATATGCTCATTATCTATCTATCTATCTATCTATCTATCTATCTATCTATATGTATGTATGTATGTTTATCTATCTATCTATCTGTTCATTATGCATCTACTCAATCTGTGTATTATCGATTTATCTATCTCAATCTGCTCCTAATCTGTCTGTCTACCTATCTATCTAAATCTCTTCATTTTTCTCCCATATTAATATGTTTTATTTATATAGCTTTATGCATTACATTACTGACTGAACATTAATTTTCAAGAGGGCATTTTGTTTAATTTCTAACATTTCCTGAAACAATATTGTTCCTATCTTTATTATTACTATTTCTGCTGTTATTGCTTACTTGAAAAACCCGTGAAAATATCATAGTTTTCCTATTTAAATTGTCTGATGAATCTTAAATCTTAACTCTTAAGTTAATGATTGAATAAAATCTCATGACGATGAAGAAAAGGATGGAATGAAAAGATTTTAAATTGACTTTTCCATTTCACTGAAGCAGCCAGTAAAGATTTCTCTCTTCACTTCTTTTTTCTTTCATTTTCTCACTGAAATCAAGTAATATCTTTTCCATACGATCAAAATGATATACTTCATTATTTATGTGGCATTGGCAAGACACGTTAAAAATTTTATCTTCCCTTCTTTCTTTCTTTTTTTCTCGCCAAATCCCCGTCTGACGAGCATTTCTCTTAATAATAATTTTAAAATAATTTAGCAGACGATGTTATTTCATTTCATTTATAATATTATTCTTGTTTGGGCGATTGCTTTACTCGCTTTTCGACGTTCAGTAGTGTCCGTCTGAAAAATGGCTACTTTATTGCGGTCGAGTTCAGTTCTCGGCTTTCTGTCAGAGGTCAAAATTTAGTATCTGTTCTTATCAGCTTAATTTGATTCTCTCTCTCCCCCCCCCACTCACACACGCACTTTTATCTTCTGAAACAGACATGGCTTCTCCATTAGCGGATGATGCCCCTGCTTTATCAACAGTGCAAAAGTGGGCAGCTGGATTTAGCAGAGGAAAGGAGACTTTTGAATAAGACGCAATCCCTGGACGTCCTGCAACTGCCACCACTGAGTAAAACATTGATTATGTTCACCAGATGGTGATGGATGAGAGGCGATTGACTGTAAATCGAATAGCCAATGCTAACAGCATGTCCCGTGAGAGAGTTGAGTATATTCTGCAAAATGAACTTGGTGTGACGAAAGTTTCTGCTTGGTGGGTGCCGCGGATTCTGACACTTGACTAAAAGCGCACTAGGTTGATCACATCATGGGAACATCTGATATTGAGGCAGATCCAGCTGGTTTCCTTGAACGTTTTCTAACCCAGGATATGTGTTGGGCTCATCACTTTGAGCGAGAGATAATACATACAGTGGAAACACCCCATCCTTACCTGCTCCAAAGTCATTTCATCAGCAAAGCAGGTGATGGCCTTCATTTTTTAGGATGCGAAAAGCATTATGTATATATATTTAAAAGGGCCAAACCATCAATAGAGAGTACTATACTAACTTACTAAGTAAGTTACAAAAAAGCTATCAAGACCAAAAGCTCAGGAAAACTGACGAAAGGAGTTATGTTTCATTGGAGCAATGCTCCAGCATACACATTGCTTCGAACTGTTTGACTCCCTCCCTCCATACTCTTCCTGATTTAGTCAGATCTGACTATCATCTGTTCCCCAACTTGAAAAAACAGTTGGCTGGAAGTAAGTATCACAGTGATGATGATGTGCTATCTGCTACTGATGACATTTTGACCAAAACGATGAAAGTTTCTTCACCAATGAGATTCAAGCATTGCAACATCGATGTTTATGAACCACAAGCGGAACTATGTCAAAAAAAGGAATCTCATTTCCCATGAGAGTATCTTGGTCAGCCCATTAACTTTTCAGTCGATTTTCGTATTAACAATAGTCTTTTATTCTCACTATCCTTCACTACCTCGTCTCAGATTTCTTACCAGGAACAAAGTATGATTCATGGAAAACTTGTAAATGTGTTTATTAAAAGAGTGATCAAGCTCAAATAAAAGCCATAATTTCAAATACTGATTTTTACACACGCACACACACATACACACATACACCTACATACATATATATGATTTTCAAAGCTAGGCGCCAGGCTTAAATCATTTATTTAAAAAAATATTTTTTCTGAAAATCGCACCTCCCTAATATTAAACTACATATAGTCTGTGAAATATTTCACAAAAAATGTAATGCTCAAATCATTTCTCTTTCATGCATAATTCAGATATTGCTCATACTGGGTATGACGATAAACTACATCCGGCAGAAAGAACTCTGATAGGAGGTTTTGAGTAGAGTGGAACCACCTCTTAATTTCTGGTGTTCCCAGGTCTACAACAACTGGGGTTAAAACACTATGAAAATGTAAATATATTTGTTAATGCCAGCAATACATTTACGGGGGAAAATTACCAGCAATACAGCGTCCTGGTTATGACGATGAACTACATCCGCGTCCTGGGTAAGACAATAAACTACATCCGTCTCCTGGGTATGACGGTAAACTACATCCGCGTCCTGGGTAAGACGGTAAACTACATCCGCGTCCTGGGTAAGACGATAAACTACATCCGCGCCCTGGGTATGACGATAAACTACATCCGCGCCCTGGGTATGACGGTAAACTACATCCGCGTCCTGGGTAAGACGATAAACTACATCCGCGTCCTGGTTAAGACGATAAACTACATCCGCGTCCTGGTTAAGACGGTAAACTACATCCGCGCCCTGGGTATGACGATAAACTACATCCGCGCCCTGGGTATGACGGTAAACTACATCCGCGTCCTGGGTAAGACGATAAACTACATCCGCGTCCTGGTTAAGACGATAAACTACATCCGCGTCCTGGGTATGACAGTAAACTACGTCCATCAGCAAGGCCTATGATAAAACGTTTTTGAAAAAATATTATCAGCTATACTTTTCTTTACTTTTTTTTTTTGAAAGAATAGTGTTGCCGGCTATACATTTTTGAAAAAATAATATTAGCAGATATGCTTTTTGGAAGAAATATTATCAGCTATACATCTTGGAAAAATAATATTACCAATTACCACCTGTACGTTTTTGGAAAATTAGTATTACCAGCTATACATTTTTGAGGAAAAAATATTAACTTAAATAGATTTTTGACGAAACAAAAGTATTACCAGGAAAAAATTTTTTGTCGGCATTAAATGATCCATTGAGGTTGATGTGCCGTAAACCAAACCAAACCAAATCAGCAATACATTATTTTAAACAATTACCAGCAATACATTTAAAAAAAGTTATCACAATTACATTTTTGAAAAAAATTATTGCCAGCCATAAAATATCTTGTTGGCTTTAAATAACCCATTGAGGTGTTGATATGCCGTTAAACAAACCCAACCAAACCAAACGAGATATTGACAAATTTTAAATCACACCCTGTACTTTTTTTAAATTAGAAATTTTCAATGACGCTTATTACAATAGTAGTAATGCTTTTCGTCACCTGTATTACTTGCAAGGTAGAATTTTCATTGTTAGTATTTAAATCCTGTTTTCGTATTGGTAAATGTACGAGCGTGCCAAATTGGATTACGAACAGGATATCCTGATTGCGGATTTTAACACCCGAATCTGAAATATTTTTGATGAAAAACGTAAAACAATGAAAATTCATATCAAAACGTCATTATGTGTGTTCTTATAAATTCCTCCATTGAAATAAATCGACTACATTACAAATTAATTAGACTAAAAAAAAAAATTCAAACTTCATTCTCCACATCTTCGTCATAAATGTATGTACATACGTTCTAAACCTGAACGATTTATTTTTTACGAGTAATTAGTTTTTGTTTGTTTGTTTTTTTAACATGGTCTTCTTAGTAAACTATCTAAATTCAATATTGGACATTAATCACAGAGATCGACATTAGACAGTGAAAATTTCAGATCAAAATTCAGCTATTAACTAAGAACTTATTTTATCGTCCCCTATTTTGTTTCTCTCTCTCTCTCTCTCTCTCTCTCTCTCTCTCTCTCTCTCTCTCTCTCTCTCTCTCTCTCTCTCTCTCTCTGTATCGATTTGCATCCTAATGGCCTTTAATGCTCTGCTTGGCGTGAAATGAATATTTAATAAAATACACGCTGGGTGAAAACTGTTCGTAAACTGCTGAGTCCTGGATATGACGATAAACTACATCAAAGCCTCTGATCTGGAGCTTGGAGGTTTTGATGAGCGTGGAAGCACCGCTCAATTGCTGTTTTTCACCAGGTGTCCACCCTGACCTGGCCTGGTACCACTTGTTAGGGTCCCAGCTATGGACAGACAGTGAAACCCCAAACAATGTAAATATATTTGTATATGTCTATATACGTATATGCGTATTTGTATGTTATATTTGTATATGTGTAAGTATGTGTGGATATGTATGTATGTATGCATATATATATACATATATATATGTATGTATATATATATATATATATATATATATATATATATATATGTCTACACACACACACACACACACACACACACACATATATATATATATATATATATATATATATATATATATGTTGTCCTGGATATGACATAAACTGCAACCGGTGGTGTGGCTCTAAGTTTAATATTTGGAGTCTTGGAGAATGTGTAGTTATCCTTTAAGTGCCATTAATCCCAGGTTCACTTTGACCCGGAGTTGTAGTAACTTTTAGGGTCCTATCTATGGGTCAAATAGTTTGCGTGATGCGCGGGGACGTAGAAATACCTGGAATGGTGCTCAGGTGCGCAGTAAGCCCACTGGAAATGAGATGCTCCTTAGGTGCAGTAGCACTATCTCTCTAAGAGAAGGACACTGATATAAAACCTGTGGCCTCTACCATTGCTCAGTGATCTTGACATCGGCTTGTCATTGAATATTTGTTGGTGAAGAAGGAGGGGTTGCTATGTCTGCTGCACAAGGATGTAGAATCAACAGCAATCATCTACAGATGTCTCTTCTTTCTACGCCCTATGGCGATGGGGGGGCGTGGCGACGTGGCAGGTCTAACAAACTGAAAGTCCACAGTCACAAACTCTGCACATGGGCGACCCAAGATTTATCATATCATCATCACTTGTTGGCTGGAGGGGTCGTGGGTGACTGATCAGCCATTTTTAGGGAGGGCACTGTTAACCCCTTTCGTGGAGAGGTCTAGAAAAGGTATACCTAAATATTGTCTGTTCATTCTTTTTACTGGTCAGTTTCCTGTGGTTGACGTTCTTTCATTCGTGCAGGCCATATACAAACAGTTTACACTCTTGAAAATATTTTCCCAAAAACTTTAAAATAAAATTGTGTTGTAGAAATGTAAAAACACTCTTGATCTTCACAACTCAAATCTCCCTGAAAGGCAAACTGCTCTTGTTGCTAAAAGGTTAGCTCGTTATCAAATCGATATAATTTGTTTGCGAATTTTTTAACATATTTCATCCTTTTTTATTGTTTTATACTTTCTAACCAAAAAAAATCTTCATTTTAAAATTAAGAGATGGTCGACTTCTGTAAAGAAGTGGCAACCATATATATATATATATATATATATATATATATATATATATATATATATATATATATATAATTATTTATTCGAAAATTATAACATAAATATGTTATAAAATAACTACGAAAATAAAATAAATAGCCATTTTGTTTCAAAACTTCTGTAGAAGATTCAACACCATCCCTTGATGGTGTTGAATCTTTTAACACCATCACTTGATGAAACTCCAGAAGTTTTGAAACAAAATGGCTATTTATTTTATTTTTGTAGTGATTTTATAATATATGTATGTTATAATTTTCGAATAAATAATTATATTTGCTCTACTCTGTATTGAGCACTCTTTTAAGAAAAGTATTTGTTGGTTATTGGAATTTATTCCGCATACACCAATCCTATACTTGGTATATATATATATATATATATATATATATATATATATATATATATATATATATATATATATATGAAGAAATATAGTCTTAAAGTGTGCTATATTTATGGGATAAAGTGCTCAATATCAGAGATAGAGCGTGTGTAAATATAAAATTGAACATAGTAGTCAACACTTAGAGGCGACAGTCTGTTTCATGCTAGTGCAATCGTTGAGTGAGTTGCCTGACGATTGCACTAGCATGAAACATACAGTCGCCTCTAAGTGTTGACTTCTATGTTCACTTTTATATTTATATATATATATATATATATATATGGGTAGGGTATACTTATGAGTGTGGAGCTCTGAAAAGACATGAACAAGAAAATCACCGGTACTCCGAAGTCAACTTCCCTCAATGGTGGAGGAGGAAAACCCACGGCTTCAAAGTCTTGCTACCTTCAATGTGGTCCATCGAAAGGTGCTGTAACCTACAAACAAAAACACCACGATGAAACTGTAAAAATTCATTTTACAGTAAAAAAAAAATGCAAGCAACACATTTTATAGTAAAAGCACCAGCAATGCAATTTTATATAAAAAATGGCCAACAATGCCTATTTATAGCAAAATGACCAACGATTCATTTTATCTGTAGTTGAAGGCATACAATTGCTTTCAAAATATATGGATTTCACTATTAAATACCCCATAGAGATGTTGATATGCCGCTAAGCAAAATCAACGAAACATCCAGCTTTCAGCGTGGATATTTTGAGGCATAAGATCCAGTGGCAGCTCGAAGCCCAAGGATCGTGACAATTCCTGAAATTGTTCCTGACTTAATCAATCAGCTGAGAAACTGACGGTATGCAGATTATGGGCAAGAAGAAGCTGTCACCCAAGTTTGTGCCAAAATTCTTCAATGCCAACCAGAAATTATGACTAGCGGTTACCTCCAAGATCATTTTACATTTTCCTTTATCTCGAGAAACGTCCTGGAACTACTTCTCACTTTTCATCAAAAAATGTTGCGTCTTTAAAATCTGAAGACTGCACAATAGTTCATAGTGTAGTTATTGATAGTTCTACGCCCTTTGCTCGTTTTTTTTTCTTCCTACGGGACGTTATATCTTTCTGGCGACACGCGACAAATCTTTCCATATCTGAAATTAAAATTTTAAAAAAATCCATTTCTAAATTATTATTATATACTAGTTTTAACCTGTTAAATTTCCGATGCATCATAATTCTTCAGTGAATGATTGAATAAACTCATTGTTGTATATAACTGCTGGGTTCAAATAAAGTGACGAACACTTATATATATAAAAATATATAAATATCTTTATTGTTCGTGTTGCGACGATTGGGTAGAGTGAGGAAGAATCACAGAGGTTGGGATTGTGCACACAGGAATTGACGGAGACAAATCTTAGGTGAAACTGTAGCCAGCCGCTGCCCAGATCAAAAATCGGACCGGTTAAATAACATTTTGACACCTACGCAAATTCACGTGGCTACACCTTCTTCCGTTATGTCGCAACTTCTTGTAGCCACGCCTGTTCTGGCATGCGCACACGCACGCGCACGCGCGCATTTCCTTCCGCTTAGGACACTTGAGTGCCCTGTTTATTTTAACCACCGGGTGCATTTTCTGTTTATTTTATCAACAGTTCCGACTTCCGCTCACAGACTGATGCAGCGGAAATAAGGTCAAAATTCTTTCCTCAGCCGATATCCAACAACATGACGAGTTCTCTGATAGTAAAATATCCGTAGAAATTCCCTGTCGCATAGTTAAATATTTGAGCTTAACAACTTTAGCAAAATATTGTAATAACAATGATAAATGTGGATGCTGGTCGTAAGTTTAAGTAAGAGAGTACAAATGAAAAGTTCTGAAATTGAAAACTTTTTCAATTTCACTGGGACAGAGGTTAAACACTTGTATCTTCCATTCTTTCTTCCATATTCTCACCGAAACCCAGTATCGTCTTTGATTGCCTTTTGTCTTTCCACACAAATGAAAGGGAATAGTACAATATCTATGAGGCAGGACGTAAAGGTTATGCGAACTAAGGAACTAATGAAAGAATGGACAAGCACAATTATTTCATGAGGATCTTTATATGATGAACAATGCATATAAGAAAATTTCATATCGACAAGGCGCTTACAGACATATCAAGTTGAAATTCCGGTTCCCGTACAGTCACCAAAGTTAAACAACGCCGAGTCTGATCAGTACCTAGATGGGTGACTGCATGTAAATATAAAGTGTTGTCAATCGGATGTGAGAGTGGTGTAATGTATTTTTGGTAACAATTGTTAATCGGAGAGTCGAGTTCAATTTCAGTATCGTTTGTTATATTCTCTTAAGCGCCAATAACCTTGGTAAAGCTAAAATCCACCACTTCTCCACCAGATGTTGGTTAATTAGTAAGACTTATATCTTAAATCATTATTATCTCCCCCAAAAATATTCTTAAGTTGTAAGAAATATTTTCTGGCTTTAAATAACCTGAAAAAGGCTTATAAGTCGTAGAAAATGAACTAATCAACAACTTCGGTAAATATATTACTAACTAGCAACATGGCCCCTCGTTGCCGGTGCTTGATACAGCAATCGCTATCACTTGACTTAAAATATGTTTGCCCTTCCTTGCCTTTAAAGGAGTGCCCTTTGCCGTGCTGATGTTGCTACATGCCTTACTTCTTGCCTATCTCACACTGCGAATTTTTTCTAAGCTCTATACTAAACATTAAATCTGTTACGAAAAAAGAACTAAACAAAATGAACACAAAACGATCAGCTTTAAAAAAGGACTTGTAACTTGGAAAAACCGAATGAAAAAAGAATGTTAATAACAAATACTTTTTCACAGCCAACCCAGTTCTACGGAATCAGAATCAACGTTGAGTTTAAGCAAGCGAATGAGCCAATTGGAGTAAAGTGCCATGCACATTTAAATTTTTCCCACTTGTGACGAATGCAGCTATCGATTTTTTTGCATGCTAGCATGCTAGTTAACATTCGTGTCAGTCAGCTGTTGGCTCTCACGCTGGCCAATAGAATCTTCGTCCCTATTCATGGCAGCCAGCTATAGGCTCTCACTCTGGACAGTAGAAACTACATGAAAAGTACCGTAGAAGCATGAAAAAATCGATTATTTCCACTATCGATAGGAGTTGGGAAATGCAAAGTCGGTTTTGACCTTTTTGCTAACTTGAAGCATATGCATGTAAATTTTGGTGCAAATCCGTCGAAAATTGCGGCCCTGCATTCGTTACACACACACACACACATACATCCTGTCTTTTATAGATAGAGATATTCAATTCAAATACGTCAATATATGGATCACTTACAACAAGAATTTCAAATAAGTCAGTGTATAACGCGTATAGTGACTTATAACTTCAAATATTCATTTGGAATTGTTTAAGTTCTCAGTTATATACAATCGTTTATTGTTTTCGTTTTTCAGACAAACGAATAAATCTAAAGAAGAAAAACCTTCACCAGACTCTATGGACGGGAAACTAAAAATATCACAAACGAAGTTATTTTTACCAAATAACTAAAACCGCATCACTTGAAGACTTCCAACCACAACAAGAATTCAAATAGATAGCCCATGTAAGTATAATGGAAAATAATGATACATTAAATATATTTACTACATTACCTCACGCAATATATTATATATTATATTTTACTACATTACCTCACGCAATAGTTGCGGGTGGAAACTCTCATCCATAATAGAAGGAGTTCATAACAGTGGACATGAAAAGCCTATTTTTTAAAAATCGTTTTAAGAGAAACATTTCATAAATTTTAACCGGCAGTAACTCTAATTGTTTGGTCAATGAATGTCAAACATTTTCTTTATAGAAATAACGAAGTTCGCCACACCATTATCGGCTGCGAATGTTTTATTTTTCTCGTCTGAGTCATCCTTCAAATCTACAAATCAACCATTCGTCCTTACATTGAATACTGTTGCCATATATGGTCTGGTGTCCCCGCTGTTTATCTCGAGGTCCTCAACAAAATCCAGAGACGGATATGCAATGTGATAGGTCCTGATCTGGCATCTCGTCTACAGTCACTTTCTCACAGACGTGATGTGGCTTCGCTCTGCCCTTTCTACAAATATTTTCATGGCAACTGCTCTGACGACCTACTTTCACTGGTACTCCAATTGCATGAATTTAAGCGTGCTACTAGGTTGGCATCTCGGCTCCACCCTTTCACTGTCGAAAGAGTTAAATGTTACCGCCTCTTCTACTCCAACAGCTTCTTATCTCGCACTTCACGCGATTGGAATTCCCTTACGTTTACTGCTTCCCTGATAGCTATAATCTTCCAATATTCAAATGTAATGTCAATCGACATCTTCTAATGCCTTGACCTTGACCCCCGTCCTTTACTATATCCTTCCATCAGACACGCCTCTTTACTCTTGCTCTCACCCTCTGTAACCCTTTGCGTACTATTAGCACTTCAGCCTTGCTTGGGTTGATATGCTTAAAAATAAAAAAAAACAACATATTTCTGATAAGAAAATATAAGTTGAAATTCGAAGGGATTTTTATCATAGAAAATGATATATCAAGACAAATTTACCAGCGTATGTTAATATAAATTTAATTGAGAAAGCAGTGATTGCGTTATAAAATATTATATATTAATATATATAATGACTAAAATATTATAGATTATTATATATAATTATTAAAATATTATATATTATTATATATAATTATTATAGTTAAGTGACCATGGATTGGATTGGAAGAAAACGGGTTAGTAGAGTCAAGATAAAAAAGAGTACAATGAAGTTCGTGTAATTTAAAGAGAAAATTAACACCAACAACAATATGTGGTGATCTTTTGCCTCTTAAAACGTGAAATGTATAAAACATCATGCAAAGATGGCATAGTAACAGACCTTTTGAAATGTCCATGGAAAAAATGAAAAAAAATTAATTAATGCAGATATTTATCCAGTGCGTGCAGGAAGGAAAATATCCCAAAGCTTATGTTGAGGAAGAATATTCTTATCTTTATGAAAAAGAACGCAAATAGCTTGTCAAATATTTTTGCGATTGTATTGCAATTGTAAAGCATAATAAGAATACGAGACTCAATCTTCACTATTTACATTATTCGGACTATTGTCCTCATGTTTGTTGCCATATTTATTACAAAGTTTCGGTCGTTGTACGCTCCGGCCTTCTTCAGGTGGTTGGAATGTCGGACTGAACCCTTTATTTCGCTCACTGGGGTAGACTGTTATAGTTCCACGTGCCATGTTTAATGGATGTCAGTTATCTCCTGTTAATTTCCCTGTGAAAGTTCTCCACCGGGTATTGAACTCACACTCTTTAGGTCCTATCACTGGATCTAACTAACGCCTTTATCCACTGTGCCATATGTCCTGTGTATGAATTTCTGGGTATTATAAAACTAATGCCTTCAGCAACCGTTTTTTACCAGTGCTCATATTGCAATATTTACTGTTATCATCCCATGTTTTTACTAGAGCTCATATTGCAATTTTTTGTTATTACGCTTTTCTCTGGCACTCCTTATTACTGGTTTCCATATTGTATTCATTTCTATGCTTGGTCGGCTCAGGAGATTTTTGTGGCCTAGTACTCCAACCACCTGAAGAAGGCCGGAGCGTACAACGGCCTAAACGTTGTGATAAATATGGCGACAAAGATGAGGACAATAGTCCGAATAATATAAATAGTGTACATAATACCTCATCTCAGAAATATAGATGGAGTTGTTAATTTAATGTTGTATATTAATTTAATGTGAATTTGTTTATTAATTTCTGGACTTGGTCAAATATTATCAGGATTTATGTTGGAAATGTACTGAATACTCTGCAATGTTATTGGTCTTGACTTGTCATCTCGTTCCAGTCACTTTCCCATTGCCGTATGAATAGACTCCCAGCGCCTTTTCTATAAATATTTGTCGAGGTAATTGTTTTGATAAACTTTCCTCGGTGGTATTTGGACGTTATTAATTTAAGCGTGGTACGAGATTGTCGGGAAAATCTCATCATTTTACAGGTGAAATGTAACAGTATGTTCTGTGTTAACAGCGTCTTCTCTCACTTCTCGCCTGTAGAATGTTCTGGTTTATTGCTTTCAAGTCAACTTTGATAATTCAAAAACTGAAGTGCAATATCTATTGTTATCTTATGTCTTCTTAATTCTTGTTCTTTTATCGATCTCTCTCCTTAATAATATTTTATTTTTCTAATATTCTCTCACAATATGTAACCCCTTGCATGTTAGTAGCTTTGCCTTGCTTGGAGTGAAATTATTATAAAATAAAAATGAGAAAGCATATTAAGAGAGTTATATTCCATTTTATTTTTCATTTCAAGTCTATAAAATCTGCCATGGGTCGTAAAAAAGACAAATTGGAAAGAGAGACTGGGAAGAAACTTTTGGAATTACGAAAAAGTTGGAAAGATACGACAGAAAAAAAAATTAAAACTTTGATGAGATAATAAGAGAAAAATCTGTCTTTAAGAATATCACAAAAAAGACATTTGAAGAAAATTGAAAAAAATAAGCAGGAAATGTCAACAGAGAGAACAGACGTTGGATATTAAGAATATTTGCTAAAGGCATGAAAGAAGTCAACCTACCTCCTTGTAACAAAATATAAAAAATAAACATACAAGTTAGTCTAATATATATATATATATATATATATATATATATATATATATATATATATATATATATATACGAGAGTCATTCAATAAATAAGGTGAATTTTTCGGTAAAAGGACTTCTAATAAAGATAGAAGCTTACTCTTTTTTATTATTTTTTTTTTGTTTTACTTCTTTTTCACATGGATTTAATTTCTTTTGCAGATTAAAAAAAAACTTTCAGAGTTTTGGCGATTAACAAAGATGGCCGACCAAGAAGCATGCTCCAGGATTGAACAGCGGTCAGTTATCAAGTTTTTGGTTGCTGAAGGGTGCAAGCCAGTTGAAATTCATAGGAGAATGTCAACTGTGTATGGTGCCACATGTTTCAGCCACAAAAATGTCTATAAGTGGGCTAAATTGTTTAAAGAAGGACGGAGCAGTGTTGAGGATGAAGACAGGCCTGGGAGGCCTACAGAAGTGAGGTCTCCTGAGGTGATCGAATCAGTCAATGACCTCATTCAGTCTGACAGAAGGGTGACAGTGGATGACATTGCAAGGATTTGAGCTTATCTGTTGGGACAAACGCAGGGGTCATCAGTCAGAAGGAGTCACCTTGCATCATGACAACGCAAGGCCTCACACAGCAGCCCAAACGGTGCAGACCATCAACGAGCTGGGCTGGGAACTGCTTCCTCATCCCCCTTACAGCCCAGACCTTGCCCCTTCAGATTTTCACCTGTTTGGTCCCTTGAAAGCGTTCACAAGGGGCACGAAGTTTAAAAGTGACGATGAAGTCAAAAGTGTTGTGAGCGACTGGCTGAGACATCAGTCCAAAGATTTTTACGCTGAGGGAATATGGAAGCTTGTGAACAGATGGGAAAAGTGTGTGACAGTGCTTCTATCCGTATTAGAAGTCCTTATACCGAAAAATTCATCTTATTTATTGAATGACCCTCGTATATATATATATATATATATATATATATATATATATATATATATATATATATTATGAAATGGACAAAATCCGACAATTATTTTTAAGACATTTTTATGTTTATACATTCTTTTTTATAGATACAAATATTTAAGTAAATTCTCTGTTTATAATAAACGGTATTAAACAACATTTCCTGTCGGAAAATGTATTGCTGGTAATAATGTATTGCTGGTAATATTTTTCTCTTTCAAATATTTACTACTGGTAATATTTTTTTACAAAAATGTGTTGCTGGTATTAAAACCTACTTTTTCACTTTCATAGTCCTTTGATCCCAGTTTGGGGTTAGCTGATACCCTGATACCCGGGTCAGGGTGGAACTGGGAACACCAGCAATTAAGAGGTTGTTCTACGCTCCTCAAAAAAACCTGATCAGAGGCCTTGCTGTTGGATGTAGTTTATCATCATATCCAGGATGCGAATGCAGTTTATCGTCATGCCCAGGACGCGGATGTGGTTTATCGTCTCACCCAGGACGCGGATGTAGTTTATCGTCTTACCCAGGAGGCGGATGTGGTTTTTCGACTTACCCATGACGCGTATGTGGTTTATCGTCATACCCAGGACGCGGATATAGTTTATCGTCGTATCCAGGACGCGGATGTGGTTTATCGTCTTACCCAAGACCCGGATGTGGTTTATCGCCATATCCATTACACGGATGTAGTTTATCGTCTTACCAAAGACGCTAACAATTTTGTTAAACATTGTTTCATGGTATGTTCATATATGTTTGTGTTTCTCTTTGTATAGGTTATATCAGCGTCTATATGTTAATGCACTGCCATATATATTCTTCTATAAGTGTGTATTTCCTCTTATATAATCGTCCATCGGTCTGCAGTTTATTGTCATTTATCTGTCTCACGATGTGTTCGTGCTTGTCTGTGACTCAATCCGTGAATAAAGATTTCGTAATTGGTTTCTTCTCGCACACCAATGAATAGAAAGAATAAACTTAATTCAAAGCTTAGCAAGAATATCTTCGTTTGTTTTCGCTTTGCTTGTTTCGTTCCTATATTTTTTTCCGTTTGCCTTGCTTCCCTGTGTTTCATTGTTAATAAATCTGCCGCAGTTGTGCGTCGATGCTATCTCTTCACTCTTCTTACCCTCCGATCGATAAAGCGTTATCGATCAGATTTCTCAGCAAATTCTCCACTTTAAGCCTGGGAAAAAACCAGATGACTTTTCCCCTAATTCCATTAAACTTAAGACTGGAAATCTTTCTCTTACATGCAGATGGTAACTCGAAGATCAAACTTTAAATCTATCTATGTTCATATCAATCTATCTATTTAGCTATCAAACTATGTTCATATATACTTATCTATCTATATTGATATATTCATATCTATGTTATAAAGTTCATATTTAACTATCTGATGATTTATCAGTCTATGTTCATATGTATTTTACTATATTCATATCTACGTTACTATGTTCATATCTATCTTACTATATTCATATGAATCTATTTACCTATCAATCTATGTTCATATCTATTTTACTGTGTTCATATTTATCTGTCACTCTATCTATGTTAATATGTGCATATCTATGCATGCATGTATGTATCTATTTATCTATCACTCTAACTTACCGTCCTGGGTATGACGATAAAATACATCCGCGTCCTGGGTAAGACGATAAACTACATCCGCGCCCTGGGTAAGACGATAAACTACATCCGCGCCCTGGGTAAGACGATAAACTACATCCGCGTCCTGGGTAAGACGATAAACTACATCCGCGCCCTGGGTAAGACGATAAACTACATCCGCGTCCTGGGTAAGACGATAAACTACATCCGCGCCCTGGGTAAGACGATAAACTACATCCGCGCCCTGGGTAAGACGATAAACTACGTCCAACTGCAAGGCCTCTGATCAGGAGGTTTTGAGGAGCGTGTAATCACCTCTTAATTGCTGGTGTTCCCCGGTCTACCCTGACCCGGGGGTGGTAGCACCTGTTAGGATCCCAGCTATGGGCAAATAGTTAACCCCGAAACTGTGTTAAAACCACTATGAAAGTGTAAAAATAGGTTTTAATACCAGAAATACTTTATAAAAAAATATTACAAGCAATAAATTTTTGAAGAAAAAAAAATATTTCGAAAAGATATTGCCAGCTATACATGATTTAGGAAAAAATATTACTGGCAATGCTTTTTTGAAAAAAATTTTTACCAGCAACACATTTTTGAATGAAAATATTAGCAGATATAGATTTGACAAAACAAAATATTACCAGTAAAAAATAAAGTAAAATAACTTGGCGGCATTAAATAACCCATTGAGGTTGATAACCCGTAAAATAAACCAAACCAAACTAAACCAATCTATCTTACTATGTTCATATATTTCTTGCTATGTTTCTATCTCTGTGTTCATATCAATCTATATCATATCTATATTCATATATACCTACCTCATTATGTTCATATCTATCTACCTATCAATCGATCGATATATCTATCTATCTTTCTATGTTCATATTTATCGATGTTCATATCAATCTATTTAACCATCAATCTAATCTATATTCCTATCTATTCTAATATGTTTTTATCTACCATACTATATACATATCTATGTATCTATGCATCTATCTATCAATCTGTCTTACTATGTTCATATCTTTCTTTATACATATCTCTATCTATGTTCATATCAATCTATTTCATATATATATCAATGATCATATCTATCTACCTATCTCACTATGTTCATATGTATCGACCTTATATGTTCATATCTATCGATGTTCATATCTATCTTACTATGTTAATATTAATCTATTTATCTATCAATCTATGTTCATGTCTATCTATCTATCTTATTATGTTCGTAACTATCTATATATCTATCTTATGTTCAAATCTATTTATCTCTATCTTTCTATATGCATATCAATCTGTCTAGATAGGTTCATATCTATGTACATATCTATCTCGCAATCTATGCATCTATCTATATATCTATCTTATTGTTTAAATCTATCTCTATCTTACTATGTCCACATCTATCTATTTACCTATCGATCGATCTATCTTATTATGTTCAAATCTGTCTCTACCTTACTATGTGCATATCTATCTATCTATCTATCTATCTTACTATGTTCATATGTATCTTACTATGTTCATATCTTTCTCTTTATCTTACTATGTTCATATCTAGTAATGTTCATATCTATCTTATTATGTTCAATCTATTTATCTCTCTATCAAACTATGTCCATATTTATTTATTTTTATATGTTCATATCGATCTATCTATCTTTCTATCTGTCTAATTTACTGAGTACTTTTTAAAAAGTAAATGCTAGAGAAATGTGGATTCTAAATCTGTTCTTTCTCTTCATTTAGATCTCTCTCTCTCTCTCTCTCGTCATATATATATATATATATATATATATATATATATATATATATATATATATATATATATATATATATGCGTGTGTGTGTGTGTGTGTGTGTGTGTGTGTGTGTGTGTTAAAAACAGACATTTGCGTCGATTAATTTTATGGATAATCCTATTGAGACAAGGAGGAAATTCCGTCAAAAATTGACCGAAATTCATTCCGGAAGAAACTACAAGAAATTGGGTCCAAGCTGTTGAATCTTTAAGTCATTATCAGTGTATCTAGAGACAATGGAGAGATTCGTGGAAATATTGTAATCTCAAAGGAAGCGATGGTTGCTGCTCTGAAGTCTTTCTCGGGAAGCAGCAGTGGAGGTGTGGACGGCCTTCGACCTGGTCACATCAAGGAACTTAATTTTCTGCCTACACTGCCGAAGCTGGTGAACATTTGAAAACATCCATAACAGCTCTTATTAATACCCTTCTCCGAGCTGAGATACCCCAACATGCTCGAGACTTAATGTTTTCAGCCAACTTAACGGCTTTTTAAAAAAAAGACGGAGGTATCCGTCCTATCGCTGTTGAAAACATTTTTCGTCGACTCGCGACAAAAATCATGTTGAGTTGTTGTGAAGGAGATAGGGCATGAATTGCGACCTGTCCAGCTCGGGGTAGGCATACAGAGCGGATGTGAAGCCGCGGTACATGCCATAAGATCATTTTTCGAGAATACATCACCTGTTCCCCCCAGTATCTTATTAAAATTGGTTATGAAAAACGCTTTCAATAGCATCAGAAGGGATCATGCCCTGGAAGTCTGCCATCAACCGACTCCTTCCATATTTAAACTGGCTCATCTTTCGTATAGTCATCCAAGTTTGTTGATCGCCTCCGATAATATTATCTCTTCTGCTACTGGAATCCAGCAAGGTGATCCACTTGGCCCGCTACTATTTGCGATGGCTATTGACGGGGTAGCTCATTCCATCGCTTCTCCTTTCAATATATGGTATCTTGACGATGCAACGCTGGGAGGATCTGTCGAGGCCGTAGCTGCTGACCTCCGACGAGTTATTCCTGCTTTATCGCTGCTTGGACTTGAGATTAACTCGTCCAAGTCAGAGATAATAAACTTGAATTATAGTACAGATGATTTCGAGAGTGCTATCCGGGACATCAGACTCATCCTTGAGGATATAAAAATAACACCTAAGTAGGAATTACATGTTCTTGGTTCTCCAGTCTTTCCAATGGCCATTCAAGAGTGTTTGGATACTAAACATGTCATTCTAACAAGAATGACTGAGAAATTGCAATTAATTGCTGCACAGCCAGCCCTCTTCCTCTTGAAGAACAGTTTTTCTCTACCGATTTTCCTCTACACTATCCGAAGTGCCCCTTGCTACCTCGAACAGGATTTCTTA
>OZ038488.1:37817177-37832177 GCA_964036315.1 Acanthosepion esculentum
ACGATGAACAGTTGTATGGTTTAAACTGAGAACCACTGCCAATTCCTCAACTGATAAGGCAGGATTTTCTTCAAGGGCTGCCCTCAAGAAGCTCAAACTCAACTGGACGTCCGGTTCGATCTTCATCTTCAAGGGTGAAATCTCCACCTCAGAATTTTGCAAGTTCTTTCCTTCACACATTCCTCTCCATAAACTGAGTGAATGTTTCTAGCCGCTTCTGCTGCTGAGTTTCCTTTCTTGAACTCATAAAGCATTATGTGCCTCAAATGATTCTTGGGTACTTCCATGTTAGCAGGGTTTTAATCAAACAAAATTTAATTTTATTATTCTCTGAAATAAAATTTGATCAATTTAAATGTATCTAAATATAAAAATAATGTTCAGCTCCATTAGACATTATAAAATACTCTTTAAATTTCGTTCATTTTAACAAAAAGTTAAAATTCGGACAGAACTTATGGGATGAACTAATATATATATAAAGAGTTAACACACTGTATCCTACAGTAGTATATATATGGTAGGCACGTAAGCAAGAATGTTCTCGGCCTGTACGTCACCGGATGAAAAAAAATAAAATTGCTGAAACGTTTTTTTCCACCTCCTCATCATCATGACTAGTGTAGTGTGATTAAGGAACACTTATTAACCAGCCACCTGAAGAGACATAACGGTCGAAACCACGGTAGTGCGATAGGATACGGTATTTTACCTCTCTTTTTGTATTAATTTGCTTTGTATATCTGTTTTTCCGAGTTACTGCATTGACCACTTTTTTATACGTGCATTTATTTTGGCACGGTAATTTTTCCGGCCTTTTCACATATTCTTGTGTTACATATATATATATATATATATATATATATATATATATATATAAATGCATGTTTCATTAGATAATATAGACAAGTTTTGTCTATTTATTTTAAGTAAGTTCCTTTCATATTGTCTGATAAGCTTAATAACATTAACATTATCATTGAAAGAAGAAAGGAAATCAATGATAATGTTATTAAGCTTATCAGACAATATGAAAGAAACTTACTTAAAATAAATAGACAAAACTTGTCTATATTATTTAATGAAACATGCATCAATGTAAGATCGAGCTAGAAATGAAAAAAAAAGCAAAGATGCACAAAGTGCTGGTATGTTATAATTTTTAGTTACTTCTTATTGATCAGGTACGTGTCACGTGTATTAACGCAATAGATAAAATATAAATGTGTCAGGAGCATTTGGGACGTTAAAATGTATGATAATGTACGAGCGTGTATGTAAAGGATCACTTGTTTGTCTATGTGTATGTTGGACGGTAACGTTAATTAATGTAAGTACAGTGCTGTTCGATAAAAGTGACTCAGCTCATTTTTTTTTTTACTAAATGTTCTCTTCTCCGATGAAACGAAAGTTGAGCTAAATTCAAAGGATAAGCGATCTAAAATCCGAAGCAGAAGCTTTGAAAGCTCTTTGAATTTAGCAGTAAGTACTGTCAAGCATCCGTTCAGTATAAAGTTCTAGGGATGCTTTTCTTTTCATGGAACTGGTTTCTTAAAATCTATTAAAAAGACTCTCAGGAGTGAGCAGTACAAGAGAATTTTAGAGTCTTGTCTGCTCCCTTCTGCTGAATGGGTGCAAATTGACCCCACCAAGCTCATTTTTATGCAGGATAATGCTCCCTGTTACAAATCAAAATTGATGAAGGAGTACTTTGATGAGAAGCAAGTGAGTGTTGTGACATGGCCGCCCCAATCTCCTGACCTCAACCCCATAGAAAACTTATGGAGCATTACAAAGTACAGGCTCTCGAGAAAGCAGTTGAGCAACAAAGAGGATTTGATTGTGAATTTCATATCCGAATAGAATTAAATGCTTGGAGATGAGATTTGCCAGAACCTAATCAAGTCAATGACAAAAAGGATTGAAAAGGTTATTCAAAATAAAGGAGAACCCATAGATTATTAAATATTTCGAACTATATTACCTATCATAAATAAATTATACCTCTATTATTCTTTATTTAAAGCTGTTCGGTTATATTTGTATTGATTACTAGTTGCAGGAAATAAGTGAGTCACTTTTTTTGCACAGAGTTTTTCCCTGAATCTCATTTATATCCAAAATTATAATTATCAATAGAATACCTTAGGGTGAGTAAACTTTTTTACTAGGTGGTCGGGAAGGGGTCTTTATATTAGTAAGATTAAAAATTAGTTTTAACTCCAAAAACAATAGGCGAAAAAATGTTTAAGTAAAAAGAATCCGGTGAGTCACTTTTATCGAACAGCACTGTATATACGTGTGTTTGTGTGGAATATCTATAGATGTGACCCTGATTATATGTCGGTGAAATGTAGCGAAATCTTGCAGTAATTATGCATTTTGTTAGATTTTTATATTCTCGTGCATGTGTGTGCGGAGAATGTCTGTTGTCTGTTGTCGTCACTTCTGTTAGGTCAGTGAAACGCATCAAGATATTGTAATAATCTAGTTTTGGTTGAAGGTTGGTTGAATTTATCATTAAAGCATTTCTCCTGCGTATTTTTGAAAAATAATTTGTATACTTTCATTGCTTATGTATTTGTTGTGAGACTGATACTTCCCTACATCATGGACTCTCCCAGTACTATATTATTATGTGAATCATGGGAGTAGTAGGACCAGTACTGCGCAGCCGCGTACGATGCCAATACCGGACACCACTGGATAGTAAGCTCTGCTTACACTATTCTTTGTAACTTTTCTGTTTAATATATCTTTCTTACCTCTAACCCGGGTTCCGTGTTTTCCTTCCGTGGCCCCTACTTCGGCTCCACATCAGTATTAGAAAAACATATGATGGATTCATTAATATTGTATCTGTAGAAAGTTGGTGACGTGATATGACGTTTTAAGCGAGTGTTTATTGTTGGTAGTAATACTATAAATCTTTTCATAATTTTTTTCTCTTAAACGGGTTATGTTCTTTTTTTTAATTAGACTGGCATTAGTGAAATCAGAGTTATGTCCCACGTCGTTTAGATATAAGACGAGAGAAATGTCTCTTGTGTTCGTAGATACGGGTTATATATATATATATATATATATATATATATATATATATATATATATATATATATATATATATATATATGAATGAAAAATATCAATGTATTTGGTATTGCAATAATTTATTTTGAGTATCTTCAGTTGTTGTCAAGAAGTAAACTTCACTCTTAATGGCATTATGTTGGGGATAGTTTTCAGTTTTAAAACTTTTGAATCTATTCGATATCACATTAACATGATATTTAAAAATGTTTTATTTAGAATGTCACGAGAATGTTGCGTCATATTACTTCTTCCTAAATGACAACCGATATATATATATATATATATATATATATATCAATTAAGTTGTCAGATCCTCATACGACGAAACCTAGAGAGAATCCATTATATATATATATATATATATGTGTGTGTGTGTGTGTGTGTGTGTGTGTGTGTGTGTGTGTGTGTGTGTGGGTGTGTACACGATTTGCGTTCAAAATGTATCCGACCTTTGGGAATAAAAAAATCAATTTTGTAACTTTCACAAATTTTATTTAACCATCTTCAAAATAGCCCCTGGAGTTCACACACTTCTCCCAGTTGTTCCTCCACTGCTGGTAAAATGCCTGGAACACCTTCCCTGGATTCTTATGGAGCTCCACCGTTACCTTTTTCATAATTTCCTCTCGCATCTCAAATCGCTTCCCTTTCAGCGTGGTTCTCAGATTGGGGAAGCGCCAGGAATGACACAGTGCTAAGTCGGGTGATTAGGGAGCCTGACATTGCATTTCAACTTTTGAACATTGTACGTGTCGGGGAAGCAAGAAATCGAAAGGGAGTTCCACAAGCGAGATCTGAAAATAAAATAAACTATTAGACTAGAACTGGTGCTTAAATTAGCTAAATTCAATTGATACTTCAACAGTAAAATGGTGAGACTTAGTTGCCAATTCAGTTGCTCGCTTAGGTTCATGGAGTCGAGGGAGGCGACGTGAGGTCGGTGAGAATGTGACTGAAGTTGAGATGTCTGGTCAGCCTCGATTACATTACAGATCCCTCTCTGAATTTTGTCAATAATCTCAAGGCATACAGCAGAAACACAAGACCAGATATGGCAGCAGTATTCAATGCACGGACGAATGGTTGATTTATCAGTACGCAAGAAGGACTCTGACGAGAAGAATTATCTTGCATCGAACAGTGAACCTTTTTTGCAGACCTAGCATTTGATCCATTATAATCATTCCACTTCATGTCAGTGACACTGTCAGTTCAAGAAGGCGTACAGTGTTGCTCTCATGCAGTTTGGTGGCAGCCATGTTGATGACAGAAAATTTTCCTGTGGTGATTAAATGAGAGAAGTTTCGTTTTCGAAGCGTTAAAATTTATAAACCATACCTTCCCCCCCCTGCCAGTTATGTGCCATGCATGTTACACGCTTAGGCGATCAGGCATCTTTCGATACATGACGGACGAGGCAGATATTTTCCCGCAGTAGGTTGCCATTTCTTTCTGCGGTAGACCAGCTGCCACCATTTTCTATAGAACCCGGTCTGTTTTTCTATTTACCCATAACTGGAGGTAGAAGAGCATTCATATCTTCCCCAAGGTTATTAGCACGTAAGTGAATGTAATGGATCTGACTGGAATTCGAACTCGGCCCTGCGATTTCTCAATCCGAGCCGCTATCCATTACGCCCCTGCCTCAGTTAACCACTAATCGGAGGTCCTTCTCAAAAGCAGTTGCCAGTTTAATTTGTCGGATCTGTCGGACTTAATACTAATATAGGTGTAAAACATAGATACTTAGTAAGGTACTGATGACATCGTGAAGAAAAAGCCTAGGTCCGAGAATAGAGCCCTGGGGACACCTGAAATTAACTAAATGCTTGCCTATTCAAATATTCGTCTAGAGATACCGTAGCTCTTGAGCTTGTGAAGAATAGCAGCATACTAAAGCCTGTCGAACATATTTGACATATCTAGGGCCATAACCCGAGCTTCGCCATCTTATCTAAACATTGATATACAAGCCCAGCGGTAGCCGTTAACAGATCGGCGGTAGATCTGGAGAAACGGAAACAATATTGTATACGTGAAAGGAGACCGTTCGAAGTAAGATTTTTTTTTATCTAATCCGTTGATTAGAACCTCTAATATTTTTCAAAAAAATGGCAAGAGACTAATAGGCCTATAATTCGATGATTATTCAGAGTTCTTAAAAACGGGAACTACAGAAAAAGACTTCTGACTAGCTGGAAATAATTTTTTTAAAAGTAGCGAGTATTGTATAGTTCGGAGAGAACAGGTACCAGATCAGATGCCCATTCAATTACAGCGATATCGTCTAAACTGTATGCCTTGTGGAGATACAGTTTAGAAATTATAGCAGAAATCATGGACAAAGATCACTTTGTTCTAGGAGGAAATCAGACAGATATATTCCAGATGAGTGAAGAGGGGAGTTGGAAGAAAATTATTTTACTGCAGTAGATGACAACATTTTAAATTGATTGAAGTTATTGAGGATTTGCTCTAGTTTAGTACACTCTTGAAGAGCCGCCAGTAATCTCTAGAAAGAAACTTGTGAGAGGCTGTACGGAGTTTCATTCTATTAGTGAATAGTAACTTTGCATTTTCGAACAAAGAATGTAAGAAGAAGAAAGAAGAAAGAAAGAAGAAAAAGAAGAAAGAAGTAGAAGAAAAAAGAAAGAAAAATTAGAACATGAAGAACAAGAACAAGAAGAAAGAAGAATAAGAAGACAGAGAGAAAGAAGAAGGATAAAGAAGTACAAGAAGAAGAATGTAAGAATTAAGAACAAGAAGTAAAAGAAACGAAGAAGAAGAAAGAAACCACAAAGAAGAAGAAGAAACAAAAGAGGAAAAAGGATGATCAAGAAGAAGAAAGAAAAAAGGAAAGGAAGAAGAAAGAAAGGAAGAAACAAACAAACAAACAATGAAGAAAGAAGGGTGATCAAGAAGAAGAAAGAAAGAACAAAAAAGAAAGAAAGAAAAGAATTAAAGAAGAAAGAACGAAAGAAAGAAAGGAAGAAAAAAGAAGAAGAAGGAACACGACAGAAAGAAAGAAAGAAAGAAAGAAAGAAAGAAAGAAAGAAAGAAAGAAAGAAAGAAAAAAGAAGAAGGAACACGACAGAAAGAAAGAAAGAAAGAAAGAAAGAAAGAAAGAAAGAAAAAAAGAAGGAACACGACAGAAAGAAAGAAAGAAAGAAAGAAAGGAGGATCAAGAAGATGAAAGAAAGAAGAAAAAGACAGAAGAAAAGATGAAGAAGAAGAATGAAAGAAGTAAAAAGAAAAATAAAGGAGAAGAAGAAAAACGACGAACATGAATAAAGTTACAGTTTTAATATGTGCACTAAACGCTTTCACTTGTAATGATAAGATCAGTTTTAATCTTATATTCACTACGGGCTGTGACAAATAGATTTCTGTTGCAATCGGACCTGTCGCTTTGATATAGCCGAAAGTTGTCGTCGGAATTGTCAAAAGGAGAGATTTGAAGAGCACGACATGATTCCGGGGATGAAATAAGGAAGATATCAAGTAGGGAAGTGTGTCCGTCAGAGTTACAAGGAGTCTACTATTTGAGTAAGATATTGAGCAATTGAGAAGTCTGGATGCCTGTAAGGTCAGTGGCGTTAGAGTGATGAAGCCACTTGCTATGATGGGTATTGTAGCCGCCGAACACAAATATATTTGCAACCGAGTGTAGAATGTAGCCATATCTATACTATCAAAATTCTATCTAGCAAAGCGACAGATGAAGAGGAAGAAGAGATAAGCGACTGTGTGCATTAATAAGAGTTGGAAGTACATCTAAGACCAGTCCGGAGACTCAGTAGTGTGGGAGATGATCGCGAACATCGGTAGCAAAGCCATGCATATGGACACTAGAATCGTTTTGAAAGAGATGAAGTTACACAAGAACAGAGAATTCAGGGGAAGAGATTAAAAGCTTCAGATTAGTTCCCTAGAAAAGTCTGGAGAACGCTCCAAAATAAACGATTCTATACTGCAGATAGTGGTACGAATACGACGGATGTTGAAGAAAGAGAGATTTACTGGACAGGTTGTTTTTTTCTTCTTCTTTCAAGCTGCCTTAGTTTTACTTTGTTTATTTCTATCAGTAATGATAAGATTGTAAAGACGGAAAAGGCCAAGAATAATAATGGCTGCGTGTCATCGATGACAAAATGAACTGTCTGAGATTTGGAGTAGAATACACCATAATGTGGCCTCGGGGTTGTTCAACGGAATTGTTTGCAGGGACATCTTTTCATGCGTTACATGGCACTGAATGAATCCCGATATTATGCGACTGTTGATCTAGACGTTAACCAAGAGTTCGGGCTCCTTACTACTAGTCTGGATGCAGCATCCAGAAAACTGCCAACCCAGTACTCTCAGTATGAAGAGCCATAGCCTGCAGCCAGTCCTAAAACCAATTATTTACGACAGCCACCCTTACTCAAAGACTACAGAAGAAAGAACCGGAAAATCCATCTTAAAAAGAAAACGAGGGATAAGCTAATACTCATGTTCAAAAGATAGGGGGGCATATGAAACGGGCAAAAGGAAGACCGATCTACTCCTATTGAAAGAAATGTTAGAAGATAGAATATCGGCTCTTAATCGGAGATGCTTGAGCTATACAGTTAAACTAATGTACTGTAGGTATACATAAAGCGATTATCTCCCTTTCGTAGAGTTAAGTCACATGGTCACGTGAAACAATGTTTAGTGACGTCACTTAATACAGTGATGAGAGTGGCCAATCATTCATTTTTTTTTTACAGCAGCCAAACCGAGCGGTTGTTTCTTTTAGCCAGGGCCAAGTAACCCGGACTGAGGCCGAATCTGCATAATCCAGAAAAAGCTACAGTTTACAAGTCTATGATGCTGTTTTGTTTTTGGAATATATTTTTCCCGTATATAAAAAGAAACACCAGCTCGCAGTTCCCAATTTGGGAAAACCTAAGACTCGCTTTTCCCGTTCGTGGAATATGTCCTTGCCTGGGCCATACCAGCTCAGTGGAAATATTTGATCAAAGTAAGAGCGGTGCGTTTAAGTTTAGAATTAGTTTCGAATAAAGATGTTAGGGTTAGAATTAGTTAGGGAACTTAATTAGTGAATCGTAAAGAAATTTATTATTTAATAAAGTAAATTCACATATAAAAAATAATTTAAACATTGACATTTGTTTTTAATTATTTTTTAATAAGGTCGATCGAAAAATGCAAAACAAAATGAAGCAGAATTTTGTTTTTAATTATTTTTAATAAAGTAAATCGTAATGTAATTTATTTTTCAATAAAGTCGACACTCTAAAATATTTTTATAAAATTTAGTAATTTACATCATCAAAAAAATTAAAAACAAAAGAACTCGTTCATATTTTACATAATGTCTTTTCAAATGCCTTATTTGAAGAAAAATATTTACTAATTAAGGTTTTAATCCTTAATAAGTTACTTTTATTTGGTTATTAAAAAAGTTGTTTTTTTCTGGTGTTGAGTCGGCAGTGTTGAGTTGTCCTGCATCCCCTCCTGGCTATGGCTTAATCGCAAGTTAATCATCATAATTAATGCATCACCGGTAGCCGAAATACCGTGTCTTGAGCCGAGCAGGCAAAAATGTTGTGAGTTGTTTTATGTTTAGAAAAACTGATATTAATTATTAAAATATTAGATAGAATTTTTCTCCAACAAAAATATTTCAAATACCCCAAAACTTTATCTTCAAAATAACAGTGCATACTGTACACCAACGCGTCTTCTGTTCGAAAAAAAAAATAGTTATCAAGATACATTCAAAAAGATAATTTCCATTTTTTTCATTCTTTGTGGGCAGAATTTCCGAAATTTCCTTCCACATAAAATATCAAGACTGGTTTAAATCAAAAAGTAAAAGTATAGATTATATTTGCTGGAAAAAAAGACAAAATATAAAATGCTTTCTTCTTTTCATTAGACCACGTAAACAATAAATGCTTAAGAACGACAGGAATATTGAAACAAAGTGTGGGCAGCTATTTTGCTCACAAATACGTAAAATAAAATGTTTAAAAAATTATAAGAGAAATCATGCGCATGCGTGCACAAATTAAGAACATGTGCGCATGCCGATGTTTTCTTTAAGGATATCGCTACATTGAAAAGAAGTCGTTCGCTGAATCGAGGCTGGTGAAGGCTTCACGTTTAGCAAGGATGTAAAAATTCTGAACGAGAAAATGCGAGATTTGGACAAAGCGGGAACCGAAGAAGCTGAATAAAAAGCAGATCGATACTCGTCAGCCAAAGAAAAAGAAACCGCGTGTTACTCCAACGTTCCAACTCCATCTTATGAGATTTAAGCTATGGCGTGTTCACAAAATTTCTGTAACATTCATTTGTTAACTTTCCCTATCTGCCAGAACACATTTAATTAATTTTCGCACATTTGCATTCATTTATTCTTTCATACGTTTATTATTCCTCCTTTCAGCTTCAGCCTGAATAACGGCAGCTACGTGATATTGCATGTGTCTACAAGGTGTGGGAATTATTTTATAGGCATTTCTATACAGAAAATTTCTCAGACCGTTCAAAACTAAAGTTGAGTATAGAGGCTGAGAATCAGGTCAGATCTGCAACATCTCTGGTACATGCTCAATGGAGATTAAACCTGGTGGTTATGGAGCCGATCTTTGTAGTACACGCGACTTTTCTTAAGACCATTTTCGTGTCACTTGATAGTGAGGTTATCTTGTTTAACTTCAAGGAATTATCATCACTGAAAAACATGGCGTTCACGAAGTATTGTAACCGTTCAGAAATATTCCGCTTAGGTCAGACTTAAGGTTACTATCAAAATCCCGTAGAACATATGACACAACATTACACAGCCACTAACATCTTACACGGCATTTTACTGAGAACCTGGATCCATAACTCCATGTGTTCTCCGCACGAACTCTACCGTCTCTCTAAATAAAAACAATATAACTTCTCTATCCAGACATTATAGACAAATGGCAATACTCAATGGTCACAGTGCAGTACTTGATGCTACGATGGGACTAAGTATACCGTTGTTGTACAAAGGGTAGTAAGACCCAAATGAGTCAGTTTACGCCATAGACTCCGTGGACAAGGGGGTTCAGCAGCCGCACCTGTTGAACAGGGATGTGATTTGATGTAGAAATACCTTTCGTTGGTTATTTGTAATCTTGCTAATCACATGCGGTGTCGTTCCTATCCGATCACCGAAGTTTAGCAACGCCCAGCCAGTTCAGTAACTAAATGGGTGACCACTTTGGAATACCAGGTGCTGCAAGCTGGGATGTTATCACGTATTTTGCATGATATAACGACTCGAAATGAGAAATCTAAGAGCCGAGTTCGAATTTCAGCCGGGTTCGTTACATTCACTTACCCGCAAATAACCTTAGTAAAAGTATAAATATATTTCTTCTCCTTCCAACTTTGGGTTCAAAGAAAATCATTATTATTTCCAAAGGATTTTAATGTAATACACTCTCGCAAAAAGAAAAAAAAATATTCATAAAATTTAAAAACGTCTTTCGAGTTTAAAATAACCTACAAAATAGGTTGATAAACCGTAAAAAAAAATTAATCAATCAAGCACAAACGGTCCCATTTTTTCATCTCTTGTGGGAACCTGTTTATACTGATATCTGCTCAGAATTCATATATTTTCCTCTGCCTTTTGTACCTTTGCCCGTGATATATCTTAAACTCTTACCAGTTGACGGTTATTTATTTTAACAATTTATTAACTTTTAAACATAAGTAGAAGAGTTAGCATGGCAAGGGTTTTTTTTCCTTAGTTTTCAGCTGTTTTGATAATGCTCGTTGAGAGCGAAACGTCAACGAGAAAATAAAAAATAATACACTCCTGATCAAAAATTTAAGACCACTTGAAAAAGTTTTTAAAAGACTGTTTTTCATGGAAAAAATTTAAACATTTCTTACTTAAGGTTACTAATTTTATAATCTAAAAGGTTATGTAGACAAAAAGTTATAATCCGAACATTTTATTGAGAAATTGACATTTTTATAAAATGAGGCGTTTTACACTTGATCAAAATTATAAGACCAGAGACAAAAATTCTACGAAAATTGTACGAAAACATTCAACAACCAAATTTCATAGTGAGTTCTACCTCCACTGGTTTTGATGACTTCAAACATTCTTTGGGGCATGTTAGAAATGAGTGTTTCCATTAAGCTGCGAGGATTATTGCTCCAGCTTCTGAAGACGCTTTAAAACGCTTTGTTGATATACTTTTTTCAATCATTTATTACGTTGTAATAACTAAACAATGATTCGGAATTTTCATCAATATCTGCTTAAACAAATACTTTACTAAAAAAAGGAGAAAATAATGGAAAGTCTTGAGATCATGTTATGGAGCTGCGTGTTTATGATACTCTATATTTGTTGGCTTCGACATTAGAGCATTTACCATTTGGCTATTGTTTCAATTCTATGGAACCCTAGAAGTACAAGGAATGGCGTTAATGAAATAGTTCCATCTTCCAGAGTAAGGTTGCAACAAAGATTGACAGAATCTAATTAGTACTCTCCCCATCACCGATCCTACGATGCTAATGCGCGCAGCCATTCTCCGTTTTCACATTCGTTACTGAGAACCAAGTTTGACTGATTTGAATTAATCATAAGACCTGTCTTTACACGATTAGGATTTCAAGATTTGTACGAACGCATGCTTTATCTTTTGGGAAAATGATCTTTTGATAAATGGGCTTAACTTAATCATGAAATACAAAAGAAATAAATTCAGTCTATTACAGACAACAAATAAATTACAAAGTTTGTAAGCATTATTTAAAAATAGAAAAAATAAACGAAAAATCCGTGTAAGGCCACTGGGGGTTTTAAGGAAGATTATTTTAACTTGATATTGTGCATCTCATCATATTAATATTATCTATATATGTGAAAATCGGATCTATATAGAGTGTGGTGACAGAGAAATAAATAAACTTGAATAAATAACAAGAAAACAAAAATTACACCATTTCTAAAAATAGGTGGATAATAAAAAATCTCCATGCAAACAAAGACATAGTTCGAAGTACGGAAAGACTTCCCAAACAGGATATAAAGCCGCGAGCCAATGAACGAGCAGCCCTTTCAAAACTTCGAGGTGCTATGCTGTAATATAGCATGTACTACTTTACAATATAAAAATAAAAAATTCAACTATGAGAAAATGAGAAAAAACAATTTACAACATAGTGTATGTGTGACATAATAGATAAGTATGTAGTGTAGCTGTGGCAGGAGATGCAGAAAGGATTTCAAGCCGTGTTTTTGGTGAAAACATAGGGCAGTCTATCTTTGAGGAGGTAACTGGTCAACAGTAGTAAGTTACTGACAGAAATATGTGAAGTTCTGACATATATCAAAAGCTCTTACAAACCCTGGACGCCCAACACTATTCGCTGTCGGCAACGAGAGCACGATTATTAACACAACTGCATCAGTTGCAGGACCTGACCAGAGCAAGAAATCTTACAGGTGGATGGTGGAAGACAGTCGCCTTATCAGCTGGTCAGATGAATCCTGTTTGAAATTATGGTCTCGACGGACAGTCATTTCTTATTGTATTTTTTGTTTTGGTTTGTTTTTCACGTCAGTGATGTTTGGTTTGGTGATCTCAAGAATTCGGTCTGTTAGGAATTTAAAATCGTTTTCGATCACCACCGTTTGTGCCGTTACCATCTATGTTCGACTACAAGTTACTTCTTCCTACATAGGCTTCAATGTAGATGGAAGGCAATTTTATCATGTCGGCACGTGTATTCTTTCTGTGCAAGCATTCTACAAGCGCTAATGATGTGGCTGACAATTTCTACATCTGTACCACATGGCCTACACTTGTCAACACTGACCCTAACCATAAAATTAAATTATATATATATATATAGTGTCCAATGGTCACGTTTACTTTGGATTGTTCTCTAGTAGCTTCCACCGCATGTCAGCGTTATTTGATACTTCCCTTTAGTATTTTGTACTACACCGTAAGTTTACGAACCAGTAACAAACTTTTACCAAATAATTTTGGTATGCTTTTGAATATTTATTATACAGGTGGGTGGTGGACAATTTTTCTATGTGAATGTCTGCGATGACGTAAAAAAAGAGGTTTGGACCCTTGATAGAGACCCTAACACAGTGGTCTCCAACCTTTTTTATACCACGGACCGGCTTCATGGTGGACAATCTTTCTGTGGACCTGTAGTGGCACATATAGCAATTTAAATGCATTTCGATAAAGAGAGCCGTAATAAATGTGCAATTTATTAAAAGGAAGAAATAGTGTATAATCTTTTGACTCTCATGTCTGTGGTCCAGCCCGAACATAACCTTGCGCAGACTACACTTTTGCGCTGACCACACTTTTGCGCCGACCACACCCTTGTGTGCTTAGTTTCCGTGAATCAATCCGTATTACACTGTTATCACATCAATAATAACTCACCGTAATGTAGAATCAGTCTAGAATCGAAAATTGGTTTAGATTAGAAAATTACTTGGAAATTATTACAAATAAAAATATACATAAACTGTAAAATGTACTTACAGTTATGATAGATAGTATTTAGTACATGAATATTGAATATTTAAACAAATCTTTTACATTAAAGTCCAATATTCACTTTATCTATTATATAACTTTAAATAAATAAATTATTTCTTTGTGGCCCGGTAGCAAATAATCCACAGTTCGGTGCTGGTCCGGAAGTTAAGATCACTGCCCTAACACATGCTTTAATAATAACTGTGACAATCCGAACGTTGACTTGTTTCTTAAGCTTCTTAATATCTTTAACCATAATATTTTGGAAAACCATAAACACCCACATCGATTAGGAAGTATTTTCTAATTCCTATTTTATGTTTGTGTTTTTTTTTACCCAACTACAATGATGCCTGGATTTGTGGCCTCAATGATGTGATCTGTTTGGATGTTGAAATCTCCCAAGATCTTGACTTTGTCGTTTTTTATCACCTTCTCTGCTCTGTGTCGGTACCGTTTCCCTTCGACTTCAAGTTCATACTTCCTACATAAGCAGCAATGTAGATGGGAGGCCATTTTATCATGTCGGCTCGTACATTCTGTCTGCGAAAGCATTCAACAAATATTAGTGAATCGGGTGACATTTCCAACCGCCATACCACACAGCTTCAGTCAAGTGTTTTATAGTTTCTTGAAACAGTACTTAAAAAGCTTAACTCGCACACTATTACGACGGTAGGGAATTCATTTCGTATTAGGTAATCTACGCATAGGACCTTGAGCTAGATCATGCTAAGTTAAAGAGATTGATTAACTGATTCATTTTTTGTTTTGTTTTTTACCGTTTATCAACCCTTTGAGCGTTATTTAAAATTCAACCATCTTTTAGTGAATGCAATAATAATCCTTATTTTTTTAGAATTATATATATTTTTCAAAATACCAGTCCTACTATTTAATCCATAGCTGGAGGAGATGGAGTCGTACCTTTTCTGGGCTAAATAAAAACACTTATACGCTTTAAACCAGAGTTTTTCAGCCTTTTCTTCCTTCTGGCCCACATAATCACAAATAGAAATTCTATGAAACAAGGAATACATTTTATTTAAATAAGCGAAATGGAGTAGAAAATATAAACCCGGACTGATGATTTCACATTTATGCCATGGTGACTATTAAAGCATTGGTTCAGCTTTAGGCGTAAGTTACCTCTCAAGCTGCAAGAAATTATTACGTTTATTTTTGAGAACATCATTTGCTGCAAGAAATCCCGCCTCAACCAACCAGGTGACGGGAAAACCAAGTAAGAACAACCATTTCAAGAATTTTACTTTCAGCCATCCAATCAATATTTCCCTTTCAATTAAATACTTCCTAAATCCTGGATCATTTATAA
>OZ038488.1:37837177-37937177 GCA_964036315.1 Acanthosepion esculentum
GGAAAAAGAAAGAGCAGAAGAAAAAGAAAGAGTAGAGGAAAAAGAAAAGGCGGAAGATAAAAAGAGTAGAAGAAAAAGAAAGGGCGGTGAAAAAAGAAAGGGCGGGGGAAAGAGAGTAGAGGATAAAGAAAGGGCGGAAAAAAGAAAGAGAAGAAGAAAAAGAAAGAGCGGTAGAAAAAGAAGGAGTAGAAGAAAAAGAAAGAGCGGACGAGTAAGAAATAGTACAGGAAAAAGAAAGGGCGAAAAACGAAAGAGCGGAAGAAAATGAAAGAGTAGAGGAAAAAAAGAAAGGGCGGAAGAAAAAGAAAGACTAGAAGAAAAAGAATGAGCGGAAGATAAAGAAAGAGTAGAGGAAAAAGGATGGGCGGAAGAAAAAGAATGAGTGCAGGAAAAAGAAATAGCGGAAGAAAGAAGAAAGAGTAGAGGAAAAATAAAGGGCGAAAGAAAAAAGAGTAGAAGAAAAAGAAACAGCGGAAGAAAAAGAAGTAGAAGAAGAAAAAGAAAGAGCGGACGAGTAAGAAAGAGTACAGGGAAAAGAAAGAGATGAAGAAAAAAAAGAGCGAAAGAAAATGAAAGAGTAGAGGAAAAAAGCAAGAGCGAAAGAAAAAGAAAGAGTAGAGGAAAAGAAAGGGCGGAAGAAAAAGAAAGAGAATCAGAAAAAGAAAGGGCTTTAAAAAGAAAGAGAAGAAGAAAAAGAACGAGCGGAGGAAAAGAAAGAGCGGGGGAAAAAGAAAGTAGAGGAAAAAGAAAGGGCGGAAGAAAAGAAAGAGAAGAAGAAAAAGAAATGTCGGAAAAAAGAAAGGGAAGAAGAAAAAGAAAGAGAAAAAGAAATAGAAAGGGCGGAGGAAAAATCGCGAAACAAAGAAGGAATGAGAAAAACAAAAAAGAAATATTTAAGAAAGAAAAGGCAAATGGAAGGAGAAGGAAATAATGAAAAGTTCGAAAGGATTAAAAGATAGAAAAGAAAGAAAGAAAGAAAGAAAGAAAGACAAAGAAAGAAAGAACGAAGCTTTGTAATAGATTGGAGTAAAATAAAACACTGAAATAGCAAAAGAGAATCTCAAGGAATGAAATAAAGAATACGAGAACGAAAGAAAGAGAGAAATGACGCAATAGCAAAACAAAAAAGAAAGCATAAACGAAATATATAGAATGACTGGAAGGAAATGCCCATAGCATAAGTAATAACGAGAACGAAAGAATGAAAGAGAGAGTGAAAGAAAAGAAAACGGAAGAAAAGGCGAAAAAAATGGGACAAAGACCAAAACTGTTAAAAATATATTATACAGAAGCAAGGAAATTATGTAAGAAAGGAAGAAATGGAAGATCTGAAAGAAAACAGTCAAAATAAAAGCAAGAAAAAAATGCGGGTAATACGACTACATCACGTTAAAACACCGATTCACGTTCGATCACCGAAGGTAAGCAACGTCGAGTCTGGCCAGTACCTAGATAGGAATACCAGCTGCTGTAATTTTGTATGTGTGAATGATCGCGTTCAAATTCCAGATGGGTTCGTTATATTCACTTAAGTGCAAATGTCCTTGGGAAAGCTATATAGTCAACCCCACCAGCTATTACCTAATTAATAAGTCAGTATCATCTCCAATAAATTCTTACCCTCTAAAAGAAATATTTTCTGGCTTTAAACAACCAGGTCGATAGATCGATGAATTAATCAAACAAGCATTTGAATAGGGCTAAATCTTACGCTGGATGATGCTTCCTACAGGAAGGCAATTAAAAACAGAGAGCAGAGGCAATAAAATCTTCATTCTTCATCTTTTATAATAGCTTTCTTTTCATGTATACCATGGTTGATTCTAAGATAAAATCGTAACCGATGCCTAATTGATGACGTCTATTCTTAGCGCCAAATGATAAATAATGTGGCTTGCCTACGTAGAAAATACAAAAGGTTTTGTATAGGAATTTTAGGGAAAGCAAAAGTTACAATTTTTAAAAAAAAGTAAAGATAAAATAACAAAAAATGGCGGCTCGTACTTTGTTAAGGGCGAGTGACTGAGTGTTAGCATCCTTATTATCATGTTTAAGTTCGAGTTTCACCATTGTTTTTAACGATATTCACCTGGGGAGAGGATCCTCAGACAAGTGACAAAAAATACTACACTACAGTAGAGACGAGCCTCGTGAATGTTCGGTGGTTGGCTGATTTTGTTTAACGGTATATCAACTTCTCTATGGGTTATTTAATGCCGATATCAAAATATTTTAAACACAAATTTATTGTTTCAACAAAATATATTTTGAATACAATTGAATGCCTTCACCTATAGAAAAAATGTATTGTTGGTCATTTTGCTATAACATTGTATTGCTTGTAATCCTACTATGAATAGATAGTGATGACTGGTCGATTTGCTTAGCGACATATCAAGAAAAGAACCCTGTCTGTTAGCTCTTTCCATTGTGCTTCTTGGAATCAGGATAACACTTAATGAATCCAACTATTCCCTGTTTACTGCATTAACAGGAAGTCAAGCTCAAGTTCCGCGATTGTTAATCGATCCTGCTAAAGATGAAGACATAGAACTAAGAAACTCTCACATCAAGACTTTAGCTGAAGAGATGCAAAAATGTGACATGGAAAATTTTTCCAGCGTTCATTTACACCCTACACCTAACATTCCTAAAGATTTACAAAACTGTGAATATATTTCGCTGAGAACGGACAGAGTGTGAAAACCTTTAAAAGCACCATACACAGGACCATTCCAAGTAATAAGCCGACATGACAAATATTTTACGATCAAAATATCTGAAAATGTGCATAATAATGTTTCCATTAACAGATTAAAACCAGCATATATTTCTAAAAATACAAAGTCAAGAGATGTTGTCGAAAGAAATCTGGAATTGAACGACTCCCAATCGATGAAGCTCTGAAAAATAAATAACAAAGCCAAAAACCAGTATAACCATTAAATGGAAAAGAAACACAACACATATTTTTACTACTGAAACAAAAAACAAAAAAAAATGCACAGAATTACACTCCGTTATTTGACCGGGGACCTAAATGTAGTGAAGAAAACAAGATCTAGATTTAAAATTCAAATGCTAAGCATTGACTCATTGATTTTGTTAGAAAATAAAAAGACTCGAATTTACAAACTCTGCTTAACACACACGCAAAAGCGAATCCAAAACAAGACTCGTGAAATTTCACACCTTGATGCGAAATCTTTTTCGACCAATAGAAAACTAGGAAACATTTTAAAACAAAATTGAAATAAACTTCAATTCTCAGAAACTATTTCTTTTACGGACCTTTTCGCGAGCCGACTTGAAGTTTGTTCGTCGTCCAATGGAAAGGCCCGAATCATATCCGGGAGTGAATTCCCAAATGACCTTTTCAAGCCCTAAAAACAAAATAAAAAACTGGCAAGTTCACCTGTCACCAGAGAGAAGGAGACGAGCATATTAACACGTCCCTTGACAATCGTCAAGCGATCGTTATTATTATCTCTATCTTTCTCACTCACTTCTTTTATACCTGAGAAACGAACAGAACATTTTAAGACTGAGCGATTACTTCAAAGACATTCCTACCCTACGATAACGCTCATACATACATACATACATACGTTCCTGCCTACGTACACATAAACTCATTCTTGCAAGGACTACTATGAACATTTTGACAACTTTGTATCAACAAAAATACATTAATTTTATTTGTAGAGACCTTAATTGATTTATATGTATATAAATTTGTTGTTTCACTTTACAATTTGATTTTCTTGTTTTATACCTCTCTTATGGCGGACTAACTAACAAGGCCAAATCAAACTAATCTGTTTCAACACTCATACACTTCACTATAACTGATAACCCACTATACCTCCACCTGGTTGTTTAAAAAAAACAGCATAGCATGATGAAAGAAGGCCCGAAACTCAATAAAAACAAAGTTTTCTCATTAAAATGTTTATGTTATTATTAAGAGGAAAGATCAAAGAATTTTTTGTATTATTTTCTGAAATTTGTTTAATCCTCTCTAGCACGTTATAAATTTTAGCTAAAAATATTGTTTTGTTTACGTCACCGGCGGACCAAAGATAAAGGTGAGTTTTTTTACGCTTTTTCCGGAGAAAAGCACATTGATTTGGAAATTCTTGCAAAAATCAAATAATTCTCGTACATTATTGAAATTTTCAGGACATATTTATAAATGAATGAAATTATTTTTGTATTTTTTTTTAGAAAATCTTGGTAAAAATATTTTTTGTACATGTTACCACCCACTTACTTAATTTCATGAAATTTCGATAAATTAAATTTTTAGGGAGGGATCGTTTTTTTTAGTTAAAAGCAGGATACCTTGAAGAAAGTAAGCCATCAATTACTTTTGTAAAACAATTCGCCCTTTCGCCAAAAATCTGCTCTGAATTTTAAAATAAAAAATGCAATTTAACTATGACATTATTTAATTAGAAAAGCTTTTAATTGCTTTGATAAATAAGATTTATTAAAGACACTATTGTCTTAAGAACATTATTTTCAATGAATAATTAATTTTTACAAGAATTGTTTTCATTTTTTTAATTTTTTATAAAAGAATTTATAATATTAAAAAATCGTTTAAAATTATTCATTGCTTTCAAGACGACGGTTTGGTGATATTTTTAAGCGAAATGTACATTTACGAATCAAAAATTGAAAAGCTCATAACAGACGTTTGAGCTAATATATTTTTAAAAGAATTTTTTTAAATAATTTTTAGTGTATAAAGCATGCCAAATGTCTACCTATGGGAACCTATACACTACATAATCCTTAAAAAGGTGACATGATTTAAGTGTCGTCTGACGCACTGCAATTGTTTCACTTTCCTTATTCACTTCTGTTTTATCATTAAAGTCTTTGCAAATCATCTTTTCAAAGTTTCAAAGTAATTTTTAATTTTTTTAAATTATTATTTCACTAAATATTTTTTATTTTATGCATTTATTTTTGCTTGGGTCACACTTCAGTTGAGCAAATTTTTTAACTTAGTAAATTATTAAATAAGAACCTAGAGAGAAACGAAACCCAGATTCTACTAAAAAAATATTTTTAGTTTTTTTTTTAATTTTTATTTGTAATTCTTAATTTAATACTTTATTCCATTCACATGTGAAATGAGTTTTCTCATTTTAATTAATTGTAAATAGTTTTCATTGAAAACAATACAAAACATTGGGGTTGAAAACCTTTAATTTTCAACACCTGTTTCTTGTATTGAATGAAGATTAACAAAATTGATTGAACGTTAGTTATTTAAAAAATAGTTAACTGTTTTAGAAATTGTTTAGTAATTAGAGATTTAAGATTTCAGAATATTCTAATTATTATAAAAAAATTCCGATCAATGTGTTTTTCTTGCTTAACGTTATTTTAAGTTTTTAACTTTTAGGTGGTGAAAACTAAAACAGAAGAAATAATAAGAAATTACCAATGCGTATAATAAAACTGTGAAGAGCAGATTTTGTGTGGTCATATTTTTGAGAAAAAAACAATTCAACAAATATGGATCATTTTCGGAAATAGCAGAATGAGCCACCCAGGAGAATAGCAAAAATGGTTTCCCTGCTATTTCAATAAATATAGTATGGAAACTTTCTGAATTTTTCACAAAAAGAAGTAAAGGAAGACATTTCTCTGAATTTGAAAAGAAATGTAAAGTGGTGGGCCATTCCGTTACTAGATTTGCTACTGCCACATCTTACATTGTCTCTTTGACCGTCACCACAGTTGCAACTTCAACCCTGACAGACTGGGCTCCCGTCGACCATTCAACGGTTTCGTTATTGGAAAAGGAATGGCAGGTGCAACTTGTTGAAATGTACTGCAATTTGCATCCGTTTGGAAACAGTTGCAACAAAGACGAGGAAGACCCTGAAGAATTGCGAGGAGACTACGAATATGAGTGAGTGCCTAGCATAGCGAATTTTTGAAGCTTTCAGTTCCTTTAGATATAGTAACAAATTAGGCCTTATTTCGAGATTGAAGACCTTTATTGAACAACAAGGTATTCCATTGTCCGATATCTCTAAATTCCAAGGGAATCGGTTGCATGTAATTTTTCATCTAGGTGCAACTTACTTTCCCATTTTTGAACAATGCAAGAAATTTGTCTTGGGACTTTCCTCAACCAATAAGACAATCACAGCATTGCAGCAAATAATTACGGAAGAAGCCGCTATCGTCGAGATGAAAGTGCTGAGAATTATAGGGAAGATGCTATCAGGGTCTTGGATGAGTACCTTCTATACCAGCGTAAATATCCAGAGAGATCCCATTGACACTATGAACATCGTCAAGGGTGTCATTGATAATCTGAAGCTAATCACCAAGGAGCCTATGTCTATTTTCGACTCCGCAAAATATTTCTTTGGAAATACATTACTAAAGAAAGTGATAGCGTCCCTACTGATTGCCCCAGCAAATGAACTCTTATTTCAACAGATGATAACTGCCTGTTTAGAAGGGATTGTCAAGGTTTTACGCAGGCAGTATGCAAAATCATTCAGCACAGTAGAGGCTTCTTCCAAGTCAATTTTAACATCGGTGAGAAGCACACCATGCTTGCTGAAAGCATCATCAGTGAATTTTGTGAAAGAAAGAAGCTCGGAACCTAATGTTTATGTATCAAGCATAAGCGATGTCATCAAGGCCAAGCGGAATCAAGTAAGGAAATTCATCAATGATCTGTATGCTGAGCAGTTCCAAGAACATCTACAGCTGGCAATGATGTACAGCAGACAGAAGATTAGGATGACCAATATGCAGCAAGTCGAAAAAGAAATTTGTAGAAGGATCAAGGCTAAGAATGTCCAGCATCAAAACAGGAATAGAGCCTTGATCTAGAAAAATCTAAAGAAGCAGAAAGATCCGTCAGTTGATTCTTTGACTCCTGAGTATCGCAAGTCTGCGCAACTCCTGCATAAAATACTCACTGGACTCATAGTTGAACGTTCAATCAGATATATTTGGGCAATTGATGATGTCGACTGTGAATACGTCGGCTACATCATTAGTTATGCAAATCCATTTTATACGATTTCATATCTCAATCATTTAGCTGACTACTATCACTTGATAAAATACGAAGTTGGCGCTATGTTATGCAGGACTTGTATTTCGAAAATCAGACAAGCAATGGTGATGAATGAAGGGGCAATCGAAGAAGAAAAAAACGGCCCTTTTTAGGGCCACAAAATTTTTCTGAAAGTGTTTTCAACATTACACATAACAGTAATTTTTTAAAATATTATTAAGGGTATTGGGTTAAAATAATAAAAGTTTAAACAATTATGTAAGTAATAAAATTTAATAATAAAATAACCATCATGATAAAAATTAATAATAAATAAAATACCTTAACATTTCATAAATTGTTAATTTTTACCTCTATCATGGTATTTTGTCAGTTATTAAATTTTAATATTAATCTAAGAAAAATTTATATTATTTTAAATTTTATTATTTTTTGTAAAGTATCTTCAAACGTAAATAAAAACCAAAGTCATTAGATAAATGCTGAAAATATAGTAATTTGTAAATATTACTAGGTAGTCAAAAAATTTAAAAAAATGCGTTCATTTAGATTTCGTAAATTTATATCAGTTCTGGTCATCCATACTGGCTGTCATCACCTCGTAACTTATCGGTGACGTCGATAATGTCAATAAAGACAATATGACCCGTTGTTAAGAAATGTTTGTATACTATATTTTTTTATGCTATAAGTAAGTAATATTCGTCGGTGCATTCCAGGACATCCAGTATCTCCGGTCCACTGAAACAGGTTTGCGCGCCAGTTTCTACTATGTCATGTATGCAGTATTGGATCCTTCAGGATATGTCGAAATTTGGCATGGGATTCCGCTATTAGAGAAATCTCTATTTTCAGGGATGGTGATGATTCCGGAGGGCTCCCTCGGAACCGGTCTTTATTCTAAGTGAGGTGTGGTACCGTTCGAGACTTCCGTCTCCGTCCGAAGGATGTCTTGCTGTTCCTATCTTCCCCGTTGCCGAATATCGTTGAAGGGTGCTTCCTCGAACGATTTGCCGATTCTATGGTGGGTACCTTCTTTGGTTTTCGACACACTTTTTCTAAGCGGCCTATTATTCCCCAGTTGAAGCACCGCAGCGTAACTGCCAGACAGTTCTTCTTCCTCTCATCCTTTGCATGCCAACACTAGTGAACTTTTTATGGGTATCGCCACCTCCTCTGCTTTGACCTCACGGTGTTAAATGCCGTAAGCGGAGTTAGACTGCTTTGTAAATAGGGTGCTGACTTATCTGTCGTTTCAAGGCTGGCCAACCTGTTAACTTTCTGCTCTAGCATAGTTGGAGTATTAGCCTCATCTAGTACCTTACCTTGGTGTTCGGTCTTAGCGAGTCCCGCTACAAGTTGACCAGACACCATATCCTGCAAATAATTGACTCGCTAGTTTCAACTTTCATTCGGACACTGGGCCGTAAATTCACAGAACTTTCCCTGCGATTGTAACCTTGCTAAGAATTGGGCGAAACCTTCCTCCTCTCATTGTCTCATGCTTTAGAAGGTCTGCCTATATACCTCCTTGTGCAAACCTTTAACGACAACGAGTCGTATCTGACCAAGGAGTTGCTGTTCTGTGGTTGTGTAGAAGGTTTCCGTCCCCACCAAGTCGAACAATAACCCATTCACTTCGGTCGTAACTCATTTCACATTTCTGCTGGTTTTGTTAGCCCACAAATTCCCTTGTATCGATTCCACAAATCGACTAATAGTACCCAATCACCGTCAGTAGAACCCTGTTCAATAGTGGATCTTTCTGCATTTTTCAAGACCGACGTCCTTTGAGCATTTCCTCAGTGGAATCCGTTGTCCTCCTTCTGCAGTTCCACTTGTTGCTGAACAAGTTCTAAATATTGGAGATAGACGGCGTCCTGTTTTGAAGCCATTTCTATGATGATTTCAACGTAAGAGCACGTGTGTCCGTCCTAAATTTGTTGGTACGTAAATCCTCTTCATGGCGTCACGTAATGTAGCGTTCATCCGAAGTCGACCATCCCCGTCCGCCCAACTCGCACAATATTTATATTCTTTCACCGGTTTTCTACGGGTGACCACATTTTGTTCGTCCCGTCTTCATCGTGGGCCTCCCTACTCTCCATAGATAAAATATATTGTCGGTCATTTTGCATTAAAATTGTATTTTTGGAAATTCTACTATAAATAGGTATTGTTGGTTGGCTGATTTACTTAGCGGGATATCAACCTCTGTGGGCTATTTAATGCTGGTATCTAAATATATTTGAACGCAATTGCATGCCTTCAACTACAGGTAAAATGCATTGTTGAGAATTGGACTATAAAATGTATTGTTAGTCATTTAGCTTTAAAATTGTATTGTTGGTAATTTTACTATAAATATGTATTGTTGGTAACGTTTTATATAAATGTATAATTATTTTTTTATATAAAAGTATATTTGCATAGTGATTTGTTTTTGTTTGGGAATTCACTATTTGCCGATAGCTGGGACCCTAAGAGGTGTTACCAGTTCAGGTCAGATGGATCTGGAGACAACAGCAATTAAGAGGGGGTTCCATGATCCTCAAAACCTTCAACCTCCCGATCAGAAGCTTTGCTGTCGGATGTAGTTTATCTTCATACCCAGCACTGACTCGTGTATGAAATTGGGTAAGCTGTAGATAACTGCGCATGGGCAGAGAAAGGGTTTATTCTCGGTTGGCATCTATCTAAATATGGTGTCTCTGTAAAAAAAAAAAAAAGAAGAAAAAAAACTTATCCTGCAGACTCCACAGCCAGTCACTCAACTGGAAAAACTGTGTGATATGAATGAGTAAGAGGAGTAAGAACGAGGTGTAGATTTTTAGGAAAAAAAGGATGGATGACCATTGGCCCTTGACATAAAAAGATTATATTGTTCGTTTTCTTTTTTACGGTTTATCACCCCTTTGTGGGATATTTAAAGTTGAAACATATTTTGGATTGGAAGAATAATTCTACTTTTATCGAGTGAATACTGCTTTAAACATTTTATTGGAGATAACAATTTATTTTTCCAGTCACAAGTCCTACTATTTAATCCATATATGGGAATAGAAGAGAAGATTTCATATTTTCCCAAAGGACTTTTGCGCATATGGATGTAATTAAAATCGACTGGAATTCGATCTCTCTGACTTCTCATTCATAGCCGCTATCATTCATGCCATCCGCATACCCTGTATTTTTCAGTGAAGCAATTACACCGGAGTACGTTCCACAAAGCAGTGGTTCTTGGGAAAATGCTGAGTGAAAATTCCTCCTTACAAATGGAATATGGAAGGAATGATGGTGTTTTGACAGCGTGGACATGTTGGTTCTTAAGTGTAAAGGTCTAAACTGTTGAAACTAAAAATCTGAACGTTTATCAGTGGAAATGCTAATTAGTAGCGATAGGTTAAAGATACGCTTGTGACTTTACGTCTCTGAGAAAAGAGGAGGTACAGTGGAAAATCACATCGCGCGCAAATGTTTTTGAACTTTGTCAAGAATGGAAAGTGTGAAGAATGGACAGCTTCAACACAGATATGGCAGTCTCACTACAATTTGGGTCTAACATAACTAAGATTAAATATGGTAGTCAGGTTCTTTCTGTGCGGTATAAAGAGCCGACCTTATTTTTTCTAGATTCTTTACTAATGGATTGTGCAGATAAGTTGCACTTGAGAGTTTTGAGTGAATTCCTATCCCATCCCAACAGACTTCCAGTGCAAGAAGTCTCATTGAGTAAGAAACGGTTAATTATGACGGGAGTAAAACTCTTGGCCCGATTAGTGAAAAAAGAAATAAATAATGTCTGTTTGTAATCTGACGCAGACAGAAACAGCGAAGCATGATGACTTTATCAGGAATAATTAGTGTGTCTAAAAGAATGAACATTTTACTTAAAAGAGATTGGTAGATAATTAATCATTTAAGATCGGTATTCTATTGCAGAAACAATTATTTACTTAATCACTGATATCGGCAGACTTTTTTCTTCCTGTCGCAAGCCTTTCGCTAATTTTTAATCATTTCACCCGAAGTGAGGCGATTATGCCACTAAGAGAAATACGGTTACTGGGCGTAAAATGCAATGAGAAAGAAAGAAAGAAAGAAAGAAAGAAAGAAAGAAAGAAAGAAAGAGAAAAGGGAAAAGAAAGAAAGTAAATATTAAGAAAGAAAGAAAGAAAGAAAGGCAATATTAGAAAAATATAGAAAGTAACAAAGAAATGTTAAGAAAGAAAGAAAGAAAGAAAGAAAGAAAGAAAAAAGAAAGGCAATATTAGAAAAATATAGAAAGAAAGAAAAGAGGAAATAAAGAAGGGAAATGTTAAGAAAGAAAGAAAGAAAGAAAGAAAGAACGAAATAATGGCAATATTAGAAAAATATAGAAAGAAAGAAAGAAAGAAAGAAAGGCAATATTAGAAAAATATAGAAAGAAAGAAAGAAAGAAAGAAAGGCAATATTAGAAAAATATAGAAAGAAAGAAAGAAAGAAAGGCAATATTAGAAAAATATAGAAAGAAAGAAAGAAAGGCAATATTAGAAAAATATAGAAAGAAAGAAAGAAAGAAAGAAAGGCAATATTAGAAAAATATAGAAAGAAAGAAAGAAAGAAAGAAAGGCAATATTAGAAAAATATAGAAAGAAAGAAAGAAAGGCAATATTAGAAAAATATAGAAAGAAAGAAAGAAAGAAAGAAAGGCAATATTAGAAAAATATAGAAAGAAAGAAAGAAAGAAAGAAAGAAAGAAAGGCAATATTAGAAAAATAAATAAAGAAAGAAAGAAAGAGAAAAAAGAGTGAGAGAAAATAAAAAAGGCAATATTTGAAAAACAACATAAGAAAGAAATATTAGGAAAATATACAAAGAAAAGGGGGAAAAAAGGAAACTATACACACGTTGGAAAACTGCATGACAGGAAAATATATTAAAAGCTCCGAGGGGCGAAGGACAAAATCAACCAACACGCCAACTAATGTTAACCGTTATTTTCCCCACGTATCCTCATAAACTCTACCTGTTGCCACTTATTCAAGAACCCCTGAATTGGGAAAGACAGAAGATTTATGCTGGTAGTTGGGATTAATAAAATCGCATTGATTTCTTGTCCAACTCATTTAATATTTAGACATAGTCGCACAGGGAGAAACACAATTTTAAGTTGTTTTTTTTTCTTTTATTATTAAATTTAAGCTTTTCGAGAAGACATAAAATTCAATTATAATCTTTATAAATTAGGATCCAGTTTATTTCGAATCTGTTCTAATCCAGGTTTCAACGTTTAAACTGACCGAGAAGAGACATGTTTTTATGACCGCCCAACATTGTAACCGTCTTAATTTTCAGTCTACGTATTTTCCTTCTTTACCATAGCAATAATATAATCTGCAGTTCAAAGTAAATGCTATTAATTTACACCAAATTAATGCCCTCGTTCGATGGCGTTCCTTCGGAGGATTGGCGCGATTGCGTGTCGATTAAGGGACGAGCCTCGCGAAACGGAGTGGCTCTTGCAGCGTGTCTCACTGGCGATGGTTCTAGGTAAGGCTTTCTCCATCATTGCGGCTGGCAGAGGATAGAAAAAAATTGTTTATAGTTACTTTGTTCAAACTTCAACTTTGTTCAATAAATTCAATGCTATTTATCTTTGTTTGAAAATGTTTAAGCTTCTATTGGGGTGTTTACGGCATATTTCGTCAGTTTTTCTATAAATTCTGGGTTCAAACCTAAACAAAAAATAAATAACGACGACGTCAAATTAGTAGTAACATATTAATATTGTTTAGTTCCTTTTAGTTCTGTGATCTAAATTCTGGGGTAGTTCCCACTTTTATAATTGAAATGTACTTTATTTGAATAATGTCGAAAATTCTGTTCGACTCAAAAGGGTAAATCAAAATCCAGTCCAGTACAGTAAGTGTTACGAAACACTGCCTAGTCTTACCAGCCAGATTTCAGTCAGGGATCAGTTAATAACGAGAGAAGAGAGCTCACGGAACGATTCTGTTCTCATAAAATCTTCACACACAAAAAAGAGAAAAATATGAGAAAGGAGGGAAGGCAGGCCTTAAGTAACAAGGTGACAGACCTGCGTATCCCACCCATTCCGGTAAAAAGATTTAAAAAAACAGTGCTCGGATCGGCCTCGCTTTGAAAACAAGCCATAGCAAGCACTGTGCCTCCCACGTTTGACCGCAAACCAACACACTTATTTTTTCCATAAAATTAAGTATTTTAATACGTATTTATTTATTTATTAATAAGCAATTGTTTAGTTGATTGCTTTTATACGAAAAGTCATCAACAAAACAACTGTTTATTCATTAAGATCGCCAAAGACCAGATTTGAAAGCAATAACATCACAGTTATTTTACTGAAGCTGAATATTAAAAATTATCTCAATTAAGTAAGAACCGCTGAACTGGGAAAGATATAAGACTGTTGCGGGCCGGTGTACGGGTTGAAAGATAAAAACGTATCTCCTTGAAATGCCCACAGCCAGCATGGCGGCCTTGGAGTATGACACCATGTAAAAAAAATATAAAGAAACAAGGACCAATATAAATGTGTACAAACAAATGATAATGTATTCACAATAAAGGGTTACATACAGTGCTGTTCGATAAAAGTGACTCACCTGATTATTTTTACTAAATGTTCTCTTCTCCGATGAAACGAAAGTTGAGCTAAATTCAAAGGATAAGCGATCTAAAATCCGAAGAAGAAGCTTTGAAAGCTCTTTGAATTTAGCAGTAAGTACTGTCAAGAATCCATTCAGTATAATGTTCTGGGGATGCTTTTCTTTTCATGGAACTGGTTTCTTAAAACCTATTGAAAAGACCCCCAGGAGCGAGCAGTACAAGATAATTTTAGAATCTTGTCTGCTCCCTTCTGCTGAAAGGGTGCAAATCGACCCCACCATGCTCATTTTTATGCAGGATAATGCTCCCTGTCACAAATCAAAATTGATGAAGGAATATTTTGATGAGAAGCAGGTGAGTGTTATGACATGGCCGACCCAATCTCCTGACCTCAACCCCATAGAAAACTTATGGAGGATTGTAAAGTACAGGTTCTCGAGAAAGCAGTTGAGCAACAGAGGATTTGATTGTGAATTTCATATCCGAATGGAATTCAATGCTTGGAGATAAGATTTGCCAGAACCTAATCAAGTCAATGCCAAAAAGGTTATTCAAAATAAAGGAGGACCCATAGATTAGTAAATATTTCGAACTATATTACCTATTATAAATAAATTATACCTCTATTATTCTTTATTTAAAGCTGTTCGGTTATGTTTCTCTTGATTACTAGTTGCAGGAAATAGTTGAGTCACTTTTTTTGCACAGAGTTTTTCACTAAATCTCATTTATATCCAAAATTATAATTATCAGTAGAATACCTTAGGTTGAGTAAACTTTTTTACTAGGTGGTCGGGAAGGGGTCTTTATATTAGTGAGATTATAAATTAGTTTAACCCCAAAAACAATAAGCGAAAAAATTTTTAAGTAAAAAAAATCAGGTGAGTCACTTTTATCGAACAGCACTGTATACAATAGAATGTTATGTTACTGAACAATGAACATGAATGAAGGAAACATTTAAGCTAGTAAATAGTTTGCGTATGTGTAATTTATTGAAGGATAAAGTCCTAGAAAAAATGAAATAAAAGGTGTTTGTGTGCGTGTGTGTGTGTGTGTGTGTGTGTGTGTGTGCGTGCGTGTGTGTATTTTTCATGCGTGTCCCAAAAAAGGAAAGCTTTCTTCCGCGAGAAACTTACATGTTGACGTAAGAAGTAAGAAGAGGATGCGAATAATTATCGCGGAGTATTTATAGTGCTGGAAAGCGTCCCCTAGTAGCGGTTTCGAAAATTAGGAGGCGGTAACCCGACAAGGCACATGCTGGCAGTTGCTATTAATATAAAATTGCATTTATTAAGTTTCCCTTTTTAAGTTATATTTTCACATACACACCCATGAACAAAGAAATTGTAAGTGTTTTCTTTTGAGTAAATTTCAGCTGTTCGAGAAGACGCAAAAATAGACATTAATCTGTATGCATTACCATTCCTCAAAGAATCCAGTGATTTTACATAACTGTTTTCCATTGTTGAGATTAAAATTCCACTCGAATAGCTCCTTGCAACGAAACGCTGTTTAGTGGGAACGATTCCTAAGAGAAGGCTTCCCTGATTACTACAGTTTTTATCTGTTTAAATTTAAGCTTAACCATTATCTTCCACCACCTATCCTCAAAACTGTACCCCTTGGCTCTTAGTCTGTAAGTCTTTACCTCCAGGGGCTCTTGAGCCTTGTACAGGGTGAGCCTTATTGCGGCCATAGTCCCTGGACGAAGCGAACGAGATGTTGCCATGATCGACAAACATTGTAATCGTGTTAAAATTGTGTCTATGTTAGTTGAAACATTTTTATTGGTATTTGTACTGTAAAAATGTATTTTTATATTTTCATACAGTTTTTTTTTTTTTTTTTTTTTTGGGGGGGAGGTCACTATTTGCCTATGTCTGGTGCTACTAACAGGTGCTACCACCCCGTGTCAGGGTGGACCTGGGAACAACAGCAATTAAGAGGTGGTTCCACGCTCAAAACCACCACCTTCTCGATCAGAAGGCTTTCTGCGGGATGTAGTTTACCGTCATACCCAGGATCATATGTCTATGTGTTTTTGTCCTTAATCATAACAACAATATCATTATCTGGTTCTTAAAATAAATTTCATTTACGTTTGTTTGAATCTGTTTACGAAAAGTTCCCGTCGAGTTGTTTTCGATATATTTCGTCTGTTTTTTTTCAATAGCCTCCGGGTTCAAACCTAAAAAAAGAACAATGACTTTCTTTTGGTATCTCATTATTGAAATATGCGTAACTTAAAGCAGAATTTATAGTTAGTAACAAGATTTTGTTTTAGTTCTGTTAGAAGAAAATAATTATGGGGTAGTTGTATTAATCGACGAGTAAGGTCACCAGGAAGCGGCTTACAAACATATTACTTAGCTAGGCTTAATAATCCGACGTCAACTGAACTTGTACTAAATAATTTTATCTTGATTATAATGGCCCGCTACTCGTTCCATCTCTCGGGGCGGCCAGCAAATTGGTGTTGTAGATGCCTGCTCAGGCACATTTGTGTTTGTTCAACACTCAGAGTCCACTTGTGATTTCAACTGCAACTATGCTGAGCGGATTTTAGTTTCTGGGGGAGATCGCGTTATCTAGCGTGATCTGCTGTTTGAACGAAGTCTGTACGCTCAAACCCTCGGTAACGATGACTTGTGATTACGCTGTCACTGTATTGGTTCATCCTCTCCTTTGGACTCTACTAGCAAGGCCGAGAGGGGAAACTAGACGTCCAGGCAGCCCTAGTTCTCCATATATCCCGTCCAGGCTCGTAATTGCCTGGGAGACTGCCGCTCCAGAGTGGGACTACACAGTCACCAGAGGCGATGTAACTCCATCGCCTAGCACCTACAGCGCTACTCCATCGTCTCCCGAGACGGACGGATGCCGAATGCTGTCACAACCATCAACAGCTCTCAAACAGTTCCGTCTACTCGTGTGTTTAAGCGCAATTCTTGGTTCAATCCCGTATCATGGTTTTACGGCAATTCTCAACGGTACCGCACGCTGATGGTGGGAAAACAAACAATCTGTCTCCCTCCTCTTAATAAATGACTGCTAAAATGTCAGGTGGCCTAAATATTATCGGAACGTAATTTGTAATCGACGACACGGTTTCAAATATCAGTTTAGTCTGTTGCGATTATTTTCGCGTAATTACACATGGGAAAGTCATACATCAATTTTTATTGCTTCATTATTAGTCCAGAAGAAGGAAAACTATAAATTTAAAATCTTGGAAAAGGCAACGAGAAATCAATCGAAAAAGTCATGACAAATTACAGAATTTCTGGTTGTGAATTTTTTTTCTGTCGATCTCACTCTCCGTCTGTCTGTCTGTCTATCAGTCTGTCTGTCAGTCTCTCTGTCTGTCTCTATGTCTGTCTCTCTCTCTCTTTCTCTCTCTCTCTCTCTCTCTCTCTATATATATATATATATATATATATATATATATATATGTGTGTGTGTGTGTGTGCGTGTGTGTGTGTCTCTCTCTCTCTCTCTGTATTTATATATATATATAAATATGTGTGTGTATATATATGTGTGTGTGTGTGTGTGTGCGTGCGCGCGCGTGCGTGCGCGTGTGTTTAACCGCATTACTGAAGGTGACACAAGGTCAAGTTTTAACGGAAATAGGGTGGAAAATTGCTCGAACCCGTCGGTACGCCTCTTTTTGGAGACACCTCATGCACCGGGCGATAAACCCAACCTCCTCCCTGTGACTTGGGCGTAATGTTTTTTAAAACTTTCCTGGCATGTGCCAGGTAAATATATATACATATATATATATATATATATATATATATATATATATATATATATATATATATATATATATATATATATATATATATATAAGTGAACATTGAAGTCAACACTGTTTCATGCTAGACAGAATCGTCAGCCCGCGAATCATTGTTCACTTTTATATTTATATTTACATACGCTCTGTCGCTGATATTGTGCACTTTATCCCATATATATAGCATACTTTAAAACTATATTTCTTCATATATATATATATATATGTGTGTGTGTGTGTGTGTGTGTGTGCGTGTGTGTGTGTGTGTGTACCGGAGGAAGTTGTAAAAATATAGTCCAAATCGTGTAACACCAAAATTGTTCAATTTTTAGATTAAGATTCGAACCGTTGTATCTTAGAAATGATTAAAGATATCTTACTGCAATTCTCCGAGGTTTTTATAACACTATTGGACGTTACTTTGAGTAATAAGAATATATAATTTCTCTCGAAAAGAAGATTCGTGATGAAATCGATCATAAACGAAAATGACATGATACTGATTAATTAATCAAAACTAAGTACAGGAGCTCATGAAGGATTGAAATAAAGTTCAAACACACACACACACACACACAGATATATATATATATATATATATATATATATATATATATATATATATATATATATATATATATACGAGGGTCATTCAATAAATGAAGTGAAGTTTTCGGTATAAGGACTTCTAATACAGATAGAAGCTTACTTTTTTTGATTTTTCAACGTAGTCTCCCAGCACTGTCAAACACTTTTCCCATCTGAAGAAGAAGAAGAAGAAGAAGAAGAAGAAGAAGAAGAAGAAGAAGAAGAAGAAGTTGAACTGGATTTAATTGTATTAATTTATGATGGATTCTATCTTATGTAGATGATTTCAATCTTTAGCTTATTTTTGATAACGAATCTACGAGGGTCATTCAATAAATAAGGTGAATTTTTCGGTATAAGGACTTCTAATACAGATAGAAGCTTACTCTTTTTTATTTATTTTTTTTTTGTTTTACTTCTTTTTCACATGGATTTAATTTCTTTTGCAGATTAAAAAAAAACTTTCAGAGTTTTGGCGATTAACAAAGATGGCCTACCAAGAAGCATGCTCCAGGATTGAACAGCGGTCAGTTATCAAGTTTTTGGTTGCTGAAGGGTGCAAACCAGTTGAAATTCATAGGATAATGTCAACTGTGTATGGTGCCACATGTTTCAGCCACAAAAATGTCTACAAGTGGGCTAAATTGTTTAAAGAAGGACGGAGCAGTGTTGAGGATGAAGACAGGCCTGGGAGGCCTAGAGAAGTGAGGTCTCCTGAGGTGATCGAATCAGTCAATGACCTCATTCAGTCTGACAGAAGGGTGACAGTGGATGACATTGCAAGGACTTTGAGCTTATCTGTTGGGACAAACGCAGGGGTCATCAGTCAGAAGTAGTCATCTTGCATCATGAAAACGCAAGGCCTCACACAGCAGCCCAAACGTTGCAGACCATCAACGAGCTTGGCTGGGAACTGCTCCCTCATGCCCCTTACAGCCCAGACCCTGCCCCTTCAGACTTTCACCTGTTTGGTCCCTTGAAAGCGTTCACGAGAGGCACGAAGTTTAAAAGTGACAATGAAGTCAAAAGCGTTGTGAGCTACTGGCAGAGACATCAGTGCAAGGATTTTTGCGATGAGGGAATATGGAAGCTTGTGCACAGATGGGAAAAGTCTGTGACAGTGCTGGGAGACTAGGTTGAAAAATATAAAAGAAAGTAATCTTCTATCTGTATTAGAAGTCCTTATACCGAAAATTTCTCCTCATTTATTGAATGACCCTCGTGTGTGTATATATATATATATATATATATATATATATATATATATATATATATAAATATTCTAGGATTATTTTCCAATGTATTGAAAGTGATCTTTAACCTTCTAAATTTCTGTCCTGGAGTAACAACGGGCCTCACAGGTTTCGCGTACGATTTCATTTTCAAATCATTTTTAAGTGATTGTTGAACTGTCATAACTGAAACAACTCTCTCACGTACCAAAAGTCTTATGAAGGTTGAAGGTTTTTTGGGTTTTTTTCTAACTGATCTTTTCAGCTTTTTTAGCTCTAAATTAAAATTCTGATCTCTCTTACTGTTGCGACCTCCCAATCCACCTCTATTGTTCCCCCGTTTTTTTTAACTTATTCACTGTTAAATTGGTGGTTCTTGAATGGTCTTTGAAGATGTGACCAACGTATGAATGTTCGCACCATTAGTGAAGGGAAAAATGATATTTTCCTCTCACCTATGCTTATTTCGGAAGATATAGTGGAGGCTAACACAAAAACTACTATAAACTGAAATGTCTATTTATTTTATGTAAAAAAATACGTATCAATATTGTGATATGATTTCTTTATTTAATGATAATGTTTTCAAGCTTAGCAGACGATATGAAAAACATTTACATAAAATAAATAGACAAACATTGTCTATATTATTTAATAAAACCTGCATCAATGAAAAAAGCAACCTAAATACAAACAATTGAAATTACATGATCCAGCAGCACACAAAGCTATCAATACTTGGAATTATAAATGTAGACATGTGAAAAGGCAAATTGAAATAGCCAAAGAAAAGTTGAACACACTTATGTAACTGTCATCTTTCATAATGACTTATGTAAGCCGAAAGCTTAGATAGGATTAAAAAATATGCATCAATATTGTGATTTTCTTTCTTCATTTAATGATAATGTTTTCAAGCTTAGCAGACGATATGAAAAACATTGACATAAAATAAATAGACAAAACTTGTCTATATTATTTAATAAAACCTGCATCAATGAAAAAAAGCAGCCTAAATACAAACAATTTAAATTACATGATCCAGCAGCCCAGAAAACTATCAATACTTGGAATTATAAATGTAGACTTGTGAAAAGGCAAATTGAAATAGCCAAAGAAATGTTGAACACTCTTATGCAACTGTCATGTTTCGTAATGAATTTGATAAGATTAAAAAATATGCTTCAATATTGTGATTTTCTTTCTTCATTTAATGATAATGTTTTCAAGCTTAGCAGACGATATGAAAAACATTTCCATTGAATAAATAGACAAAAATTGTCTATATTATTTAATGAAAGCTGCATCAATGAAAAAAAGCAGCCTAAATACACACAATTTAAATTACATGATCCAGCAGCCCAGAAAACTATCAATACTTGGAATTATAAATGTAGACTTGTGGAAAGGCAAATTGAAATAGGCAAAGTAAGGTTGAACACACTTATGTAACTGTCACCTTTCATAATGACTTATGTAAGACGAAAGTTTAGATAGGATTACAAAATATGCATCAATATTGTGATGTTCTTTCTTCATTTAATGATAATGTTTTCAAGCTTAGCAGACGATATGAAAAACATTTACACAGAATAAATAGACAGAAATCGTCTATATTATATAATGACACCTGCATCAATGAAATAAAGTTGGCTAAATACACACAATTCAAATTACATCATCCAGCATCCCACAAAACTATCAATACTTGGAATTATAAATGTAGACTTGTGAAGAGGCAAATTGAAATAGCGAAAGAAAAGTTGAACACCCTTATGTAACTGTCATGTTTTGTAATGAATTCGATAAGATTAAAAAATATGCTTCAATATTGTGATTTTCTTTCTTCATTTAATGATAATGTTTTCAAGCTTAGCAGACGATATGAAAAACTTTTACATAAAATAAATAGACAGATATCGTCTATATTATTTAATGACACCTGCATCAATGAAATAAAGCTGCCTAAATACACACAATTTAAATTACATCAGCCAGCATCCCACAAAACTATCAATACTTGGAATTATAAATGTAGACTTGTGAAACGACAAATTGAAATATCCAAGGAAAATTTGAACACGCTTATGTAACTGTCAACTTTCATAATGACTTATGTAAGCCGAAAGCTTAGATAGGATTTAAAAATATGCATCAATATTGTGATTTTCTTTCTTCAATTAATGATAATGTTTTCAAGGTTAGCGGACGATATGAAAAACATTTACATAGAATAAAAAGACAAAAATTGTCTATATTATTTAATGAAACCAGCATCTATGAAAAAAAGCAGCCTAAATACACACAATTTAAATTACATGATCGAGCAGCCCAGAAAACTATCAATACTTGGAATTATAAATGTAGACTTGTGAAAAAGCAAATTGAAATAGCCAAAGAATATTTGGACACACTTATGTAACTGTCATCTTTCATAATGACTTATGTAAGCCGAAAGCTTAGATAGGATTAAAAAATATGCATGAATATTGTAATTTTCTTTCTTCATTTAATGATAATATTTTCAAACTTAACAGACGATATGAAAAACATTTACACAGAATAAATAGACAGAAATCGTCTATATTATTTGATGAAACCTGCATCAATGAATAAAAGCCCCCTAAATACACACAATTTAAATTACATGATCCAGCAGCCCAGAAAACTATCAATACTTGGAATTATAAATGTAGACTTGTGAAACGACAAATTGAAATAGCCAAGGAAAATTTGAACACGCTTATGTAACTGTCATGTTTTGTAATGAATTCGATAAGATTAAAAAATATGCTTCAATATTATGATTTTCTTTCTTCATTTAATGATAATGTTTTCAAGCTTAGCAGACGATATGAAAAACTTTTACATAAAATAAATAGACAGATATCGTCTATATTATTTAATGACACCTGCATCAATGAAATAAAGCTGCCTCAATACACACAATTTAAATTACATGATCCAGCAGCCCAGAAAACTATCAATACTTGGAATTATAAATGTAGACTTGTGGAAAGTCAAATTGAAATAGCCAAAGAAAAGTTGAACACACTTATGTAACTGTCACCTTTCATAATGACTTATGTAAGCCGAAAGGTTAGATAGGATTAAAAAATATGCATCTATATTGTGATTTTCTTTCTTCATTTAATGATAATGTTTTCAAACTTAGCAGACGATATGAAAAGCTTTTACATAAAATAAATAGACAGATATCGTCTATATTATTTAATGACACCTGCATCAATGAAATAAAGCTGCCTAAATACACACAATTTAAATTACATCAGCCAGCATCCCACAAAACTATCAATACTTGGAATTATAAATGTAGACTTGTGAAAAAGCAAATTGAAATAGCCAAAGAATATTTGGACACACTTATGTAACTGTCATCTTTCATAAGGACTTATGTAAGCCGAAAGCTTAGATAGGATTAAAAATTATGCATCAATATTGTGATTTTCTTTCTTCATTTAATGATAATGTTTTCAAGGTTAGCGGACGATATGAAAAACATTTACATAGAATAAATAGACAAAAATTGTCTATATTATTTAATGAAACCTGCATCAATGAATAAAAGCCCCCTAAATACACACAATTTAAATTACATGATCCAGCATCCCACAAAACTATCAATACATGGAATTATAAATGTAGACTTGTGGAAAGGCAAATTGAAATAGACAAAGAAAAGTTGAACACTCTTATGTAACTGTCATGTTTCGTAATAAATTCGATAAGATTAAAAAATATGCATCAATATTGTGATTTTCTTTCTTCATTTAATGATAATGTTTTCAAGCTTAGGAGACGATATGAAAAACATTTACCTAGAATAAATAGACAAAAATTGTCTATATTATTTAATGAAACCTGCATCAATAATTAAAAGCCCCCTAAATACACACAAATTAAAATTGCATGATCCAGCAGCCTACAAAACTATCAATACTTGGAATTATAAATGTAGACTTGTGAAAAAGCAAATTGAAATAGCCAAAGAATATTTGGACACCCTTATGTAAATGTCATCTTTCATAATGACTTATGTAAGCCGAAAGCTTAGATATGATTAAAAAATATGCATCAATATTGTGATTTTCTTTCTTCATTTAATGATAATGTTTTCAAATTTAGCAGACGATATGAAAAACATTTACAAAGAATAAATAGACAGAAATCGTCTATATTATTTGATGAAACCTGCATCAATGAAGAAAAGCAGCCTAAATACAAACAATTTAAATTACATGATCCAGCAACCCAGAAAACTATCAATACTTGGAATTATAAATGTAGGCTTGTGGAAAGGCAAATTGAAATAGACAAAGAAAAGTTGAACACACTTATGTAACTGTCACCTTTCATAATGACTTATGTAAGCCGAAAGTTTAGATAGGATTTAAAAGTAGGCATCTATATTGTGATTTTCTTTCTTCATTTAATGATAATGTTTTCAAGCTTAGCAGACGATATGAAAAACTTTTACATAAAATAAATAGACAGATATCGTCTATATTATTTAATGACACCTGCATCAATGAAATAAAGCTGCCTAAATACACACAATTTAAATTACATCAGCCAGCATCCCACAAAACTATCAATACTTGGAATTATAAATGTAGACTTGTGAAACGACAAATTGAAATATCCAAGGAAAATTTGAACACGCTTATGTAACTGTCATCTTTCATAATGACTTATGTAAGCCGAAAGCTTAGATAGGATTAAAAATATGCATCAATATTGTGATTTTCTTTCTCCATTTAATGATAATGTTTTCAAATTTAGCAGACGATATGAAAAACTTTTACATAAAATAAATAGACAGAAATCGTCTATATTATTTAATGACACCTGCATCAATGAATAAAAGCACCCTAAATACACACAATTTACATTGCATGATCCAGCAGCCTACAAAACTATCAATACTTGGAATTATAAATGTAGACTTGTGAAAAAGCAAATTGAAATAGCCAAAGAATATTTGGACACACTTATGTAACTGTCATCTTTCATAATGACTTATGTAAGCCGAAAGCTTAGATAGGATTAAAAATTATGCATCAATACTGTGATTTTCTTTCTTCATTTAATGATAATGTTTTCAAGGTTAGCGGACGATATGAAAAACATTTACATAGAATAAATAGACAAAAATTGTCTATATTATTTAATGAAACCTGCATCAACGAATAAAAGCCCCCTAAATACACACAATTTAAATTACATGATCCAGCATCCCACAAAACTATCAATACATGGAATTATAAATGTAGACTTCTGGAAAGGCAAATTGAAATAGACAAAGAAAAGTTGAACACTCTTATGTAACTGTCATGTTTTGTAATAAATTCGATAAGATTAAAAAATATGCATCAATATTGTGATTTTCTTTCTTCATTTAATGATAATGTTTTCAAGCTTAGCAGACGATATGAAAAACATTTACCTAGAATAAATAGACAAAAATTGTCTATATTATTTAATGAAACCTGCATCAATAATTAAAAGCCCCCTAAATACACCCAAATTAAAATTTCATGATCCAGCAGCCTACAAAACTATCAATACTTGGAATTATAAATGTAGACTTGTGAAAAAGCAAATTGAAATAGCCAAAGAATATTTGGACACACTTATGTAAATGTCATCTTTCATAATGACTTATGTAAGTCGAAAGCTTAGATATGATTAAAAAGTATGCATCAATATTGTGATTTTCTTTCTTCATTTAATGATAATGTTTTCAAGCTTAGCAGACGATATGAAAAACATTTACAAAGAATAAATAGACAGAAATCGTCTATATTATTTGATGAAACCTGCATCAATGAAGAAAAGCAGCCTAAATACAAACAATTTAAATTACATGATCCAGCAACCCAGAAAACTATCAATACTTGGAATTATAAATGTAGACTTGTGGAAAGGCAAATTGAAATAGACAAAAAAAAGTTGAACACACTTATGTAACTGTCACCTTTCATAATGACTTATGTAAGCCGAAAGTTTAGATAGGATTTAAAAGTAGGCATCTATATTGTGATTTTCTTTCTTCATTTAATGATAATGTTTTCAAGCTTAGCAGACGATATGAAAAACTTTTACATAAAATAAATAGACAGATATCGTCTATATTATTTAATGACACCTGCATCAATGAAATAAAGCTGCCTAAATACACACAATTTAAATTACATCAGCCAGCATCCCACAAAACTATCAATACTTGGAATTATAAATGTAGACTTGTGAAACGACAAATTGAAATATCCAAGGAAAATTTGAACACGCTTATGTAACTGTCATCTTTCATAATGACTTATGTAAGCCGAAAGCTTAGATAGGATTAAAAATATGCATCAATATTGTGATTTTCTTTCTCCATTTAATGATAATGTTTTCAAACTTAGCAGACGATATGAAAAACTTTTACATAAAATAAATAGATAGAAATCGTCTATATTATTTAATGACACCTGCATCAATGAAATAAAGTTGCCTAAATACACACAATTTACATTGCATGATCCAGCAGCCTACAAAACTATCAATACTTGGAATTATAAATGTAGACTTGTGAAAAAGCAAATTGAAATAGCCAAAGAATATTTGGACACACTTATGTAAATGTCATCTGTCATAATGACTTATGTAAGCCGAAAGCTTAGATATGATTAAAAAATATGCATCAATATTGTGATTTTCTTTCTTCATTTAATGATAATGTTTTCAAGCTTAGCAGATGATATGAAAAACATTTACATAGAATAAATAGACAAAACTTGTCTATATTATTTAATGACACCTGCATCAATGAAATAAAGCTGCCTAAATACACACAATTTAAATTACATCATCCAGCAGCCCAGAAAACTATCAATACTTGGAATTATAAGTGTAGACTTGTGAAAAGGCAAATTTAAATAGCCAAAGAAAAGTTGAACACACTTATGTAACTGTCATCTTTCATAATGACTCTTGTAAGCCGAAAGCTTAGATAGGATTAAAAAATATGCATCAATATTGTGATTTTCTTTCTTCATTTAATGATAATGTTTTCAAGCTTAGCAGACGATATGAAAAACATTTACACAGAATAAATAGACAGAAATCGTCTATATTATTTAATGACACCTGCATCAATGAAATAAAGCAGCCTAAATACACACAATTCAAATTACATCATCCAGCATCCCACAAAACTATCAATACTTGGAATTATAAATGTAGACTTGTGAAAAGGCAAATTGAAATAGCCAAAGAAATGTTGAACACTCTTATGCAACCGTGATGTTTCGTAATGAATTCGATAAGATTAAAAAATATGCTTCAATATTGTAATTTTCTTTCTTCATTTAATGATAATATTTTCAAGCTTAGCAGACGATATGAAAAACATTTACATAGAATAAATAGACAAAACTTGTCTATATTATTTAATGAAACCAGCATCTATGAAAAAAAGCAGCCTAAATACACACAATTTAAATTATATGATCCAGCAGCCCAGAAAACTATCAATACTTGGAATTATAAATGTAGACTTGTGAAAAAGCAAATTGAAATAGCCAAAGAATATTTGGACACCCTTATGTAACTGTCATCTTTCATAATGACTTATGTAAGCCGAAAGCTTAGATAGGATTAAAAAATATGCATCAATATTGTGATATTCTTTCTTCATTTAATGATAATATTTTCAAACTTAGCAGACGATATGAAAAACATTTACATAAAATAAATAGACAAAAATCGTTTATATTATTTGATGAAACCTGCATCAATGAAGAAAAGCAGCCTAAATACATACAATTTAAATTATATGATCAAGCAGCCCAGAAAACTATCAATACTTGGAATTATAAATGTAGACTTGTGAAAAGGGAAATTGAAATAGCCAAAGAAAAGTTGAAAACCCTTATGTAACTGTCATGTTTTGTAATGACTTCAATAGATGTTACAAATTTTGGAAAAATATTTGTTAATCGATAAACTTCTGAGTTTTGTAAATCTAACTTTTAGCTTACTATTTTTTACCTTTTATATATATGGTCATATATATATATATATATATATGTATCAGATATTTTATATTGAAGTTGGTTGCTTATTCAAGTTGTAAGATTGTTTGAAATAATATATATTGCTTGAGTGAGAATTATTGGCTGACTGATATTATGTTAACAGAAAATTTAGCGTTAAGTCTGAAATATGAAATTGCATGACGTAGGTTCTCGTGTCAAGTTGAAATTTTGGTGCTCCTCACTGACGAGGATGAATGATGTAGGATTTTGATGCAATAACTTTGCTTATTAAAATGTTTAAATCAAATTAATAATAGTGTGAGCCAGATATACTTGATAACAAGGTACTTCGCATATTAAAACAAGCGGCGAAATTGTCTTATGGCAAATATCCTATACGGCAAAGATTTCTACGGCAAAATTTCCCGAGGCGAGTTTTCCTACGGCAAAAGTGTTACCGCGAATGTTCCTAGAAACGTTTTATGGGGAGGAGAGTAATTGCGAATTTTTCGCAGTCTGGTTTTGCTTTAATATTTTGGATTATGAATGCGGGCTGAAAAGTTCATAGGCTGACTATGAAGGAATAATGCGTGAACTTTGACATTTTTCATGCATTAATATCTGTTCTTCTCATTAGTAACTTTTTCCCAGGTAAACTGACATCTGACTGTTCAAAGAAGACTTCAGAAGTAAACTAGTTGCGACTTCTCTTGAAATTGTGGTCTTATCAAATAGCTGCAGAAAAAAAGGAAAGCCTTGAACAAATAAGAATGCAATCTAATAAAAGAAGGTGTAAAGGAACTGATTAGTGAAACGGTTCAGTTTGCTCAGGAATTCATTTTGTCTAAATGCAGGTAAATGTTTTTATTTGTATTGATTATTAAAATGAATAAAGGAAATATTCACGTATAAATTAAATAATTTAAGTTGATTTACCTCCATTCCAGCTACAGATGGGACAGGGGATATATAAATAATTACACTTTGATAATTATTATATGGTTTAGTCGCTAAGGAAATTCATGCGGACATAGTTACGACATTAGAGGAAGACAGTCCTGTTTTATTAACAGTGCGAAAATGGACAGCTGAAATTTTTTTTGGGGGGGGAATGAAGAGTCTTGAAGATGACGCAACGTCTGAACGTCCCTCTAGTGCCACAACCAAAGAAAACATTGATTGTTTTCATCACGTGCCCTTGGTTTCAATGGCTGCCTTGAGTGACAATGGCTTGGAACTTGTTTACCCCTCTCTCTCTCTCTCTTTCTCTCTCTCTCTCTCTCTCTCTCTCTCTCTCTTCCAGGTTTGATTATCATCTGTCCCCCAGCATAAAAAAACACTTGGCTTGGAACCAACATCTCAGTGATGAGGACGTTATATCCGCTGTTGATGACTTTTTTAACCAATATGATGAAGAATTTTCTTTGAACAGTTAGATGTTAATTTAACTAGAAGTGAACGATGCAATTATTAAGAAGAAGAGTTGAAATTAATGCATGCAAGATTTCACAGAACTAGCATCACTATTTTACAGGCGGCCTATGAACTTTTCAAACCCACCATCATAGTGTTACGTAAAGATTTCCCCAAATTGATATGCGAACAATCGCAATATGCACACACACAGACACACACACACACACACACACACACATATATATATATATATATGTGTAACGTAAATCATTCATACGAAAAACAAATACAGGTTAGTAGTATGAATGATTTACGTTACATAAATTGAATACGCACTACATAATTGATATATACACACACACACATATATATATATATATATATATATATATATATATATATATATATATATATATATGGTAGCTAGACATACCTTGGAGATTCTTTAAGGCCAGGAGTTGACCTATTATTGATTGTTTCTTCTGATAATGTTCTAAAAGCCTCTACGCGGCTTTGTGGGTGATTAATTATTTTTCTTTTTACAACCCGTTTTCCATAAACGAAACGTTACAATCCTTTCGCTAGTTTATCGTTAGTTCATATTAAATGCGCTGACAAGCTACATTTCATGATTCCACCACAGCTAAAACCTGCCATGACACGTACATTGGGAAGAATCATCCGCATTCCCTTTATATTCCATTAGTAAGCTGCTTCCAAAGAACTGCTACATTGCGGACCCCCGAGGACGTTTTCCCAATCGTTACAATCTTAACCTCTTCAAGTCTAGCGTTAACCTTTATGTCGCCTAAAACTCAGAAGCTGCTGTTATAAATGGGTCGGGGTTTTTTTTTACCCTTTTTGACCCGACCAGACTTCTCTTTATCCTTATTGACCCGTCCACACACATACACATACATACTTGTAGAAAACTTTGCCCTCCCAAAATATATGCCTTGAAAGCGTTCGAAGAACAAACGCTACAGTGAGGACGCTTGTTTCTCGGGATTCACAGCGGAAACATATTCACCGGTAAACATGTTATTCATTCTCTTCTACATTAAGCTATCCCTTTTTGTTTGCTTTCATCCAACCAATATTAGAAAGACTCATGTATTTTCATTCAGTCTTGTGTCATTTGTGTTGTAATATATGTTATTTTCAATTCTGTTCTCTTTATGTTCTGAACTCTCCCGTCGTTTTTCGACGTATGAGGGTCAAGCAACTCAGTTCCTAGAAACCGACGGACACCTGAACAGATGATTTGATTATAGTGGTGAAAAGTGCAGAACCAACGACGCTTTTTGAAGAGCCGAATACTGAAACCTGGTGCACTATCTTTTACTTGTCCTTTACCTAGATCAGTTGCCATCCAAGGCTATAGAACCCGGTCTGTCCTGCTATTTATCAATAGCTGGGGGGAGAAGAAGATGGTTGATACCTTTAGCACGAATTAGATTGAAATTCGAACTCGGCTCTCCGATTCCTCAATCCGAGTCGCTATCCATTACTCCTCCGGGAAAGCGGATTCATACCTATTCTCAACGGTATTAGCACGTAAGTGAATGTAATGGATTCGACTGGAATTCGAACTCGGCTCTCCGAATCCTCAATCCGCGCCGCTATCCATTACTCCTCCGGGAAAGTCTAGAAGAGGATTCATACCTTTTCTCAACGGTATTAGCACGTAAGTGAATGTAATGGATTCGACTGGAATTCCAACTCGGCTCTCCGAATCCTCAATCCGCGCCGCTATCCATTACTCCTCCGGGAAAGTCTAGAAGAGGATTCATACCTTTTCTCAACGGTATTAGCACGTAAGTGAATGTAATGGATTCGACTGGAATTCCAACTCGGCTCTCCGAATCCTCAATCCGCGCCGCTATCCATTACTCCTCCGGGAAAGTCTAGAAGAGGATTCATACCTTTTCTCAACGGTATTAGCACGTAAGTGAATGTAATGGATTCGACTGGAATTCCAACTCGGCTCTCCGAATCCTCAATCCGCGCCGCTATCCATTACTCCTCCGGGAAAGTCTAGAAGAGGATTCATACCTTTTCTCAACGGTATTAGCACGTAAGTGAATGTAATGGATTCGACTGGAATTCCAACTCGGCTCTCCGAATCCTCAATCCGCGCCGCTATCCATTACTCCTCCGGGAAAGTCTAGAAGAGGATTCATACCTTTTCTCAACGGTATTAGCACGTAAGTGAATGTAATGGATTCGACTGGAATTCCAACTCGGCTCTCCGAATCCTCAAAATCGCCCGAGACCTGACTTCCTTTTTGTGGCTACCAGTTTTGGTTAACTTAAATAAATTAAACGAAGAATAATTTTCAGCATTTGTTTCATTTTGTATTGTTTAATTTCGTTTCTTTTGTCACACCGTAACAACTGCACTTCTTGATTCCTCATTTTAAAAGCATACAACAATATCATTTATTCATATTTACAAATATTTTTTCCTTTTTTTTTTTGTCAATTTTATTACAAAAATATATAAAACTTTACACATGACACAAAAGAGGAGAGGATAAACCCAGAAATCAAAATAAAATGAAACAAAACATCCAAGCAAAACTGAAACTGTTTTAGTAGGGTTCATCTAACCCAGTGGTCCCCAACCGATTTTAGGTCATGCCCCACTTTGGTATTTCTAAATTTCTGGTGCCCCACTGTAATATTTAATTCTTACATGTATGCCAATTACACATGTACGTACATACACACAAAATATTGTTATGTATGTATACTGTATATGCATCGTGTGCATTAACACGCATTAACATTAACACAATGCTATTCGAAGCGGACATGCTTCGTGCTACCACGACAACGTAATGTGTTACTTTTTCTTTCTCACTTTTCTCTACGCTCTTTTTCATCTTCTCTTTTTACTTTTCTTTTTTTAGCCTTTCTTTCTTTTTCTTTGAGTCATATTTTTCTTACGTTAACCTTTGTCTTCTCGTTTTTTTTTCTTTATTTCTTTTCTCGTTCATTCTGCCTCCGTCTCTTTCGTCTTCGCTCCATTTTCTTTCGTCTCCCAACCTATTTACCGTGCAATCTCTCTCTCTCTCTCTCCCTCTTTCCCTCCCTCCCCCTCCCCATATCTACCCTCTCTCTCCCCCCTCCCTCTCTCTCTCTCTCTCTCTCTCTCTCTCTCTCTCTTCTTTTTTCTTGCAACTATTACCATTTCAACTTCTTTTGCTTACGGTTAGATTTATCATCTTCTTCGTCTACCACTGTATTTTTTTCATCTTTGAGTTTATTTACTTGACACCGGGCGGCGCTTTCTTTGATTCGATATAACGCAAGAAAAGAATTCTCTCAAGTTCGTCAAAGTTATTTTGATACCTTTGGCCAGTTTCTGATTTAAAAAAAAAACAACAAACAAACAAACAAACAAACAAAAACGAAAACGGAAAAAACTTTGCAATACTTCTTCTTTCATCTATTTTCGTTTACTTTTCATTTTTCTTATTACCCAATGAACACGTTTTTAATATTTGTACAACACTTACAAGCTGTTTTCAGATGTCGTCTGCCATCCTCTGTCATTATATCAAGGAAATAACATTGTCTAGAACAAGCATATTCTACGAGGTAATTATGCTCTCACCACAGCCACGTATATACGTACAATCACAAAAAGGCCTACAGCAAGAACAAGTGAACATAGACGGCAAGGGCACGTTCAACAAAAATCGCTCCATGCTAACACGTTGAATCGTTCAAGAGACAGACTCGTTAATAGACAGAATAACACCAGGGAAGACAATTCAAATGGAATTTGATGGCCCTTGGTAGAAAAATGGCGAGCAATAATGGACAAATCACCACAAGATGATAAAAATTTTCCAATCAATTTATCTCTCACGACAGATTCTAATCAATATATTATTTTTTTTTAAATCAAAGCGCCCACTGTGATGCTAAATTCTCGCAAACATATTCGCTAACGAAGCAAATTCGACCTTCATTGGGTGCGCAACTATTTTTGCTCATGTGTCATAGTACAATAAGCTTAGTATTGATGGGTCTCCCCTTTTTATACAAATGGACTCACCCAAGGTATATATATACTACTACCAGTGAAAACCCGGACAGTCAGTAATAGTACGTCAAGTCAAGTAACAGTAGTAGTAGAACGTAGAGACGGTCGAGTAGATAGACAGAGTCACACACAGGAGGGTAGTGCAAGAGTCACAGTCACAAGCACGTAGACTCAGTAAGAAGTCATACAGCGATACGTCGATACCTAAGACTATCTATATATTTGTCTACTAACCCCGCATTCCTGGAACTACTAACCTGTATTACCAGTTTGTATTATTACGTTAATACATTTATTTTCCTATATTCATTCTTGGCGTTTGTTATTATTTGATACCGGATTTCATCCCGGAATCCACAACACTTAGAAAAATATCATTTTGCATAAACGCATCATTCCTTCTTTTTCCAACCAATCTCCCTCTTCCAAATTGAATCAAGTTTTTCGCAGGTGGAACTACTTCAGGGTGGGCCAAAAGCAGGCTTACAATTGTTTAACTATTTGTTTCACATTTAACATTGTAGCGGACTATGAGTTTACGCGTTGTTAAATTAGGAACACGTGCGTTTATTCCTGCTAGAAGAAATTCCAAATACAAGAACATGGCGACTCAGTGATTGAATCCACCATAAAGAAGTGTAAAGAAAACCAACAAGACCGAGATATATATATATAGATATCTACAAACAAGTATATGTATTAAACAACAAAATTTACAATGGACATAGACATTAACATTTATATCTGTGTATGAACGTAAAGAGTTCGTATTTTGGTGAATGTTCGTACGTACGTATATGCGTGTATAATGTTCATGGCGTCTCCCACAAATGGGAAGACGCAATCTTCTGCGTGAGCTTACATTGTACAGAGTGTCCATAAAGTTCGTGTGCACTTTAAAAAATTTATAACTTTATTTGTATTTGCGATAGAAATAATCTGTAAAAAATGTTATAAAGTTTAATGTACCTAGTTTTAAGTATAGCTAAAATAACAAATGTGATTTCAGGCATTACTGTAAATCAGTTGGCAAATGCTTTCCGTGAACTGCAAAATCGTATTACCCTTTGTATTGCTAATGATGGAGGACACGTGGAAACTTAAATAAAATTTCAATAAAACCTTAAAAAAATATAGATTTACTTCTTTCTAATCCTTTTTACAAATTATTTCTATCGTAAATACAAATAAAGTTATAAATTTTTTAAAGTGCACACAAACTTTATGGACACCCTGTAGATGTGTTCGCTGAAAATGAAGAAATGAAAAAGAGAGCGAGGCAATAAGTCGCCCAGTATTAATAGTGGAGGGAGGGCGTGCCCGAGTGAACAACCCCGACAAAATCACAGCTCAATACTGGAGCTAACTTCGTCAAACTGTTCCTTCAGCAAGATTGAGCACCTCCCTATTATTCTTTGGCAGTAAGGAACAACCTTAACCAAACCCTTTCACAGTATTGGTTCGGAAGAAGGGGCAACATTGAATGACCACTAAGTTCACCTCACCTGACACCAATGGATTTCGTTTTTGGAGGTGGAGTAAAGAACAAGATTTATGAGAGAATTCTTCACATAGGACATTTGTGCGAATGTTAATGCAACAACCTCTGCCCAACTCGGCTCCCCGAATACTGTTTTCGAACCGCTAAGCAATGTATTAAGAAACAGGAAGGTATCTCAAGAAAAAAGAAAATAGTGCTGAAGTTACTCAATCAGCTGCAAGATTTAGAAGTCAAGATATATATATATATATATATATATATATATATATATATATATATATATATATATATATATATATATATATATATATGAAGAAATATAGTCTTAAAGTGTGCTATATTTATGGGATAAAGTGCTCAATATCAGAGATAGAGCGTGCGTAAATATAAAAGTGAACATAGAAGTCAACACTTAGAGGCCACAGTCTGTTTCATGACGATTGCATCTAGCATGAAACAGACTGTCGCCTCTAAGTGTTGACTTCTATGTTCACTTTTATATTTATATATATATACATATATATATATATATATATATATATATATATATATAGAGAGAGAGAGAGAGAGAGAGAGAGAGAGGAGAGAGGAGAGAGACTTCATAGAATATATTTCATTGATTCATGATTTTGATCTAATTTATTAAAATCATAATTTCACCGAACTATTCCTTCAGCAAAATGGAACACCTCCCTATTACGCTCTGGCAGTAAGGGACTGCCTTAACCAAACCTTTCCACGGCGTTGATTCAGGTCAACATCTAATGGCCACTACGTTGACCAGACCTAACACGAATGGATTTCCTTTTGGAGGTGGAGTAAAGAAGAAGGTTCATGAGAGAAATCCTCACACATTGGACAATTTAAAAGAGTACATTTCAGAAGTAGTTATTGACATTGATGCAGATCGGGATTTGTGTCGTGCTGTGTGCCATGGTGTTCTGGGAAGGTTCTCAAAGATGTAATGTTACAGAAGGACATTTCGACCACTTAAGAGATTAAACTTTGCTAGAAAATTTAAGTAAAGTGTTAAACAAATGTACAGCATCAATTTAGAACAAATATGTTTTAACAAATGAATATAAATGTAATAAAATATTTTTTAAAATGAGTTAGTGCATCCCTACTAAGTGTAAACCTACTTTTAGCCTACACTGTATGCTAAGCCCCTCGTAAAGAAATAAGGATAAAATTAAGAAAATAATTATTAGCATTGTTTATACATTATTTCGATCACAACATTTGTAAAATTAAAAAAATATTAATTTTAAGTCGATTTAAAAGCAGTCGTTCTTTGTAATATCGATACGACGTCAAATCGGTCTTCGGCTTTTACAGAGTTAACATATCTAACTTATACTAGAAGATGATGCTAAGAGAATTAGAATACTTGCAAATATTTTAGAAAGCTGTGGAGAGTCATTTTCACCATGATTCTGAAGACGCTCCGTTTATTTTAAAACAGTATGTTATTTTCGTCTATCGCCCTGAATATTCGAGAAATCTTATTAACGAACGAAGAATGCATCCTCCGGTATATTTTTTAACGTATTTAGCTAGTGTTTTTGACGCCCGAGGCGACTATCAAGTTTCCGCCCCTCCCCAGAAGGAATACAATATTACAATGCGCATTATCCCCTTAAAGTTTATATATATATATATATATATATATATATATATATATATATATATATATATATATATATATATATACGAGGGTCATTCAATAAATAAGGTGAATTTTTCGGTATAAGGACTTCTAATACAGATATAAGCTTACTTTTTTTAATTTTGTTTGTTTTACTTCTTTTTCACATGGATTTAATTTCTTTTGCAGATTAAAAAAAAACTTTGAGAGTTTTGGCGATTAACAAAGATGGCCGACCAAGAAGCATGCTCCCGGATTGAACAGCGGTCAGTTATCAAGTTTTTGGTTGCTGAAGGGTGCAAACCCGTTGAAATTCATAAGATAATGTCAACTGTGTATGGTGCCACATGTTTCAGCCAAAAAAAAATATCTACAAGTTGTCTAAATTGTTTAAAGAAGGACGGAGCAGTGTTAAGTATGAAGACAGGCCTGGGAGGCCTACAGAAGTGAGGTCTCCTGAGGTGATCGAATCAGTCAATGACCTCATTCAGTCTGACAGAAGGATGACAGTGGATGACATTGCAAGGACTTTGAGCTTATCTGTTGGGACAGCACACAAGGTCAGCTGCCGGTGGGTGCCAAAGATGCTTACTGCAGAGCACAAACAGCACAGAGGCCCAAACGGTGCAGACCATCAACGAGCTGGGCTGGGAACTGCTCCCTCATCTCCCTTACAGCCCAGACCTTGCCCCTTCAGACCTTCAGACCTGTTTGGTCCCTTGAAAGCGTTCTCGAGAGGCACGAACTTTAAAAGTGACGATGAAGTCAAAAGTGTTGTGAGCGACTGGCTGAGACATCAGTCCAATGATTTTTACGCTGAGGGAATACGGAAGCTTGTGCACAGATGGGAAAAATGTGTGACAGTGCTGGGAGACTACGTTGAAAAAAAAAAGTAAGCTTCTATCTGTATTAGAAGTCCTTATACTAAAAAATTCACCTTATTTATTGAATGACCCTCGTATATACAGTCAACGACGAAATTATTCGTACACCCATCAATTATTAATATTTTTAGTCATTTCTCAGAATCTAATGCCCGGATGATGCCAGGTTTTTCCCGTGTTTCTGTTACCGTCGCATTTATAACTCCTCGCTGATAAATTATGAAATAAAAGTAAAATTGTATTTATTTATGTATTTTTAAATGAAACTGGGGATATGTAAAAAAAACAAAACAAACAAAGACCTTACTTCTTTTTTTCTAAATCGGGAAAACTTTAAAAACTTTTTACGATATTAAAAGAAAGATAACGTAGTACTTTTAATTCATAATTTATCAGGGTTTTTTTTATATTTATTTCAATTCTAACAAGTGAGGAGTCATAAATTTTACCGTTTTCTGATGACTCAAAAAAATACTTAAAAACAAGATTTTTAGTTAACATTTCGAACATGATAGAAAGGATTTTAAAAATTTTAAATACTCAAAAAATACTTTGGTCTTTCCTCTAAATAATGACATAAACATCTAGACAATACAAAATTATTTTAATCAAGTTTGGGGCTTTTTTTTCATCAAGGTGCGTTTTTTTAGCGAAAGTGGACATCCCTAATTAAATGCCATGTTAACAGAAACACGGTTTGTTTTTTCGTTTAACAATGTAAAAAGAAATGCAATGTCTTTTTAAATTATTTTGTTTTATGTAGTTGAAGTTATTATTAGCAAAGTAGTAGACTAAGAATTAAAAGTTTGATAAAATTAATTTCACTTTTAAAAACTGAAACATTATAAATGTTATCATACTTTTAATTCTTAGTCGATTTTGCTTAATAAAACTTCAACTCTCTAAACAAAAAAATAAAACATTGCATTGTTTTACTACTACGAAAACTTGTAAATTGAAAAATTGAAAAAATGCCTATTTTTGAACTTTAAATAAAGTTTCTGCACTTAAAAAATATACTAATTTTCAATTTTCTTTTAAATTTCCTTTCGATATTTCTGGAAAAAATTGGAATGCATCCTTAAAGCATTGGAATTATTTCAATTTATTTATCTATCTATTTTATAAGTAACGATTTTTATATCCGTATTAAAACCAGGCCTATGATATGATAAATAAAAACAATTGGTTCACTTATTTAATTATTTTCATTAACAGTTTACAGACATGTAAAATCAAAATCAAAGAACTGGCGCCAAAGTCTGGATTTCTCACATAGGTGTGAAAAAACTGAGTATTCACTAAATTCACTTAATCCAACCCCATATCAAGCTCTTTAAAAATGTTCAATTTTTTCACACCTTTTGCACACGTCTTCATCCCCACCAGCTGACAGCGCGTTTTGGAGACAATTTTTTTTTATTGCTGGCCATATCAAAGTCAAATTGGATTCATATGAACCCTATCTTTTTCCTTATCGCTGCTTTTTTTTGCAAAAATTATTGAAATTATGCTATTGTTTTTTTCTTTTCTGAAAACTGACCACAGACCAAAAGTGTCGGCCGTGGCGGACCAACTCTGGCTACGCCACTGTTCTTTAATATGATTTCTCGTATGTTCAGACCGGTAGACGAAATTAAAACATGTTTAAGTAGCCGGAACGTCTACTCAAATACGGGTATCCACTAAAAAAAATATCGTTAAAAGTAATATAAATATGCCGGGTTAAAAAAAATGAACATCCATTATTATTTTTAGAAAAAGATTTTTTATATATTGTGTATTTGGACAGCAATCCTTCATTTATATCTGTTTTGTGAAAAGCGACTGACATACAGCGCTTAAGTTTCTAATTATTTTTTTTCATTTTGTAAACATAAATTATGTAGAAATTGTCCGAATTGTCTGTACGTCCGAACGCTTTCGGCTATTCCTCTAGCCATTATCAAGGATGATTTTATGGATTTTTTTTATTTATGTATCTAGAGAGTTACAGGAATGTTTTCTTTTCCAAACACGGTCAGCACATTGTGGCTGTGTTCATAACTGATGTTATTTAGTGTTGGCTTTTACTTTTTTATTCGTAATAATTCCATTATTTTTAGTCTTTTTTATATGTGCATGGGACTATTATATTTGTATTATCAACGAATATATTGTGGATGGAGTTTGGTAGGTCTCCATGTGTATTTAAATGAGACCTAATTTAGCTATGGTCAGAGATACCTAATGTGAGTCTTCTTGTTAGACATGTTGTAGTATATCCAATATTTTTATGAATCTTGTCTGATAAGGAACACAATTCCTTAAGTGACACATGAATTCGTAAATAAGATTGATTCTTTTTAATTTGGATCTTGCAGGCGCGCTATTGTTGTCCACGATGAGGTTAGCAGTTTTAATTTTTTTTATAGTAGATAATTTAATTTTCTTGTTTTTCTCAAGATATTTCTTTATCATGTTTCTAAGGGAAGATTCATCCTGTTTATAGTTGCCGTGCATTTGATTTTTATAGAAAATGTTAATATTGTTGTTTTTATCTGTATGTCAAGTGTTGCTATTGGTTAGTTTAGAAAGAAAACGTCTAATTTGGTGGTCTATGATATAAAGAGAGCGAGAGAGAGAATGGCCGAGAAATAGTTTTTTAAGGGTTTCACTCCCAGCAAGGCGATAATGCATTTAAGACGCCAGGGTTTACTGAGAAGACTGTTCAGGAGAAAGGACAATAAAAGAACATTTTTCAAAAAAAAAATGGGCAGATGGCGATTGACGTTGCATTTAAATGTTTGAAGACCGTAGCAGCAAACCAATTAGAATTAGCAGTAAACTATTAGACTAGAACTTACGGTTACATTTAGCTTAAAACGATGAGACCTAGTTGCCAATCTAGTACTGAATTTAAATGCATACGGTTGAGTTACCAAGGAAGCGAGCTCATTATAAAAATTGCCATGAAAATATTTGTAGAAAAGATAGAGGAAAGCCACGTCACAGTGGTGAGAATGCCAGGTTAGAACTGATAATGTCACACACCAATTTTTGGCTTTTGTTGAAAATGTCAAGATATATTGCAGTATTTCAAGACCAGATATGGTAGCAATATTCAATGTGCCGTCGAATGCTAAATTTATAAATATGAAAAATATGTTCTGACGAGAAAGATTCTATGGTAGTGTACAAAAATTTCTAGCAATTCATGTCAATGGAAAAAAGTTACGACCAAAAGTTGCAATACTGCCCTGGCGGAAGGCAAACATGATTATCAATGTTTATTTAAAGTTAGCAGTTTTGTTTGAAGCTATCAAACATTAAAAAACCATTCCTTGCTCCAGTTAACAATTGATTGGAGGTCCTTTCGAGAGCAGTTGCCAGTTCTTCTTTGTCGGATCTATCTGATGTATTATTAAGACAGAGATAAAGTAAGTTGAAAAGAGAGAGGAGAGACGGATATAGGAAGAAAGAAGATTAATTAAGTAAAATAAATTAAACAAACACGAGAAACGAAACCAATAATATCTGTGGCATTCATTACTGAAGAGTTACATTATAGTCATAACACGAAACATCAATAGACACGATTGCCACGTGACATCGAATAAATATGAAGTCATTGGCGATGCGTGTGGTTGTTACGTTGATACTGAGTTGCCAGAAATTAATTCAATTCCGTGGCATTGTTCATACAAAATAATTCTAATAAATAATGGCGGGGCCAATCTTATTATTAATTATATTTCCGTTTGTGGCTATTTTAACTTTTTCTTTTTTGCCCCTTCTTTCTTTTTTTTTTTTTTTTTTGCATTCACCTTCGGCAATTTCCGGTAAAATAGATTCTTGTCTTTATTTTTTTCTCTTTTGTGTTTCAATCCCATAATCCTTTTCGTTGTTTCACCTTTTATATTGACATTATTTTCGTTTTACCTATTTTCTTTATTTCATTCTTTCTTTCTTCTTTACTTATGACCTGTTTTCTTAAAACCCTTTTTAAGGAGCTTCATTCTCGTCATCTTTCTTTCTCCCATTCTTTCTTTCACGTTGATTTATTCACTCTTTCACTAATTTTTATCCTTTTCTTTCTCCTTTCCTTTCTTTCTTCCTTTTTACCTTCCTTCTTTCTTTCTTTCTTTCTTATGATCTGTTTTCTCAGAATCACTTTTAAGATGCTACACTCTCCTTTCTTTCTTTCTTTCTTCATTCATTGTATTTCTATCTTATTTCCTTCCTCCGTCTTTCTTACGGTTTCTCTTTCGTTTTTATTCTTGTTTCATTTTCTTCTATTCTCCTTCCCTTCTGCTACCAATCATAATTTCTTCCTTTCTTTCATTATCTCTTTATCTCTTTATTTCTTTCTTTCTTTATCTCTTTCTTTCTTTCTTTATCTCTTTCTTTCTTTCTTTATCTCTTTCTTTCGTTCTTTCTTTATCTCTTTCTTTCTTTCTTTCTTTCTTCATTGATTGTATTTCTATCTTATTTCCTTCCTTCGTCTTTCTTACGGTTTCTCTTTCGTTTTTATTCTTGTTTCATTTTCTTCTATTCTCCTTCCCTTCTGCTACCAATCATAATTTCTTCCTTTCTTTCATTATCTCTTTATCTCTTTCTTTCTTTCTTTCTTTATCTCTTTCTTTCTTTCTTTATCTCTTTTGTTCTTTCTTTATCTCTTTCTTTCTTTCTTTCTTCATTGATTGTATTTCTATCTTATTTCCTTCCTCCGTCTTTCTTACGGTTTCTCTTTCGTTTTTATTCTTGTTTCATTTTCTTCTATTCTCCTTCCCTTCTGCTACCAATCATAATTTCTTCCTTTTTTCATTATCTCTTTATCTCTTTCTTTATCTCTTTCTTTCTTTCTTTATCTCTTTCTTTCTTTCTTTATCTCTTTCTTTCGTTCTTTCTTTATCTCTTTCTTTCTTTCTTTCTTCATTGATTGTATTTCTATCTTATTTCCTTCCTTCGTCTTTCTTACGGTTTCTCTTTCGATTTTATTCTTGTTTCATTTTCTTCTATTCTCCTTCCCTTCTGATACCAATCCTAATTTCTTTCTTTATTTATTTCTTTCTTTATCTCTTTCTTTCTTTCTTTCTTCATTGATTGTATTTCTATCTTATTTCCTTCCTTCGTCTTTCTTACGGTTTCTCTTTCGTTTTTATTCTTGTTTCATTTTCTTCTATTCTCCTTCCCTTCTGCTACCAATCATAATTTCTTCCTTTCTTTCATTATCTCTTTATCTCTTTCTTTCTTGCTTTCTTTATCTCTTTCTTTCTTTCTTTATCTCTTCCTTTCTTTCTTTATCTCTTTCTTTCTTTCTTCATTGATTGTATTTCTATCTTATTTTCTTCCTTCGTCTTTCTTAAGGTTTCTCTTTCGTTTTTATTCTTGTTTCATTTTCTTCTATTCTCCTTCCCTTCTGCTACCAATCATAATTTCTTCCTTTCTTTCATTATCTCTTTATCTCTTTCTTTCTTTATCTCTTTCTCTCTTTCTTTATCTCTTTCGTTCTTTCTTTATCTCTTTCTTTCTTTCTTCATTGATTGTATTTCTATCTTATTTCCTTCCTCCGTCTTTCTTACGGTTTCTCTTTCGTTTTTATTCTTGTTTCATTTTCTTCTATTCTCCTTCCCTTCTGCTACCAATCATAATTTCTTCCTTTCTTTCATTATCTCTTTATCTCTTTCTTTATCTCTTTCTTTCTTTATCTCTTTCTTTCTTTCTTTATCTCTTTCTTTCGTTCTTTCTTTATCTCTTTCTTTCTTTCTTTCTTCATTGATTGTATTTCTATCTTATTTCCTTCCTTCGTCTTTCTTACGGTTTCTCTTTCGATTTTATTCTTGTTTCATTTCCTTCTATTCTCCTTCCCTTCTGATACCAATCCTAATTTCTTTCTTTCTTTCTTTCTTTATCTCTTTCTTTCTTTCTTCATTGATTGTATTTCTATCTTATTTCCTTCCTTCGTCTTTCTTACGGTTTCTCTTTCGTTTTTATTCTTGTTTCATTTTCTTCTATTCTCCTTCCCTTCTGCTACCAATCATAATTTCTTTCTTTCTTTCTTTCTTTCTTTCTTTCTTTATTGATTGTATTTCTATCTTATTTCCTTCCTTCGTCTTTCTTACGCTTTCTCTTTCGTTTTTATTCTTGTTTCATTTTCTTCTATTCTCCTTCCCTTCTGATACCAATCCTAATTTCTTTCTTTCTTTCTTTCTTTCTTTATCTTTTTCTTTCTTTCTTTCTTTATTGATTGTATTTCTATCTTATTTCCTTCCTTCGTCTTTCTTACGCTTTCTCTTTCGTTTTTATTCTTGTTTCATTTTCTTCTATTCTCCTTCCCTTCTGATACCAATCCTAATTTCTTTCTTTCTTTCTTTCTTTCTTTATCTTTTTCTTTCTTTCTTTCTTTATTGATTGTATTTCTATCTTATTTCCTTCCTTCGTCTTTCTTACGCTTTCTCTTTCGTTTTTATTCTTGTTTCATTTTCTTCTATTCTCCTTCCCTTCTGCTACCAATCATAATTTCTTCCTTTCTTTCATTATCTCTTTATCTCTTTCTTTATCTCTTTCTTTCTTTCTTTATCTCTTTCTTTCTTTCTTTATCTCTTTCTTTCGTTCTTTCTTTATCTCTTTCTTTCTTTCTTTCTTCATTGATTGTATTTCTATCTTATTTCCTTCCTTCGTCTTTCTTACGGTTTCTCTTTCGATTTTATTCTTGTTTCATTTCCTTCTATTCTCCTTCCCTTCTGATACCAATCCTAATTTCTTTCTTTCTTTCTTTCTTTATCTCTTTCTTTCTTTCTTCATTGATTGTATTTCTATCTTATTTCCTTCCTTCGTCTTTCTTACGGTTTCTCTTTCGTTTTTATTCTTGTTTCATTTTCTTCTATTCTCCTTCCCTTCTGCTACCAATCATAATTTCTTTCTTTCTTTCTTTCTTTCTTTCTTTCTTTATTGATTGTATTTCTATCTTATTTCCTTCCTTCGTCTTTCTTACGCTTTCTCTTTCGTTTTTATTCTTGTTTCATTTTCTTCTATTCTCCTTCCCTTCTGATACCAATCCTAATTTCTTTCTTTCTTTCTTTCTTTATCTTTTTCTTTCTTTCTTTCTTTATTGATTGTATTTCTATCTTATTTCCTTCCTTCGTCTTTCTTACGCTTTCTCTTTCGTTTTTATTCTTGTTTCATTTTCTTCTATTCTCCTTCCCTTCTGCTACCAATCATAATTTCTTCCTGTCTTTCATTATCTCTTTATCTCTTTCTTTATCTCTTTCTTTCTTTCTTTATCTCTTTCTTTCTTTCTTTATCTCTTTCTTTCGTTCTTTCTTTATCTCTTTCTTTCTTTCTTTCTTCATTGATTGTATTTCTATCTTATTTCCTTCCTTCGTCTTTCTTACGGTTTCTCTTTCGATTTTATTCTTGTTTCATTTCCTTCTATTCTCCTTCCCTTCTGATACCAATCCTAATTTCTTTCTTTCTTTCTTTCTTTCTTTATCTCTTTCTTTCTTTCTTCATTGATTGTATTTCTATCTTATTTCCTTCCTTCGTCTTTCTTACGGTTTCTCTTTCGTTTTTATTCTTGTTTCATTTTCTTCTATTCTCCTTCCCTTCTGCTACCAATCATAATTTCTTTCTTTCTTTCTTTCTTTCTTTATCTCTTTCTTTCTTTCTTTCTTTCTTTCTTTATCTCTTTCTTTCTTTCTTTATCTCTTTCTTTCGTTCTTTCTTTATCTCTTTCTTTCTTTCTTTCTTCATTGATTGTATTTCTATCTTATTTCCTTCCTTCGTCTTTCTTACGGTTTCTCTTTCGATTTTATTCTTGTTTCATTTTCTTCTATTCTCCTTCCCTTCTGATACCAATCCTAATTTCTTTCTTTCTTTATTTCTTTCTTTATCTCTTTCTTTCTTTCTTTCTTCATTGATTGTATTTCTATCTTATTTCCTTCCTTCGTCTTTCTTACGGTTTCTCTTTCGTTTTTATTCTTGTTTCATTTTCTTCTATTCTCCTTCCCTTCTGCTACCAATCATAATTTCTTCCTTTCTTTCATTATCTCTTTATCTCTTTCTTTCTTGCTTTCTTTATCTCTTTCTTTCTTTCTTTATCTCTTCCTTTCTTTCTTTATCTCTTTCTTTCTTTCTTCATTGATTGTATTTCTATCTTATTTTCTTCCTTCGTCTTTCTTAAGGTTTCTCTTTCGTTTTTATTCTTGTTTCATTTTCTTCTATTCTCCTTCCCTTCTGCTACCAATCATAATTTCTTCCTTTCTTTCATTATCTCTTTATCTCTTTCTTTCTTTATCTCTTTCTCTCTTTCTTTATCTCTTTCGTTCTTTCTTTATCTCTTTCTTTCTTTCTTCATTGATTGTATTTCTATGTTATTTCCTTCCTCCGTCTTTCTTACGGTTTCTCTTTCGTTTTTATTCTTGTTTCATTTTCTTCTATTCTCCTTCCCTTCTGCTACCAATCATAATTTCTTCCTTTCTTTCATTATCTCTTTATCTCTTTCTTTATCTCTTTCTTTCTTTCTTTATCTCTTTCTTTCTTTCTTTATCTCTTTCTTTCGTTCTTTCTTTATCTCTTTCTTTCTTTCATTCTTCATTGATTGTATTTCTATCTTATTTCCTTCCTTCGTCTTTCTTACGGTTTCTCTTTCGATTTTATTCTTGTTTCATTTCCTTCTATTCTCCTTCCCTTCTGATACCAATCCTAATTTCTTTCTTTCTTTCTTTCTTTATCTCTTTCTTTCTTTCTTCATTGATTGTATTTCTATCTTATTTCCTTCCTTCGTCTTTCTTACGGTTTCTCTTTCGTTTTTATTCTTGTTTCATTTTCTTCTATTCTCCTTCCCTTCTGCTACCAATCATAATTTCTTTCTTTCTTTCTTTCTTTCTTTCTTTCTTTCTTTATTGATTGTATTTCTATCTTATTTCCTTCCTTCGTCTTTCTTACGGTTTCTCTTTCGTTTTTATTCTTGTTTCATTTTCTTCTATTCTCCTTCCCTTCTGCTACCAATCATAATTTCTTTCTTTCTTTCTTTCTTTCTTTATCTCTTTCTTTCTTTCTTTCTTTATTGATTGTATTTCTATCTTATTTCCTTCCTTCGTCTTTCTTACGCTTTCTCTTTCGTTTTTATTCTTGTTTCATTTTCTTCTATTCTCCTTCCCTTCTGATACCAATCCTAATTTCTTTCTTTCTTTCTTTCTTTCTTTATCTTTTTCTTTCTTTCTTTCTTTATTGATTGTATTTCTATCTTATTTCCTTCCTTCGTCTTTCTTACGCTTTCTCTTTCGTTTTTATTCTTGTTTCATTTTCTTCTATTCTCCTTCCCTTCTGCTACTAATCCTAATTTCTTCCTTTCTTTCATTATCTCTTTATCTCTTTCTTTCTTTCTTTCTTTATCTCTTTATTTCTTTCTTTCTTGCTTGCTTGCTTGCTTCGCGTTTGAGTGTTCTTTCTTTCTTTTTTTATATATACATTCCCACTTTGATTTTCCCATTTCCTTTTATTTTCCCCGCACCTTTTTATTCTTATTTTCTTCTCATCTTTTCTCTCTCTCTCTCTCCCCCTCTCCCTCTCCTCTCTATCTCCCTCTCCTCTCTCTCTCTCCCTCTCCTCTCTCCCTCTCTCCCTCTCCTCTCTCTCTCCCTCTCCCCCCTCTCTCTCTCTCTCTTACTGAACATTAATAATTTCTTCACTTTTTTCCATGTTTCTCTTCTTCCCGCTTTACCCTTGCAATTCACTATCAACCGCTGTCTTCTCCGTTCTTCCTCAATGCAATCGTCTCAGGCACAATCTAAGTTCCGTCTTCCCAATCTAACAGCGCTAAACGATTTCATTGATGATTTCTATATCTTTCCTTTGTCACCCGTACCTTTTGTTTTCTTTCCCATACCAGGTGATTACAAAGTAATCGGCAGTTTTCAGATTTTGACACACAATATTGAAAATGTATGTGGCGAAACTCATCGTATTTTTATTCAAGGAACTTGTCATATATGTCACATTTAGCAAATAACGTTTTTCTACTGTTATTGAGCAACCTGCGTAGATTTTTAGGGTTGATTTAAGAATAATAGGATAAACATAGAATCATTCAGCCTTTGATTTTGTTTCACTTTTTTTATTAACCCATCCTAAATGTTTGCAAACAAAAAGGTTGTGGAAATTTAACCTTATCACTCTATAACCTTCAAAAGTTCCAAATCTGATAGATAGATAAATAAATAGATAGATAGATAGATAGATAGATAGATAGATAGATAGATAGATAGATAGATAGATAGATAGAACATATTCCATGGATCTTTGGACCAAAATAGTTCGAATTCATGGAGAAATCCAAAAAGTAGATTCTACTCAAATTAGCATAATTCTTAGAATGCCCAATATGGTTTTAAACTTTCGCAGATAATTCCACTAATGTAATGAGTTCAAATGCCGTTGGCCGTAGGACAAGGAAAACCGAAAGATCTGAAAAATGTTAAATAAGTATGCAAAATTTGAGATAGGTTTGATACAAAGATGGATTTTTTCACTGAATTTATTTACCAATGCCGGAAGACGATTCTAAGAGCACTAACAGACTAGGATTTATTATTGGCAGCCATAATCTTCAAAACATATGATATTCTGATGACGTTGAGCTTATGAGCAAATCAGGAAGTTATATATGCATCGACAATGTTGTACTTAGGTCAAGTATTAATTTTGTAGATGCACGCACAATCACTCACATACTCAAACACGTAAACAAATATATGTATGCTTCATAACTAAAAAGATTCAAGGTAAATATTTGTTTAAGGTATTTGTTATGGGAACTTACCTATAACGACATAATGAACTCTTCCTGACAGTATAAACCCTACGCATTTCAAGAGAGACGTAGGAACGAGTCGAGACGGAGTCTCCGACTGTGCGCGACTCTTGTCAAACTCTCTGCTTTGGCAGAGAGGAACCCGGACGAGGCTTTGCCGCAGGGCAAAGTGTCGTCCGTGGAGGTAGACAGTCCCTGAACAAGTTTATACGGGTTCTAAATGGGCATATTTTTGGCCGAGTCTACGGACTCGGGGAGCCCACATTAAACCAGCCTTGTGCCACATTCGACCCACGTGGGAGGGTTGTTAAATATCGAGGAACGAGTCGAGACGCAGTCTCCGACTGTGCACGACTCTTGTCGAACTCTCTACTTTGGCAGAGAAGAACCCGGACGAGTCTTTGCCGAAGTCCAAAGTTTCGTCCGGGGTGGTAGACAAGCCCTGAACCCGTTTATACGTGTTCTTAAGGGAGTATTTTTGACCGAGCTTACGGGCTCGGTGAAACCCACGTTAAACACAGCCTTGTGCCACATACTTTCCTCGTGGGGGGAATGTTAAATATCGAAAGGAGTCGAGACGGAATCGAGTCGAGCCAATAGTAGTTCACTCCAAACGAGACTGACAGTCATACTAACACCTTCAACATCTTATATTATTATTCTGCTGTAATATATTTTTGTTATTCCTACTCTTGTGTTCGTGTTGTTCTTCCTTGGTCCTAACCTTGGACCATAACAAGTGGCACGAGGATATTGGACCATAATAGTATTGCAGCCATTTTTACTATGGAAGACCATTTGCACAAGCATCTGCCTTAGAAATGTGAAAAAATGTTATTTCTTTGTTGAGATTTCCATAATGAAAACAACTGGCGTCTTTATCTGTCTATATTTCGAAGATGACGTATTTTAACTATTTACACTATTTACATCGTTCGGGCTGGGATTTCAAACCAAATCTTTTATTAATCCACGTGAGTAGATTTGTTCCAATTCCACTAAATAAAGGGTTCAGTTAAAAATTGTAACGTAATGCAACTGAAGAAGGTTGGATCGTAAAACGGCCGAAACCTTAAGAATATGTCAATAAAAAGTGGGACAACAGTTCGAACGATGTAAATAGCGTAAATAATTGGCATCCTTGTATGATTTTTATCACTGTTGACAACGTAATAAACATACGATTTGTTTCTACTTTATTACATTGCGAAACTATTTTTAAAAGAATAAAATATGTATTTAAAAAAAATCTTCATGAACTTTTCCTCTTTCTTGTGTCTACCTTTGGGAGGTGAGAGTAGGGTGATTAAAAAACAGTTTTTAAAAAAATATAAAGAAAGACACTGCTTAAAATATTGGCACTAAAATGTCAAATTATTCTTGCGGAGTGTCGTGGGTTTGAGAAAGACTTATAAAATCTCCTTTTTGATGGTTAGAAGCCATAAATTCTATTTTAACTTCAAGAATAGCCAATTAAATATAATGCTTGATTTTTAAAGTCAAGAATCATGTTTGAACTTCCGCCAAGATCATAAAAATATACTAAAATTGCAATGTGCTTTGCGTATTCACAAACACGGATGGGAGTTGACATTCAAGGTCAGATGTAAGTCATAATAAGGGAGTCGATTTTGATTGGCTAAGCTAGCGTGGGAAACGAATCTACCAATAGGAGACAACGATCCTGCTTTCCTTCCAGTGGATAATGTACTGATGATGAGGTGTCTATGCTGATGATATAGGTGTCCAATGCTGGATTAAGAATGATCTTGAACAGAAAATCAGCATCTCTATCAAGTGTTCAAAGAAATGGAACTCATGATAAACCGTTCAAAGTTAGAAACTTTGATCTGAAATTGGAATGGAGGCAGTAATAGCACGTACGCTGAATCTATAATAATAACGCAGGTTGTGGAATTAGTAAATACTGAACGCTTCAGATACATCGGTCTATGGATCAGCTATAACAAATTAAGTATAGGAGAAAAAATTGTGTTAAATAATAGCTTAGCAAACTATTATTTTTAGGGGAAGTGTATCTCGGCTCCGACTTCCGGAGGTTGACATTTGAGGTCAGATGTAAGTCATAATAGGGAAGTTGATTTTGATTGGCTGAACTAGCGTGGGAAACATATATAGGAGAAAAGTTTGGGAGAGTTGGTTCTTATTCGGTAAGTGATATAGACGTGTTTTCTTTCGTGCCCGAAACGGCTACCCAGTGAGGGAGAGACGACCCCCACCCACTGGATAATTATATAATCTACATGGTAATAAAAATAGTTAAGTTAAAATTCTCCGAGTGTGAAGTCTTTCATTGCTGAACAAAAACGATTATCGATCGTCGGCCGAGATGAGACCACCCTCCACCAGATGCTTATGCAACAACTGAACATAGAATAGGCTGTAGCATAAGTACTTTCACCCAAAGCAAGCAATCAACCTGGCAGGATGTTTTCCTAATCACTGCAATCGTAACGGCTTCAAGTCTACGGTTAGTCGTTATCTTTCCTGCATAACTTCATGAACTACATTTCCCGCCTTTTCTTCTGCAACCCTACAATATCCTTCTATCTTGTGCGATTCTTGGTTCTTGTATTGGGTGAACATTAATAAAATAAATATTAATGATGAGATAAACCATTTCCATACAGGAAATATTCCGCATTCTTTGTCTTCATACTTACTGTTACAGGCAAGTTAAAGTAAAATTATAAAATCCATGTATTCTAATCAAGCAGAAGGAGATGGTATAACGTTTAGTAATCGTTTTCCTTTTTCTCATATCTGAGACTATAGTTGAACATCTCACAAAAAGAAAAAGTTTTTTTTTTTAATCAATTCGCCCCACCGAAAGCAACGATGCCACTAAGATACAAAAGGATACTGGGAGTGAAAGAGAATGAAAAACATTCTTTAGAAAGAACTGGAAACCTAATCCTAAACAGGAAACCAGGGATAAGCCTATACTATACCTATATGGAGGGAGGAGTGTGAACTGGGCGATAGTCATGGACAGCACTTCTGAAATACGATCTGGTAGTCAAAAATGAAAGTAAGTATCTGAAATTAAAACTATTTGTGGTCTATAGTATATACGAGTCAAGCAGTTGGACATCAAGAAAATCACTGTTAAAAAATAGTTTGTTTTTACACTCGACTGTTGAGATTGAGAGCAGCGCTAAATGCAAGCTGAAAGCAACGTTTGCCCGATGAAGACCTATATCGGTACATACCAAAAATTATAGATGCAGTAATTGAAATGTGTATGCGGTTCAGTGGCCATTGCTGGAGAAGTAAACAGAAAGTTGGGCATAGTCTTCTGCTATGGGTTCCAAATTATGGGAAAAAAATCAAGAAATGTCAACTAAAAGATGACACGGTAGTTAGAAAGGAAGAACTGGATAGAGAGACGCGGATGACAGAAATGGTTGGAAATAAGTGGCCAACAGTGTTCATTTGTGGAAGATCAGATAAAAGGAATTAAAATGTGCCCTTTTTTATTCGTGTATCCGTTTTCCTTGGCTTCGTTTTCGTACGAGCCGCGATTTAATTGTCTACAGCAACGTGGCTAATTCTCATTGGCTGATTCATTACTGTGAATAAAAAATCAATCTCATCTTGACTGTGACTAAACGAAACAATAGGTGGCTTTAGGATTTGCTAGTGCATAAATTGAACGCATGTGAATTAAATTATAACATAATACACATCTTAATGAAGCGGAAGATCCTATACCATTTAGTGGATTATTTATCGATATCTGATAATATGGCTGAAAAGCTTACAAAAAGACATAGATGTTGAAATCACATAGACATCACTATTGAAAACAAATACCCTATGGTAGGCAAAATAAAAAAAAAACTATATCAGAAAGTAAAACTCTTTTGTTCAACACGAATCAAGCAGTTGGATATCAGCAAAATAATTGGTAAAAAATAGTTTGTATTTACACACAACTGTCGAGATTGAAAGCTGCTCTAAATGTCAGCTGAAAACGACTTTTGCCCGATGAAGACCTATATCGGTACGTATCAAAGATTATGGATACAGTAATAGAAATATGTGGCCATTGCTGGAGAAGAAAATGTTCATCAGGGAGCCAAAATATGAGGAAAGGTCAAGAGGTCGATTAGCAGAAACATTCAGTGACTACATCGGGATAAGACAGGGAGATAAGCATAGATCTATCGATGACAGACATGGTTCGAAAAAAACTTGTCCTAGGTCTTTGTTTGAGGTTGATCAGATACAGCAAATTAAAATGTACCCTTTTTATTCCCTGATCTCGGCTTCGTACGACTCACAAACCAATTGGCTACTGCAAGGTGGTTAATTCTCAGTTGTTGATTCATTACAATGAATTCAAATCAGTATCACCTCGACTCTGACTAAGCGTAACAATAAGTAGCTTTAGGACTTGCTGGTGCTTAAATAGAACTCCATACAAAATTAAACCATAACAAAATCCAACAGAAGGAGATCCGTTAACCTTCAGTAGATGATGTAATCACGGATTCAATGACTTTTAATTTGTACCCTCTTACTTCTTTAAATAATAACCTTCATTCATACTTGTCATTGTTATTATAATATTTCGTTAACGTTATTAAACTCAAATATTTAATGATGCAATAGGGAAATTTCACGGCTATTTCAGAGTCATGAAGCACATCTTAATTGCTGTTGTTCCCAGGTTCACTCTGACACGAGATGGTAGTAGCGCCTGTTAGTGTCACAGCTCTAAGAAAATAGTGAACCCCCAAAGAAAACACTATGAAAGTATAAAAATAATTTTTATAGTAAAAATATCAGCAATACTCATAAAATCACAAATTGTAGTGACTTCAACCAAATCCGTTTAAAATATTACCAAATAACCAAAATTAATCTTTCATGACTTTAATCCATATAATATCCTAATCCATTAATCCATATAATATCCTACAATTTCTCAAAGAAATCAAACTGTATTCCAAAATATAACTTCAACAAAACTACAACATAAAACACACACATCACCGCATCTCGTAACTGTGTCCGATTATGTGAACATTGTTTAAAAATAATTATTCGAAAAACATTTATTCGAATTGTAAATTGTTTGAATGGAAATTAATCGAAAGGATAATCATACTAAATGATTTATACTAAAATATTCGAAATGCAAATATCGTTAATTAAACAATTTAGTAAGAAAAAATCCTTATAACCTTAAGTTATATGATACTACACGCAAATAGTCAACTACTCAAGAGTACTCGTTAATGATGCCACTAATTGTTTAAGTTTTCCATTTACGATGCGGTATTTCTTGGCTCTCTTTATATTTTGGCAAATTGTTCTTACTTTTGCAATATGAATTTCTTGCAAGCCCTGTTCCCCTTTAAGCTCTGTGCCATCTTTCAAAGGCGTTATTAGTTCTAGGTAAATCAGCATTGACTCTCTCAAAGAAAAGCTACATACGTATTTCAAACATAGGTTGTTCGAATAATTATCATTTAGTATAAATTTCGTTTCGATTAATTTTCATTCAAATAATTTATAATTCGAATAAATGTTTTTCAAATAATTGTTTTCGAAAAATTATTTTCCAACAAATTTTTTGTTGTTGATAGGATTGTGTCCACAGAAACATGTGTATGCACAAAAGCTGAGTATCATCTACCATGTGATTCACTGTGAAAGTAGAATAACATACAGGGTGTCCAGGTGCACATTAAAAAAATTATAACTTTATTTGTATTTGCGATAGAAATAACTTGTAAAAAGGATTAGAAAGAAGTAAATCTATATTTTTTAAGGTTTTATTGAAATTTTATTTAAGTTTCCACATGTCCTCCATCATTAGCAATACAAAGGGTAATACGATTTTGCAGTTCACAGAAAACATTTGCCAACTGATTTAGAGTAATGCCTGAAATCACATTAGTTATTTTAGCTATACTTAAAATTAAGTACATTAAGCTTTATAACATTTTTTACAGATTATTTCTATCGCAAATAGAAATAAACTTATAATTTTTTTAATTGCACACGAACTTTATGGACACCCTGTATTTTATTACTTTCGTGCTCCCAAGAAAATTAAATTTCACCATTAAATGGCCCATAAGGAGTTGATATGCCATTAAACAAACAAATAAATAAATTGAAAGGCTTATTTTAAAGCTTGCGTTGTAGCTCCCTCCTACATATTAAATTTCTTCACAGATTTTATTTGTCCCTAGCTTAGACTACATAGGAAGATACCTGTGCCATGTAGACACCGTTTTAAAGCATTGATGTATTGGCCTATGTCACTGGTCTCCTGTTCAAAATTATGAAGCAGAATTCTTACATATTTAAGGTGATTAGTAGCATTGGCTAAATCATCTGCATACTCCGCAACTGTCATCATCTTGTAAGGTAAAACTCGATTGACGGTCGGCCATGTTTGCAGACGATAAAACCGGCTAATGAGATCGACCATAAAGGTCATAGCATAAAGCTAAGGAAAAGGAAATACATGTCATTGCAAGTATTAACACCGTAATATTGAATAGGCGGAACTGACAGAATGTACTCATTCGCCTACTAAAATCCAACATAACATCGAAGAACATACCTTTGTCTCTGAAAATATAAATTGAAAGGATCATGCCGTTGATACGAGAGTGAACCAAAAAATAACAATTTGTTTTATTATATAAGAAATAAAAAACACAATCAAACATAGCATAAATCAAGATATAGCTATACATCACAGGTTCACATCACTACTTCTCAACATGGTCATCATCATTCAATGGCAGTGTTCTATCTACGAACGAGAGCAGAGAGCACAGGCTTTTAAAACTCCACTATTACTGTTCGTCTATTCATATCTTGTCTTCTCATCACTGTCTCTGTACGTGCATATGTCTATCTCACACTATCCATATATATATATATATATATATATATATATATATATATATATATATATATATATATATATATATATATATATATATATATGAAGAAATATAGTTTTAAGGTGTGATATATTTATAGGATAAAGTGCTCAATTTCAGAGTTGGAGCGTATGTAAATATAAATATAAAAGTGATCATTGAAGTCAACACTCAGAGGCGACTGGCTGCTTCATGCTAGGTGCAACCGTCAGGCCGCAAATGCTGGATTTTTACTCGACTATTTATATATATGGGTCTGTGGTGCATTGTGGGTAATCGGGCGGTTATTTTTGCGTTGCTTGTTTGTTTATACATTTATTTATTTGTTGGGGTTAATTTTACTTGTTTTACATTTTCATTTTGTATTATTTATCCTTTTCGGTTTTTGATGTTTTATTAACGTAGTAAAAAAAATGTGGTGATATGCTTAGGTCGCTTATTTAATAGTTTGTTTTGATCTGGGAAGATAATTAAAGCTATTTATTCGTTCAATGTTTAGATTGCTTGCCGTAGACTATTCTATTATTAATTAATTTATTTATTTAGATTGATTATTTTTACTCGTCTATTTATGTTTATTTTTATTAGTTCTAACGGTTATTTTACCGGGGGCGATTTGTTAATCTGTTCATTTATTTATTTATTTGGATTAATTTTTATTTGTTTTTTTTATTTATTTACTTATATTTTATTCTGTATATTTTTATTTTCTCTATTTGGTTTTCGATTTTTGAGTAACGTAGTAATGTTTTTTTGTATCGTTATATAACAGTTTTAACTATTTTTACGTCCAATTATTGGATTGGTTATTTTAGCCTATTCTAACGGTTATTTTGGCGGAAATGGTTTGTTAATGTGTTTATTATTATTTACTTTATTTATTTATTTGGGTCGATTATTTTTACTTGTTTTTTATGTATTTTGTAGTAACTGATATATATATATATATATATATATATATATATATATACACGAGGGCGAGTCAAAGATTGTTTTATAATTTAAGAAATAAGGAACAAGATGAAACATATCGTACACTTGGATATGGCTTTATATCACAGATTAGCACTCATCCATCTCAGTATAGTCATCACCTTTTTCATTGGTACTGTTCCAAGTGAAGGCATGTATCGTTATATGCATTTTGATGGAACTAATTCATTACAGCAGGTTTCAGTTCTTCATCACCACCTGAGTTAGCATCCTCAGACTTCCATCTCTTTGGTCCAATAAAAGTGTATGAAATTAGCTAGGTCAGCAACCAACTGACTGTTCTCGTCCCAATACCACGTGAGCCCGAAGGTGGCATTAAAGCCTTGATATGTGAATTTGGTGAAAAGGGTAATTTTGTGTTCAATCTTTGGGCTGAAATCGCAGACAAATTAGTTATACTTATGTCCTTTTGAAATGATCAGTTACTGGATAAGGTAATAAAAACGCTTGAGTAAATAACATAAATCTATTTCATCTACACATATAACTAACCGTATCTCTCAAACACAAATTGACGTAATTCACAGTGTTGATAGCAGACACTGAATGAAAACTGCATGAACTCCTAGAAAATATATCAAACGACAGCAGAAAAGAAAAACAGTAAAGGAAAGCGAGAAGAAAGGACTAAACAACAATTGCAAGAAGACAATGTATGGTTGTCAGTAAGAGGAAGAGTTCAAGGAAAGGAAAGCGAGAAGAAAGGTCTAAACATCAAATGTCAGAAGACAGAAAGTATGGGTGTCAATAAGAGGGAGAGGCCAAGTAAAGGAAAGCGAGAAGAAAGGACTAAACATCAAATGTAAGAAGACAGAATGTATGGTTGTCAGTGAGAGGGAGAAGCCAAGTAAAGGAAAGCGAGAAGAAAAGACTAAACATCAATTGTAAGGAGACAGAATGTATGGTTGTCAAAAAGAGGGAGAGGCCAAATAAAGGAAAGAGAGAAGAAAAGACTAAACATCAATTGTAAGAAAACAGAATGTATGTTTGTCAGCAAGAAGAAAAGGCCAAGTAAAGGAAAGCGAGAAGAAAGGACTAAACATCAATTGTAAGAAGTCAGAATGTATGGTTGTCAGTAAGAGGGAGAAGCCAAGTAAAGGAAAGCGAGAAGAAAGGACTAAACATCAAATGTAAGGAGACAGAATGTATGGTTGTCAGTAAGAGAGAGAGGCCAAGTAAAGGAAAGCGAGAAGAAAGGACTAAACATCAATTGTACGAAGACAGAATGTATGGTTGTCAGCAAGAAGAAGAGGCCAAGTAAAGGAAAGCGAGAAGAAAGGACTAAACATCAATTGTAAGAAGACAGAATGTATGGTTGTCAGCAAGAGGAAGAGGCCAAGTAAAGGAAAGAGAGAAGAAAGGACTAAACATCAATTGTAAGAAGACAGAATATATGGTTGTCCGCAAGGGGAAGAGGCCAAGTAAAGGAAAGCGAGAAGAAAGGACTAAACATCGATTGGAAGAAGACAGAATGTATGGTTGTCAGCAAGAGGAAGAGGCCAAGTAAACGAAAGCGAGAAGAAAGGACCAAACATCAATCTTAAGAAGACAGAATGAATGGTTGTCAGCAAGAGGAAGAGGCCAAGTAAAGGAAAGCGAGAAGAAAGGACTAAACATCAATTGTAAGAAGACAGAATGTATGGTTGTCAGTAAGAGGAAGAGGCCAAGTAAAGGAAAGAGAGAAGAAAGGACTAAACATCAATTGTAAGAAGACAGAATGTATGGTTGTCAGTAAGAGGAAGAGGCCAAGTAAAGGAAAACGAATAGAAAGGAATAAACATCTATTGCAAGACGGAATGCATGGTTGTTAGCAAAAGGAACAGCCCAGCATGCAAATTACAAATTGGAGATACCAAAATCAAATAAGTACAAAATTTAAATACCTAGAAAATATTTTAACAGAAAATGGAAAGTGCGACAATGAAATCGGAAGTGGCTGACGGTTATGCAATATCCTTCCTCCTATATAATAGAGAATGCTGGTCAATCTCCCCACAGATGAAGGAAAGACTTGAAGCATCAGAAATGTATTTCTACAGAAGGATACTGAGAATACCATGGACCGAAGATTATGGGCAACGGCAAAATTTTAGTGAAAGTGGAATCAAGAAGGACACTTATCCTTAACATCAGGAAGAGACAGTTGAAATCTCTAAAACACATAATGAGGAAAGTGAGCTTGGAAAATTTGATACTCACAGGACAGATTGCGGGCAAGAGAGATAGAGAGAAGCAACGCATAATGGGCTTGAGTAAAGGAGAGATCGCTAAAAGATAAAATTTATTAAGAGCTACAAAGGATAGGAAATCGTGTAGAGCCATGATTATCAATGTCCTAAAAGGAAACGGTACATAGTCGAAGAAGAAAAAGAATTTCATATCAAACCCATATTTGTTCATGCGGATTTTTCATTAGGCAAATTGCAATAATATTCTTAATTACTTGGAAGTAGTAATTTAGAAGTATGTAAAATCTGAATGACTCAGCAAAAAGTGTTCCGAGATAGGAAGACTATATGACAGACAAAGCAGGCGCGCATAAAAAAGAGTAAAGCAATAACTGAAAAGAAAACGTGATAATATCAAGAGAAGCCAAAGAAAAAGAAGCAGATGTGATTGCAAGAGAAATGCTGTCACCTTTAAACAATGTCGAGGTCGATAAGATTACGGAAATACTAAATGAAACATAGCAACACCGAAATACCGGAAGATCTCAATCGATATGTCTTTATAACGATGTCAGAGAAGCCAGTTGCTAATAAATTCCAGGGACAATTTAGAAATGAGTCACATAACTAAATTTATTATGAGAATCCTAATGAACAGAAGTCGTAGCAGAATTTGGCTGAAAATAGAGGAAAACTGTGGCATTGTTCAAGACACAAAAACAAGCAATGTTATCTTTATAGTAAGAATTCTATCACAGCGAGCAATAAAGATTAAGAGAGGAATATACTTAAGCTTCATAGATTATACAAAATTTATGTAGAGCTACTCGGAATACTAGAAAAGCTTGATTCGCGCAGGAAAAATTATTGGAATAATATAGGACCACTTGTACAGCCGGATAGAGAACGTCTTCCGTGAATATAGAGATAGAAAGAGCGGCTTTGTTTAAGACAAGGAATTCTCTATGATAATAGATTTATTACAGCGAGCAATAAAAATTCAGAGAGATATATCTAAACTTTATAGATTACAGAAAAGAATTTGATAGGTTAAGTTATGAAGAACTACTCGAAATACTAGAAATATTTTATTTGTAGGGAAGAGTTATTCGAATAATCTATCAAATCTACAGAAAAAAAAGTCTGTATACGGAAAAAAGCACAAGTTATCGGAATATAAATATGAACAGTTTTTGCTTAAGACTCGAAAATAAGAAATTTCCTTTTATGGTAAGAATTCTATCAACGAAAACAATAATTGTTCAGAAAGATCTCTACCTAAATTTCACACATTACACCAAAAAATTATACGTTAAGTTATGAAGAGCTAGTCGGAATACTAGAAAAGTTTGATTTACACAGGAAGGCTATAAACTGTATCCGTCTAGCGAACGAGTTCCCTGAATATAAACGTCCTGGGTATGACGATAAACTACATCCGCGTCCTGGGTATGACGATAAACTACATCCGCGTCCTGGGATGGACGATAAACTACGTACAACAGAAAGGACGTTTTTGAAAAAATAATGTTGCCGGCTATATATTTTTGAAAAAATAATATTGCTAGCTCTACGTTTAAAAAAATATTACCAGCTATACGTTTTTTTTTTTTAAATAATATTACCAGCTATACGGTTTTTAAAAAATAATCAATAAATTTTGGAAAAAAAGAAAAAAAAAAGAAAAATATATATTACCAGGTAAACATTTTTTGGAAAAAGAAAAATATTACCCGTGGTATATATTGAAAGAAAATCATTACCAGAAATAGACTTTCTTGAAGTAAAAAATTTACCAGAAATGGATTAAGGAAAAAATAATATTACCAACAATAAAAATTTTGTCGACATTAAATGACCCTTGAGGTTGATAATCCGTAAAACCAAAACAAACTAAACCAAACCTGAATATAAAGATAGAAGGAGCGGCTATGTTTAAGACACGAAAATAAGGAATTTTCCATAATGGTAAGAATTCTATCACAGACAACATTAAAAATTCAGAAAGAGATATACTAAATCTCATAGATTATACAAAAAAAATCGAGTAAGTAATGAAGAGTTAGTCGGAATACTAGAAAAGCTTGATTTACACTGCAATGCTATAAACTGTTCCTTGGATATAAAAATTACGTGAAGTAAGCAAAGCATACGTTTTCATAGCTGATTTATTTAATCTATACAGCGAGACAATTGCACCATATCTCGACGAAATGCAATGATTTATTATTAAACTCACTTAAAAGCCGCCTTACCAGGTGGCATTGAAGGTAGCTGCTGCGGAGAGCTATTGATTGGGTCTTAATCACAATAGGTAGGCAGGAGCAGACGCGATAAGCAATAATAAACTACAGAAGAACTCAAAATTAATCACTGCATTTAATTATTGCATTAATATTTAATCTTTCGTTTTTAAAAGTTCAACAATAATTATTCTGTCGCCACTTAATTTAAAGACAATTTGATGCACGTAGGTCCTTACTTTCCGTACAAACAATTATGTTTATTTCATGAGTGATTTTCACTGGATTTCGCAATTAATTTCGATTATACCCAAATTTATTTCCAAGATATAAGAATTGTTATCGTACAAAACAATTCGTCGCAAAAAATGGCGTACAAAAATTGCCAAAAACAATAGCAGTAATGAAAACTTGAGAATCCAAAATTTCAAGATTGCGGGTCCGGACCCGGACCGGAATGTTTTTAATTTGCTCACGGAGTCAGCCTGATTCCAAACTGGTATGAAATGTTGGGCTACGATGTCTAGGTGTAAAGTTGAAAATATGACACAGTGACACACTGACATTTGTATTTATTATATAAAAGAAGTTCTGTCCCTTTAATTGAAAACCTATGACACAGTGACAAACTGACATTCATATTTATTATATAGATATATATATATCTATAGCTGGTCACTCGTGTTCAAGGATACCCTTCTACATAGCGGTTAGCTTGCTCAGGTACATTTATGTTTGTTCAACAAACACAGAGCCCACCTATGGTTTATACTGCAACTATGCTGAGCAGACCTTAGTTACAGTTTCTGGGAAAGGCGTGTTATCTAGCGTGATCAATAATTTGAACAAAGCCAGCACACTCAAACCCTCGGTCATAATGACTTGCGACTTCGTGCTAGCACAACTATCGACGGCCCCCAAAGTTTGGGTTAAATTTCCAAAGGTACCGGACGCAGGGATAGATATAATTAGTGACAAATCGACCATGGTGAGATTCGAACACTGGTCTTATGGTCAGAAAACGAACGTTCTAACCACTCAGCCACATATAGATATACAGTGCTGATCGATAAAAGTGAATCACCTTATCCTTTGAATTTAGCTCAACTTTCGTTTCATCGGAGAAGAGAACATTCTTCCAGTCTTCTACGGTGAAATTTTTGTAATAGTGAGCCCATTCAAGTCTCTTGGCTTTGTTGGCTTTGCTTATTAGCGGCTTAAACCTTCGTGTACAAGATTTGTAGCCTTGTTCTAACAGCCACCGACGGACTGTTGAAGAGGCAAGACTAACACCTTGCTCTTCGCTTAGACTGGCTGCAATTTCTTGACTAGTTATAGTCCTATTCTTGGCAACTTCTCTCTTGATTACCCTGCCAGTTCTATCAGCAATCTTTTTCTTTCGCCTCCTTATTTCCTTCCTTAGAGCAGGAGTGGCATCATTATGTGCCCTAAGCACTCGAGAGACAGTTGATTACGAGGTTATAGCAATTTCTGCAATTTCTCTCGTAGACTTGCCTGCTTTTGAGAGGAGAATAATAGATTCCTTAAGTGGTTCTGATGTGTGTTTGTACCCTTTCATCTGCTTAGTGACTTGAGTGGCTATTTCAAGCTGTTTTTATACTGTATGAGGCTTTCTGAAATATGCTGGAATACTATAGATTTAATTTAAGCTGTTCTAGAATTCTCTAGAATATTGTTCTGAGTGTATTGTAAAATAGTTTTCAATATTTTGTCAAAATCTCTTTAAATTTACCAGGTTAATCATTAGAATGCGATATCTGAGTCATTTTTTTTTTTTTTGGCACTCATTTATATCCAAATTTATAATTATCAATAGAATACCTTAGGGTGAATAAACTTTTTTTTCCTAGGTGTTCGGGAAGGGGTTTTTATATTAGTAAGATTAAAAATTATTTTACCCCCCCCCCCAAAAAATATTTTTAGTAAAAAAGATCAGGTGAGTCACTTTTATCGAACAGCCCTGTATAACTTAAACAATGCAGATGGCACTGTGTTGATGGCCGATTAAGACAAGATAATGATAGAAGTCTATGTATTAAATGGAAATAAGAAAAAAAGAATAAGCTTTAACGTCAGGAGAGGGTTTTATGTATAAATGAATTGAGGAGAGTATTGCGAGCGTCGAAAGAAGCCTCACAGAAAATAAATAACAAAAAAGCATTACTGGACTGCTAAGCAAAATCTAATTTCTTATATAGTAGTGAATTATAGACAGTATCCCTGTAGAAGAAGATAGTCTTTTATATGAAAGACATCAGGTTATACAGAAGGTTGCTAAGTATAGCAACGGCAAAGCTTTTAAGGGAAGCTACAACTGCAAAAAGAATTATACTTACACATATGACAGAGAAATCAGAATGAAATGGAAATCTAGCCTCCCCTATGAGGATTAAATCTGGCTTCTTCCGTTGTTGCTGTTGAATCTCTATTTGTCCATCGCCCAGCCACCATATTTAACTATATTTAAACTACAGGGTTAACGTGTAGTGCTGTCGTATGCGCGTAATAAGGGGCAAGAAAATGTCGGGACTGGTAATGGCTAAATCTAGACCTGAAAAGGACAAGATTGCTATGATTGGCAAAATAGAAGAGATTGAACAGACTTCCGAAGGGACCGATAACTCAATCCTAAAAAGCAACATAGGATAAACCTCTACTCCAGTTCAATATAGCAGGAAGTTGTAGGAACAGGGCGATAGGCGAACCTATCTACTCCTATTGAGAAAGAAAAAATGAAATAATTATTAAGAAAAGTTTCAGAGTTCTGGCGGGGAGGTTATAAGTATAGATATACAGTAGGCTTTAGAATCATAAAAAGACGGCAGAGAATTCTGTGACATATATATATATATATATATATATATATATATATATATATATATATATATATATATAGAGAGAGAGAGAGAGAGAGAGAGAGAGAGATTGATAATATTAGTGGTTTATATACACACACATATATATATATATATATAATATATATACATACATACATATACATACATACATATATATATATATATATAGAGAGAGAGAGAGAGAGAGAAAGAGAGATTGATAATATTAGTGGTTAATATACACATACATATATATATATATACATACACATACATATATATATATATATATATATATATATAAATTTATATATATATATATATATATATATATATATATAGAGAGAGAGAGAGAGAGAGAGATTGATAATATTAGTGGTTAATATACACATACATATATATATATATAATATATAAATATATATACATACATACATAGATACACATATATATATATATATATATATATATATATATATATATATATATATATATATATAAATTCCAAGAGGACAGAATCCAGATAGAACTCAATGTCCAGGACAGAGTAAGTATATAATATAAAAGGCTTAAACACTAGTACTCCATGGTTATAATTTATTACATTGGAATCGTAAATACGATCCAATTCATCAGACCTACAAATTGAAAAAGAAATCAGAAAAAACAACTCCGGGAATAAAAAATAAAATTTAGTGAGAGTGTATGTATGAGAGTGGGGGACGCAAGTGAGAAGTAAATGAAAGCTATAGAGAGGAGTAACAGACGAGAGTAGAACAGGAATATATATATATATGTGTGTGTGTGTGTGTGTGTGTGTGTGTGTGTGTGTGTTTCGTTAAAAACGACTGACAAGGTAATGCGCTTAATTTTTTTATTTAATTTTTATTGTGTTCTTATATTTTTCTTTCTTTTCTGTAGAAATTGTATTAATGTTCTGTATGCCAGGCCCTTTCGACTATTATTTTAACTATTATCAAGGATGATTTTATTTTTACCTTTAACTGAATATTGATAATGACTAAAAGACTATCCGAAAACGCTCGGATATACAAATCATTCGGTCAATTTCTATATACTTATTGTCTAGGAAAGAAAAACAATTGTAAGAACACACGTATAGTTGAACAAAAAACGTTTTATAGTCAGTTTTTAACGAAACATGTATAAAAGAAGGATTGCTGCTCAAATACATAATACATACGTATATATGTGTGTGTGTGTGTGTGTGTGTGTGTGTGTGAGAGAGAGAGAGAGAGAGTTGGGATCAAATATAGATCAAATATGGATCGGAATCCGACAAAATTAGAAAAAGAACAAATATAAAATGTTTATCACTCTAACATATTTCACTTTTATTAAAGCTTCATCGGAGAAAAAGAAGAAAATAATTCTGTTATTCTAAGTTTTGTGTTGTTTGATTTTCATTGGTTAATCATGTTTCACATGCATTCGACTTGTTAAACAAATGTTAGTATCAGTTATGGCGCCTGAATTCAAGGACAGCAACGATGCGTCCTTTCGAGGTTCCAAGAAATTAATGGACTCTAACTGGAAAACAGTAAATACTGCTTTATGTATGTAGGTATATATAATTCATCTACCATCGAATTCCCCCCATGAATTTGAAACAGACAAATCTCTAACTTTCCTCAACATCATAATGTGTAATAATAACAAATTAGATTTTAGTGTTTATCGGAAATCCATTAACAAAAACGATCTAATTAATTTCTATCCCAACCACACAATCAATAAAATGAGGAATGGTCATGGAATTCTGTCGCAGAAACCTTAGGATATGTAACCGAGAACACCTAGGTGAAGAAGAAAAATAATTTGAGGAAACACTTACGCTTCTTCACGAGAACCATCATTTCATTCTCAAAGCTGGAAAATAAGCTTACGAAATACACAAATCCAAAAATTAAACACAACCGATAGCATAAAACTTGAAAAATAAATTAGTTACTTCTAATAGAAGGAACTTTACCACCACGTCCAAGACAATCGGTTTGGTTTGGTTTGGTTTGTTTTACGGCATATCAAACTCAATGGGTCATTTAATGCTGACAACTTTTTTTTCCCTGGTAATATTTTTGCTTTGTCAAAAATCTATTTCTGTTAATATTTTTTCTCAAAAACGTATAGCTGGTAATATTATCCTTTCAAAAACATATAGCTGACAACATTATTTTTTCAAGAACATTATCAGAGGCCTTGCTGTTGGACGTAGTTTATCGTCATACCCAGGACGCGGATGTAGTTTGTCGTCATACCCAGGACGCAGACGTAGTTTATCGTCTTACCCAGGACGCGGATGTAGTTTATTGTCATACCTCGGATGCGGATGTAGTTTATCGTCTTACCCAGGATGCGTATGAAGTATATTGTCATACACAGGACGAGATCTGGGTTTGGGTGTTAACTATTTGCCCATAGTTGGGACCCTAACAGGTGCTACTACCCCGGGTCAGGGTGGACCTGGGAACACCAGCAATTAAGAGGTGGTTCCACGCTCCTCAAACTTCCTGATCAGAGGCCTTGCTGTTGGACGTAGTTTATCGTCTTACCCAGGACGACAAGACAATAGGATATAAAATTATGAAGAAATAAATAAATCAAACATCAATTCAGATGCAATTAAATTTTTACGGTGTAAAAGCACTTATATTGGAGAAATATCACAGAACCTAAAAGACCCTATCTACGAACATAATAGAGATTTACGTTTAGACAAACTTTCAAACTTGATCGTAATACACAGGAACAAAATTCGGCATAACTTTGATTTTACAAATGCTACCTTAATTAAAAAAACATAAATCATTACGTCGAAAGTATAAAAAAGTTTTATTATATATATATATATATATATATATATATATATATATATATATTAAATAAAAACAGATTACTTTAATGTTCCATATAATAAATTATTTCACCACAGTCCTTTTAAAGGATTATTATTAACTCTGATTTAAAGGATTATTATTAACTCTGATTTACATTGAGCTCTCTGGATTCTATCCTCATTGGGTCTTCCCATACGGATTACCTAGTTTTTCGTAAACTATATATATATATATATATATATATATATATATATTAACAGTTTTCGCTGATATAGAAGAATAAAAAACATTATGTGTGTACAAGTTAGTCAATGGGAACGGCGAAAAAAGCATGTCATTAATTATTTTAATCAGTCGGGTTTATACCCTGCCGAGATTGTGTTACGAGATTAAATTTACGTTCAAATATTTTTGCGTAGTCATTTTGGCAAGAAACTGAAAGTCTTCGATACAAAGACATAATCAGCAGCGACGGCATACATCTCGATCGGTGCAGATATGTAAAGGCGTTGCACAATACGCCCAGGAAACTCTTTGAACAGAAGAAATGGATTGCTGAAGGTAATGAAGCGACATAGACTGATAACGAATTCAAAAAGAAGAAGAAGAAGAAGAAGAAGAAGAAGAAGAAGAAGAAGAAGAAGAAGAAGAAAAACACGACAGAAGTCTAACAGACCAAGATATATACGAGGCGTTATTAATAAATAAAGTCTCCAATCCTATAAAACATGTTTTAGATTAGTTAGAATAATAAAATTGGTATCAAAAGGAAGAAAGTGCTTTCCCCATCTAAATTACGGCTGTCGATTCATACGCAAGGTCTCCGGTCATATCAGATAGATAGATAGATAGATAGATAGATGTGTCGGAATTAGCTCCTCCTCAGTTCCATAATCCTTCAACAGGGGTCTCTCTCCCCTGGCTATAAATACTGGCTGACCCTTCGCTTCGATCTCTCTTTTCCACTTAGGCCTTGGGCCGCCACCTCGCGTGGAGGTGAGGTAAATCTCTCTAACACCAATATGTGACCTCTCACAGATACAGCGTTTCCCAAATTCTGGGAACACCTGGGTATTTTCTTCGAACTCCTCTGTTCTATGCTAATTCATCTTCTTCAGGTGGTTGGAATATCGAACTGCACCCTTTATTTTGCTCACTGGGGGAGACTTTTCTAGTTCCACGTGCCATGTCTAATGGATGTCAGTTATCAATTATCGCTTGTTAATTCCCCTTTCCAAGTTCTCCACTGCATAAACCAGGTATTGAACTCACAACTCTTTGGGACCTATCACTAGATCAAACCAACGCCTCAGCCACTGCGCCATGCGTCCTTTTCAAAATTGTTGAATGACAGGAATTTGTAAAGAAGTAATTTAGACAAATGCTTAATTTATTGATGAAAACAAAATACGATGCGGTTGTATGATAATTTTTATAGATACGTACTTATCTTTGTCAAAATAAAAGTAAATACACTGGAGTTAATTAAATTTTATCCCTTAATTATCAAAATACAAATATTGTTTATTATTTAAAAATGTTATTTTTAAAATGTAGAACGACTCTAAACTTTTTGACTTTGAACCTAAACCATTTGCATATATATATATATATATATATATATATATATATATATATATATATATATATATATATATATATATATATGTATGTATGTATATGTATGTATGTATATATATGTATGTACATATATGTATATATATATATATATATATATATATATATATATATATATATATATATATATATATATATTACATGAATTATTTATACAAAAAACAGATATTGAAGTTAATGATATAAATGGCGAGAATCCATCTTCGCAAACAAATTTAATAACAGGACAACGATAAGAATAGATGTAATCCGAAATATGTTTTTTAGAAATGTGTTATTGTTAATTGTAAGAAATTTTGGAGCGTGCGGTCGCAACGCTGAGGTTGAATTTTTAAATTTTAAGATTGTGCGTTTTTGTACTAATATGGTAATAAGAGAATTCTTTTGTACTGGTAGGTTTTTCAGTCGATGTAGCATGTACTAAATTGTTCAATAAATAGAGGAATGTCAGTTTTTATCCGAAAGTTGCACCTCGGATCAGTTATTTTAATATCATGTGGTGCAGTTCAATTTACATTACATGAATCATTTATACAAAAAACAGATATTGAAGTTAATGATATAAATGGCGAGAATCCATCTTCGCAAACAAATTTAATAAATTACATTAACCCCGAACCTGTAGATGAACGTTATGATCCCTGTTTATAAATTCCAGTTGCATAAGGTCTTTTTTATTTTGTTACAAGCTTTCATCTGTGCATACAGACATCATCAGGTATGGAAATAGATTTTTTTTTACATCCAGATAATAACACCACAACGAAAGAATAGATGTAGGTATTTATTGTATAAAAAATACAATTGTGCCACAAGGCCGAAAAGGGGAAGGGGTTGAGGCTGGACTTCACTAAGTATCTTATACCTAGCTAATCTGATTCACGACCCATTCTCTCATTACAATTTGCCCATTCACCACAAAAACTCGTCCATCACCAATCAATCCTTCATACACCATAATACCGCATCCTCGCAAGGGGGACCTACAAAACGCGCCCCATGCCAAAAAAAAAGTTTAATGATGATAAATATTTAAATATCTGTGATGAAATATGAGAGGGGAGGGAATGAACCCTAAAACAAGCTAAACATAAACTCAAAAGTGAACTTAACATAATTGATATTAAAGAAACCTTGATATATTAAAGAAACCTTGAGTTATGTAGGTGAGACAGGGAGGTCATCGAAAGTAGTGCTTTGGTTGTGCACATAGCCAAATCTGATCACAATTTTGATTTCGACTCTGTGAAAATTTTAAAATATATCCACAATAAAAACCTTAGGCAGATTTACGAGGCTGGCATGATAGCCACCTCACACACAAAAAACACCCGACAAGGTTTCTTTAATATATCAAGTTTTCTAGCAAGATTAATGCTTGACAAACGTACCGATAAGCTATAGTTTTAAATAGGTCCCCCCCACTTTCCACTTAGGATAAAATCTCTTCCCTGGGAGCAGGTTTTCGTAGCGCCGCCCACGTGACGCCAGCATATCCGACTCCAAGAAAGAATACTCTGACTTTAGAATTTCAGTTTTTCTGTTTCTGACCAGTCCTGTATATATCGTCTCTTCATCTAACTTAAATCTAATATAAATATGTCTCCATTAACCATGTCCTGAAGAAGGTCTATTTGACCGAAACGTCTGACGTCGACAGAATAACAAAAACAAAATAAAAAAACAGTAAACTCACATATTCGGATTTTGCTTTGTCTTTTCCACATTTTCATCATACATATATATATACATATATATATATACATACATATATATACATATATATATATATATATATATATTCGTACATATATTTATATATAAATATATTTTTACATACATATATATATGTGTATGTATATATATGTATATATGTATATATATATCTGTATATATATATATGTATATATATATATGTATATGTATATATGTATATACATATGTATATACATATATATATATATTCATACATATATATATATATACATATATATATACATATACATATATTTATACATACATATATATATATATTTATACATACATAAATATATATATGTGTGTGTGTGTGTGTGTGTGTGTGTGTGTGTGTGTGTGTGTGTGTGTGTGTGTGTGTGTGTGTGATCTGTCCCGTTCTACTCTTTCGTAACTCATTGAAACTCTAATTCTTTGTGTGACAAAAGTTCATACACGTCGGCCTAGCGAATATGTAACGGGAAATCTACCACCGACGCCATCACACCTCTTTCGCAATTAATCGACCGGTTTCAAACATTGGCTCAGTGCCATTTCGATTTTGAGTTTCGAACATAAATTGGAGTCTTTCTTGATCTTGGCTTGGTTCCTCTCTCTGCGACAGATGCCAAAATTTATATTTATTTTTAAAGAATTTTTGAAAATAAATACTAGAACGAATCCTCACCCACTTTTTGTAAACAGAAATATTTGTTATCGCCTATTGACCGGCAGATGGTGGCACATGCTGACATTTCCTTTCAAACAAATCTCTTCACCATGAAATTATTTATTCCAGCGCAACAGCGAACGGAATATTACCCAGAAACGATTCTCAAGTGAAAATCCCACGCACAGTATTTTAAACTTCCCGAATTTTTTCTCTTTTGGGGATATCTCAAGCATGGCATATTAATTCATTGCCTCTTGATTTTAGTTAAAAAGGAGTACATCCCTGAACTGGACTTAGTCAATAGTTTTTCGGGGTGTGATAGCATAACATATTATCTCATCGTTTAGACGTCTACCAGGATTTATTATCGCAGACTTGACTCAATTTTGCTCATGACAAATTCGGAAGAGAAACCGAAAGTTCCATTAGACAAGGTAGTCGAGGAAAGCTAGATAAAGATCTAAATATTAAAAGTATGAACTAGGAATGCTTAGTAGTGAGCAGATAAGATACCCACGAGTGTTAATTACGTATGAGCGACGCCAAAAGCAAGCAGAAAGCGAAGAGAAAGGTTTAATTTTTTTTTTTAATGATTTCACCCCAAGTAAAGAGATAATGCCATTAAAACGCAAGGTGTTTCTGAGAATTATAATAATGACAATAACATAACCGGATTCAGGACCATAATAGATGGTGATTGACGGTGAATTTAAATTTTTGATGATCGTATGTGACTGGAAAGCGAGAAACCGGAAGTGAGTTCCACAGTCGAGAAACGCGTGAAAAGCAAACGATTAGAATAGAGTCTAGCCACATCTTGCTAGTTCAGCAGTAAAATGATGAGACCCAATTTCCAGTCTATAACACTACAAGAATTTGGTGGGGAGGATTTTGTCGGCAATCTCTAAATATATTACAAGAGCTCCAGATCATATATTCATTACACGGACGATTTAGCAAAGTGCAATATGAATTCTGGCGAGAAAAAAAGAAGACAAAACGCGTGGTCGTTAGCAAATGAGACACCCAATGTTACCGCACAGAAATTTAATTGCCTAGGAAGTGTTTTAATTGAGGACAGAATACGTGACATATAAATCCGTTGGTGTATTTGAATAGCGAAAGATGCCTTCCAAAAGCTAAGCCAACAGGAGATTTTCGTTAGAAACAAAGAAAAGAGTACTGGACTGCAACACAATATCTTTCTATATCGCAGAGGAAGCTGGACAATTTCTCCCACACGAAGGAAGAGGAGACTTGAGGCAGCTCCTACGTAATATCTGTCCGCTTATATAGCAGTGAATGTTGAAGAATTTCCTCACAGATGAAGAGGAGACTAACAAACGAAATAGAAAAAATAAAATATTTTATGCTTTAATATTTTATCCATTTTTTTTTTGTCTTGGGGTCAAATTTGTTCTCATAGGCCATCAAAATAGGAAAATTAAAAAGAAACATTTTCTTCTTTGTATGAAACTCAATATCTTCGTCTACGTTTGTATAGATCGCTTCATTTGGCTGGAAATAGCAAACGACGCGATTTACCGACTTGTGGTTATCTAGACTGACTCCCAATCCCAAAATAACAAAACTTATATGCAATGTTTTATAAATTAATTCACCCATGGAAGGCAATAATGCCACTAAGACAGGAATGAAAGAGATAAAACATTACTGGAAATGAAAGAGAATTTTAAAAAATTTCAGAAAGGACCAGAAACTTAATCCTAAACAGGAAACAAGGAATAAACATCTACTCCTGTTCAACAGACCGGATGTGAACCGGACGATAGGTTACGCTATCTACTCCCATTGAAAATAAAACGAAACAAAAAATAACAAAAGTAAGATCAATGCACCTAAAATAAAAATAAATATATCAATATGCCTTGTTGTTTGAGCATGGTCATAGCACGGACACATACATACAACGCACAGAGTCACACAAATTGAATACTCAAATATTAATATAGATTATAGTATATTCGATTCTGTTTCTGTTTGTATCTTTCTCTCCTTCGTCTTATTTATCATACATTTTATTTATAAGCAATATAATTCCAGAAGGCCTATTTTTTTTTCTTTTTTATGTGCTGTGTTCCATAGAGGATGTGACCGACCATGACTCTCCACAACTTTCTGTTCTTTTTAACTCTTAATAAATTTTGTCTTTCTGTTATTTGTCCTAAACCCTGTTCCGCCATCCATTTACTCAAGTTCACTATGTTATGCGTTGATTTCCTTTCTCCCTCTTGCCTTCAATATGTACTGTGAGTATAAGACTTTCTAAGCCCTTTTTCTTCACTATCTTCCCTAGACACCTCAACAGTCTTTTGCTATTGTTAAGTATAAGTGTTCTTTTTGCTTTCATTTTCTCTAAAACTTCGTCGTTGCTCACATGATCGGCTCACAGGATACTCGGCATCCTTTTTTAAAACCAGATTTCTGCTGCTTCAAGTCGTTTCTTTAATACACAAAATACACGAATATAAATAGTTTTCATACAGATTCTAATCCTATAGATACAGCTAAGCCCTGACCACCACATTCTAAATTCATAAAGAGTGTAAGAAATATTGTTTCTCCGTTGAAAATCACTTATCAATAATTCTGGGTTAATCTAGGGCTTATTATTTAAATTGGCATAATTTAAGTTTGTTTTGACACATTATATTAGTGTCGCGATAATCTATTTAATTGAAATAACAAATGTAAATTCAAGACTTTGAACAGTACTAATGAAATAGCCACGATTTAATATATTAAGTGTTTTCATGCATTTTCCCTTGAGACAGAATTCCAAGTTCTCAGTAAACTAAAGATTAACATGACGCATTATTTCATTATTCCTTTAATCCTGGACAATTGCATGAAACTAAGAAGTGTAATAATTATTGTAGCAATACTTTTTTTAATCGTTTCCCCTCAAGCAATGCGATGATGCCACTAGAACGAAAGAGCGTTACAGAAAGTGAAAGTGAAAGAGAATGTGAAGACTAAGAAGTGGGGGAACTGGGGAAAGGACAAAAGAAGGAACAGGGTTTAAGAAGACGGAAGATGGCGACTAACGTTGTACTTAAGTTTTTAATGATTGTAGTTAACGGGGAAGCTTAAAATCGGAAGGGAGCTCCAGTGGTGGGACGTGCGAGAAAAGAAATTGCTAGGGGGAGACCTAGTTGCCAATCTAGTAGCACGCTTATATTGATGTAGTCAGGGCACCAAAAAAGCTCAGTAGAACTGTTGCCAGTGAAGTATTTGTAGAAAAGACAGAGGAAACCCACGTCAGGAAAGTCATTAGAGTCGAGATGACAGGTCAGGATCTGTTACATTACAGATCCTTCTTTGGATGTTGTCAAAAATCTCGAGATGCACATTAGGAGCACCAGACTAGATATGCCAACAGTATTCAATGCATTTACTAATAGTATATTTGTAAATGTGCAAGATGCATTCTAATGAGAAAAGTTTTCTGGCACGACACAATTACCCAACTTTCATTGCAGCAGACATATATATATATATATATATATATATATATATATATATATATATATATATATATATATAGTGTCGTTCGATAAAAGTGCCTCACCTGATTTTTTTTACTAAATGTTCTCTTCTCCGATGAAACGAAAGTTGAGCTAAATTCAAAGGATAAGCAATCTAAAATCCGAAGCAGAAGCTTTGAAAGCTCTTTGAATTTAGCAGTAAGTACTGTCAAACATCCGTTCAGTATAATGTTCTGGGGATGCTTTTCTTTTCATGGAACTAGTTTCTTAAAACCTATTAAAAAGACCCTCAGGAGTGAGCAGTACAAGAGAATTTTAGAGTCTTGTCTGCTCCCTTCTGCTGAAAGGGTGCAAATCAACCCCACCAAGCTCATTTTTATGCAGGATAATGCTCCCTGTCACAAATCAAAATTGATGAAGGAATACTTTGATGAGAAGCAGGTGAGTGGCCGCCCCAATCTCCTGACCTCAACCCCATAGAAAACTTATGGAGCATTATAAAGTACAGGCTCTCGAGAAAGGAGAATGGAATTCAATGCTTGGAGATGATATTTGCCAGAACCTAATCAAGTCAATGCTAAAAAGGGTTGAAAAGGTTATTCAAAATAAAGGAGGACCCATAGATTATTAAATATTTCGAACTATATTACCTATTATAAATAAATTATACCTCTATTATTCTTTATTTAAAGCTGTTCGGTTATGTTTCTATTGATTACTAGTTGCAGGAAATAAGTGAGTCACTTTTTTTGCACATAGTTTTTTCCGTAAATCTCATTTAAATCCAAAATTATAATTATCAATAGAATACCTTAGAGTGAGTAAACATTTTTACTAGGTGGTCGGGAAGGGGTCTTTATATTAGTAAGATTAAAAATTAGTTTGACCCGAAAAACAATAGGCGAACAAATTTTTAAGTAAATAAAATCAGGTGAGTCACTTTTATCGAACCGTACTGCATATATATATATATATATATATATATATATATATATATATATATATATATATATATATATATATATATATAACTCGTAAGAGAAGTTGCCATGAAAATATTTGTAGAAAAAAACAGAGGCAAGCCATGTCACGTCCGTGAGAAAGTGACTGAATGTCGAGATACTTAAGTCAGGATCGATTATATCATAGATTCTTTTTGGATTTTGTTAAGAAACCCAAAATGTACATCTGGAGCACCAAACAAGATATGGCAACAGTATTCAATGCCCGGACAAATGGTAGATTTATAAATGTGCCAGATGGACTCTGACGAGAAAAAATGTCTGACACAACACAGTGAACCAACTTTCCTTGCAATACACGTAGCAATTCATGTCAGTGGAAAACATGATCCCAAGAAGGTATAACGAGTTGCTCTTCTGAAGTTAAAGCATCACTCATACTAATAGCAGACAGAAAAAGGTTCTCTGCGGTGAATAAATATGAGTAGTTTTGTTTTAAAAAACTTAAAATCGCAAGTCATTTCTTCCGCCACTATTTGGAGCTCCGTTTCACTAGCAGTTGCCAGCTTTACCTTGTCAGATCTGTCGGATTTGTTACTGAGACAGGAATGAATGGTAGTATCATCTGCATAAATACCTAATTGGGAACTGATGACATCGAGGAGGATATTGATTAAGATCAGAAATAGCGTAGGTCCAAGGACAGAGTCCTGGGGTGTTTCCCGCTTTAGTATAAAAAGATCTGGAAGCTAGCTCACCCAACATGTCATTGATTACACGATTTGTAAGGAATGATTGGATTCAACCAAATATTCATCCCGTGATACCGTAGCCCTTGAGATTGCTGAGAATTCCAGATTGACAAACCCTGCCGAAAGCTTTCGTGATATCGAGGGCCATAACCCGTGTTTTGCCGTTCTTTTCTAGGGCTTGATAAATAAATTTAGTGATGACCGTTAATACGTCGGCGCTAGGCATGGCGAAACGGAACCATATTGTTTATCCGAAAGGAGATCCTGAAAAGTAAGATGCTTAACCAATTCGACACTGATTAGAACCGCAAGTACTTTACAGAAAAGAGGTAAGAGCCTAATAAGGCGATAATTTCAAGGGTTTGTATATTAAAATTCTTGTTTTGATTAATGGAGCTCAGAACGGTTTATGGCATCCGACAAATTACGATATCACTCTAGGACTCAATGTTGCTCAGATACACAAACACACACTCAACACACACACACTCACACACATAGCGCCCACTCACACACAGCCAGTGCTACTGCCCGTTGAAAATTTGAATGTATTTCCATTAAAAATTCAGGAAATATGTTTCTTAAATCCACTATTATTTCTCTTTCTACTACCGATAGATACTTCCTTCCTAACCATTTATCCGAAGCAGTGTGGCATCTTGATTATGCCATAATTATCTATTCAAATTACATGCGAGGCTTACGGCCACATCACGCTGAAGCACCGATTCCTGTTCGATCACCGAAGTTAAGCAACGTCGTGCCTAGTCAGCACCTACGTGGGTGACTGTTTGGGAATACCAAGTACTGGAAGCTTAGATGTGCGGGTGGTGTCATGGATAATGGCTCGGAATTGTTAATCGAAGAGCTGAGTTCCAATTCCAGTTGGGTTCGTTGTATTCACTTACGCGCAAAAACTCGAAGGAAAGGTATGAATGCTACTCTTCGACCCCAGCTATGGGTTAATTAGTAAGACTTGTATAACTAATTCATAATTATCTCCGTCAAAATTCTTACAATTTAAAAATAGTTTCTGGTTTTAAATAACTCGCAAAGGGTTGATAAACCGTAGAAAATGGATCAATCAATAAAAACAGTGAAATTTCATGTGGTATCTATTTTAATTGTTGTTGCTATTGAATGTGTCGAGATGATGTGGTTTATGTGTTTACTAACTCCACATCCTTGATTTTTATGATAGATTCAGGATTTGTATCATCGCTATTCAATTCAAGATCATAGTTTCTGTTTCGGAAAGGATTATCTTGACTCCTATTTCTTGGAACACTTGGTAGAGGATGTTGATTTTTTCTTCAAGAACGTTCTCATCCCAACTACGAATAACTATGTCATCAGTATAGACTACCCACTCATCATCAGTAAAATTCCCTCGAAAGAGAAATCCACATCATTGTCCTCTCATGGTAGATTCGTAAGGGATGTGGTATGGAATTGATCACTGCCCATCTCTTCAAATCTGTGCTTGTATATGCCCAGAACATAGCCTAGGATAAAACTAAACAGTTTTTTATGGTGGGGGTAATATGAATCTAAGAGTAGCATACAGAAGTAAAAATTATAAGGATAGGGGAGATAGCTGAGTGATTGACCGTTGACTTGAAGGGATTACGATTGTAATGATGAGAAAAGAATCTACGCAAGAGTCGGTTCCACAAAGCAACAGTTCTTTGGGAAAAGCTGAGTAGCACTTACAGATTAAATTGATTTTCTACGGCTTATCAACCTTTTGCCAGTTTTTTAAAGGCAGAAAATATATTTTAGATTGTAATAATCTTTTGGATATAACAATGATTTATTGATGCCAGTAATACAAATTAACCCATTACTGGGTGGCTGAGATAATGTGAATTCATACCTTTCCCCAAGCGTATTTGCGTGTAAGTTAATATAACGAAACCAACTGGAATAGGAACTCGGGTTCTTGTATTTCCAATTCCGAGACGTTATTGATTGCACCACTGGCACATCCAACCTTGCAGCACCTGATATTCCCACGCTGCCACCAGACCAGGCCCGACTTTCATTAACTTCGGTGATCGTAATAGAACCGGTGTTTCAACGTGATATGGCCGTAATCCCGAAGATTGTTCAGCATTTACGTAGTTGTTGAACACTTTCTTTCTGGTGGAAATTTCTTATCTCATTATACTTTTCATGAAGGTATCTTTTGCAAAGCCAGAAGAACAAACAGTTGGAATAGGGAGGAAATGGGGTTTGCAGCCTCGAGTTTTCTCTTCATCTCCGACTGTCCAGCATTCTCTGCATTATAAAAAGATGAATAATCATAAACATAATAACGCAGTAATCTTTGCTTTGTTTAGTATAAAAATTGATAGAAGCACGTATGAATCTGGTAATCGTCATAATTTTACCTACACGCAAATATGTCATTCATATCACACACACACCATTTATTATTATAGCACTTTCACATGAACGACCTATCTTGAGTGTCTCGCATTGACTTAACACCAGCCTAAACCATTTATTCTCACCTTGTTCATCAATGAAAAGATAACATACGTTCATTCTTATTATTGCCGCTTTTTTCGAAATAGTTGCTACATTTCGCTTCTGAAATATGCCTGTAAATACCAAGTTGTTATGAGACTAAGGCAGTATTTGCTATAACGCTACAGTTCATCCACTGCCTATGATTGGCAACTATAAAATCTGCCTGTAGATATCACAACTATTATGAGACTGAGGTGGTATTCGATATAACCCTATAGCTCATCAACTGCCTATGATTGGTAACTATATGAGACACCGAATGGGTTTCACTTCGCTATTTACTTATGCAAGAACAGAAACCGAAGTACGTAAACAAATTTCTAAAAATATGAGTTAACTGAAGGGAAAAGCGAGACGTAGCAGTCGAAGCGAGGAATATTGATCTGCCGAACTTTATATCTTCAGATATTGCGATACAAAAAGACGCGAAGACCGTACGACTGCATACGCTCTGAGTTCCACCATGGTGAGTTCTGTACAGTAATGAATAGCATTCACAACAGAGCCAGCGGGTTAGAAGAATTAGGAAGACAGGTGGCTTTCCAGTATATGTGTTTTCTACAAAAGTAAATATAGATAAAGAAATGACGCATTGGAATTTTTTGGTCAGGGTCAAAACCTAATCTGATTAGAAGACAGATCTGTGACTAGCGCAAATACGGCTTATTTTCTGCAGACTGTGTAGGATAATATCTAGACGAAAGAAATAAGAACTCAATGCATGATGGGAAATATTTATATATCAGAAACCTGTCTATTTAGATAGCGGATTAATGTGAATGTCATGTTTTTGAAAGCTTATTCAAATAACATATTTACCACAATGTTAGGGAAATCATAGAAGTGCACGTGAGGTTAATACGAATATGTATCGTTTGAGAAATCAGTCAGTTGCTTTGACAATGTGTATATGGGATAACGACATAGAAGCGGAATATGCGATTTTATCTTGGTCCCAAGTGTTTCTGCTTTATAGCTGACAGATGAGGTCTTTGAAGTCGGCACCCACTTGACCGAAGGGGAAACAAACAAACAAATATATAAATACGAAACCTTTTGAGGTCAAGAGACAACTTGGATATGTAGCGGCTGCTATGTTTTTCCATGCCCACATTTTATTCGTCTGCGATTGGCTAATAAATCAATACTATCTTTCAATAGGACAATTTAGCCATCGCAGTCGTTGCTTTGAATTTTTCGATTTTGAACTTGCTTGCTTGTTTCGTTAGTACGAATTTAGTGATTGGTTAATTTTTAACAATCACATATTTTTAATGCCGAATTAACTTTTTCCGTGTTTTCCCAGGGAGCCTACCTTTTTCCGTAAAATCACCAGAAAGGTCCAGTAAAATTCGCCTGTCTACACAAACCTTCGGCACAACATTTCAAACGCACATACAGACACAGAATTTTGTAATATAAACTTACATTTCTCTCTGTACTTAGCCAAGTTCAATAAATCGGAACTCTGTTAATTTCTCTAACACAACACACTTTTTGATCAATTGTATTGTTGTGTTATCTATTCTAACAGTTCCTTGATCTAATATTGATTCCTGAACATTTTCTCTCAAGAAGACTTTCTTCGCACAATCAATTACAATACAGTTAAAGGAGAGCAACTTCTCTCCTTTAATCTATACATTGAACACAATTTTATTGCATGTTTGTTCTTGTATGTTATTTCAATATATATACTTGTTGATTCACATTGGAGTTTTGTTGTTTACTTGAATCCTGTACGCATAAAGTACAATAATATAAATAGTAGTGGACCATCTACCGACTGGTACCATTACAGATATTGATAATTTCCTATTGCTAGTCTGTATTAAAAGTTACAGTTGGGGTTGGGAAATCCGGGTCTGGTCCGCCTTTAGTGGGAAATAGATTGCCTCTTGGGTAGTTTTGTTGCTATCCGTTCGCATGCAACATGCAATAATGCAACATTATTAAGTTATTATTAACGCTTCCGTCGGTCTCGAGAGATCACGGATCTACGTCCGAAGATTTATGCTCTCTCCATGGGACAAACCTGGGTTGGGATTTTATGAGAGATCGGCAGTTGCGACTGCAGTACGTCTCCTATCTCCATGCTACATATGTTGTCCAAGAAAAAGGCCAATGCCAATACAACTCCGGCGTCGTCATACGAGTTGAATATAACATCGAACTATCTTAGAGATACCGGCTCCGTGTTTGAATTCAGATTTGTCCTTCTCCTAGTCTGGTTGCCAACCATGGCTACAGAGCCCAGACTACCCTAATATTTACGCATAGATTGTGGTTTTGACTTCTCCTAAACTTGTTGCCACCCAAGGCTATAGAACTCAGTCTCTCCTGATATTTAAGCAAAGCTGCAGGAGAACAGATGGATTCATACCTTTCTAAAGGGTATTAGGAAGTAAGTGAATGTAATGAACTCGACTGGAATTTGAACTCGGCTCTCCAATTCCGCAATCAGCCCCTAAACGCTGAGCTCCATGGGAAAATAGGTAATGTGCGTGTGGTTGTATTGTCGGTGTATTATTCATTTCATAATTCATTTTAGAGAATTTTGTGCTGCTACTTCCATCACACAATTGCGGTTCATGGTGACATTCAAGGCAGAATAGTGTAATGGCTTGCCAGTTCCTTTTGCCGGGGATGTTGACGTTACATCGTCTTTCTTCTCAGAGGTGGATATTTTGTTTTTGCATTTACAGTCTTCCAGATTTTGCCTAAAGAGGCAGGACCTACAAGACAGCAGGTGGCTTGAAGTTAGAGAAGTGTGTGTTCAAAAGGCACTATTAGGTGTATGTTTAACCGGGAGTCCTACGTGGCCGGTCGATCAGGCACGTCAGATACAATGATGTATATAGAGGATGCAGATTCAAATCCTGCCGGAGTACACACATGTTTTAACAAAAACGAAACTTCTCGAATATTCAGGCCGTTAGATGTAATTGGATAAAAATAATTAAATTTTTTTAAAAAATGCTGTATAATTTTTTTAAAAAACGGAGTTTCTACTCGAATATAAGTATCCATCAAAAATAGCATTTAAAATAAATTAAAAATAACAATATGTCGGATTTAATTCATTTGTTAGATATATATATATATATATATATATATATATATATATATATATATATATATATATATATATATCAAGTTATTGACATTTGGAAAACGTTCATGAAAGTATTTCGAAAATGATTTTTCGTTATCCATCTGATGAAGCCATATAAGTGAAATGCGTTATCGGATATTATTTTCGAAACATACCTTAATGAATGTTTTTACAAATGTCAATAACTGATATATATATATATATATATATATATATATATATATATATATATATGTGTGTGTGTGTGTGTGTGTGTGTGTGTGTGTGTGTGTGTGGATAGATAGATAGATAGATAGATAGATAGATAGATAGATATACAACGTGGAAAATGTTGATTGTTGGTTGGTTTTATTACAGTTTCAGATTCGTTAGTGATATTTAACCCAAAGATGTCCACTGTCCCAGAAATGGTAAGGTGGACTATAATGGTTTGTAAATAAAAGGTAATAATTAAGAATTTTCTGAAGAATGAAGTTCAACTAACATGTACAACAGAGAAGTAGCTTTGTTTTCTTCATTCACACACCAGATAAGCCCTTCGACCCGAGGTCTTCATCAATTTTATTAGCTTTTATAAAAAGTAAAGAATAGAAAATGAAAAAAATAATCTGAAAAAAAAAAACCGAAAAGATTATTATCCAGGTCTAATAATATTCCTAAGTTGTGTTTGAAATTGCCATTATTTCTACAGTCGTCGAAAACATATCAGCTTAGTATCCACGAATTCAGTCGGGTTCACGGGAAACACATTTCAAATGAGTGTACTCAAGTAGTGGTTTTCCAGTATAAGTTTTGGGTGATTCTAATACTATTGTACCCGTGCCGCCAAAATTGACGGCAAGAAGGAATGTATTATAAGTAATATGTATTATACTGTAATTTTCGTTTAATGCATCTACAATTTTGTAATATAAAGCAATTCGTTGTTAACGTTAATAATTGAACAGGGTACAATTTATAAACACCTCAGAAAAAATATCCGTATTTTATCCTCATAAATGTTACATATTTACAACTAAAGATTTTTGTAACTGCAAAAGTCTCCAAAGCACAATAGCATAAAGCTGTACATCTTTTCACTCAGCTTTTTGTTAAATGTCAAAATTATGAGTGTCGAGGTTCGTTACAATATATATATATATATATATATATATATATATATATATATATATATATGGAGTAACTTCAATATTTAGCTGTTACAAGTATTTGCAAGATTATAAACCTTCCTAGAGCCGAGTCACAAAGTTAAATATGTTCTGTTTACTAGCAGCGGTGGGATTTCTACTCATGACCGGTATGTCATTGCCATACAAACAGAATTGGACGTGTGATTAATGTAAACAATACGTGGCGCCAGTATGTGAGGGACTCATGGTGAATGTTTTGTTGTATGAGAATGAGTTTTTTCTTAGAAATTTCTTTCCAATATTAAGGTACGTCTCCCTGGCCGCAGCGTCTTGGTAGCCGGAAAATACCGTGCATATATATATATATATATATATATATATATATATATATATATATATATATATATATATATATATATATATATATATATACTCGTGTGCCAGTGCCACCAAAATTGACGGCAAGAAGGAATGTATTATAAGAAATATATATTAAATTGGAAGTAATTTTCGTTTAATCCATCTACAATTTTGTAATTTAAAACAGTTCGTTGTTAACGTTAATAATTGAACAGGGTACTATTTATAAATACCTCAGGAAAGATATCCGTATATTATCCTCATAAATGTTACTTATTTACCGACGATTATGTTTACTTCAAAAGTTCCCAAACCAAAATATTATCTGTATAAACTTTGGAATGTCTGAGTAATCCATGACATACAATTTATAATTTCAGGGTCTGCTTATTTCTCGTCCAACTACGAGCGACGTATCATCAGATTTATTTTTTAAATTTCTTTTTTCCCAAGCTATGAACAAATTCCACAAGATATGCTCCGAATCGTAACATAAAAACTGCATTAAATCTTTCTAATTATTTAATTTTATAAGCTTTTAATTGCTATTGTCGGAGTTAGCTCCTCCTCGGTTCTTTAATCCTCCAACAGGGGTCTCTCTACCCTGGTTATAAATACTGGCTCTCTTTTTCGACTCAGGCCTTGGGCCGCTACCTCGCACGGAAACGAGGTAAAATCGTTCTTTTTCCACTTACACCAATATGTGACCTCTCAGAGATACAGCGTTTCCCAAATTCTGGGAACGCGCTAAGAACAATACACGTACGTACGAACACTACAACACACGCACATAATTTCTCCATACAAACTCTATGTAACTGTTCATGTCTTTGTGTAACTCGTTATTAATATATATTTGTTTACCGATGTAAATCGGTCTTGTTTGTTTTCTTTGTCTTCTTTGGACTTAATTAAACCCCGACATTCTTATGTAGCTGGACCTGCCAGCAGAAAAGTTTAACCTACTGATATCTATTCACATCTTCACCCCCACGGTCCGCTACACTATCATAAATAATATTAATGAAGGAGGTAGTGCGAATAAAAAAAAATCTTTTGATGACTAATGAATTATGACAAGAATTATCTCCTCCTCTATTTTTTTTAATTATAATTTTTAAAGTTTAAAATGAATTTCTAAAAATGAACAACGCACACTTGGAGTTATATGTGGCGTATTAAATACAGGGTGTCCATAAAGTTCTTGTGCACTTTAAAAATTTATAACTTTATTTGTATTTGCGATAGAAATAATCTGTAAAAAATGTTATAAAGTTTAAAGTACCTAGTTTTAAGTATAGCTAAAATAACTAATGTGATTTCAGGCATTACTGTAAATCAGTTGGCAAATGTTTTCCGTGAACTGCAAAATCGTATTACCCTTTGTATTGCTAATGATCGAGGAGATGTGGAAACTAAAATAAATTATCGTTGCTTTCATGGCTCAAGGGGAGTAAATCTTATTTTCCTTTTGTATCCAAAATTGCAGCTAGCTTAAAATCTTTTATTTCACGCCCAAATTTTGTTTGGAATATATTATTTTTTCTACGTTGTAAATACAGTTTTTTTTCTCAAAGAATTGTATTCGGTATCTCATGTGTTTTTTTATAATCTTTGTCAAATAATAAAACCTAACAGCTGCTTGGAAAAGGCAAGCGAATAGCGAATTAACGTATTTGGGAAAATTTGTTGGTTTGTCTATTGATTCTGCAATTTTTTAGTTTATGTAATAATATTTTTTTTCTTTTAAATCTATATCGATTTTCCGAAGACACTCATTCAAGCATGATTCCTTTATTTGAATTTTTGTTCAAATTAAAAATGTGGTGGTTCCTAATCGAAGAACCGAAGAAAAAGAACGTATTTCAATTTAAATAATGTCAATCGCTCTCTTAATAATCTTTTCTGATTCTCATATTCTTTCAGGCTCAGTAATCCTCATCCCTTGCGTATAAATATAACAGACAACGAATGTCTATTATGTTTGATCATGAGCCGTTCTAAACTTCGTATAGTTGCTTTAATTTCGGGCGAAAATAAAGACAAAAACTGTCCAACATTTGGATATGTTTTATTAAGCTCTTCCTAGATCTAAGCTTTCGTCTCACATGAGCCATCTTCAGAGTGATTATACGGACATTTAAACAAAGATAGTCACCATCAAATATGATATTCTGTTATTTTGACATAGAAGATTGCTATGCGACGATAGAGGTTTCGGAATAGCAGACGCAAGTCGAAAAATTCATAAAGCCGTTATATGATGTCGTACCGCGTGAGAGAACGAAATATTAACAATAGAACCATATGTCTAGATGCAATGTAATGTGTTGTGACTAGTTTAAAATGTAATTTTGTTGAGTGTGGGCTGCTTTGTTTTAATGTAGATAGCTTCCAATATCTCAAGGTTCGTTTTATTGTATGTATGTGGGAGTATTGTTGTGTTATCAATTAATATTTGTCCAATATTGTTGTGTTATCAATTAATATTTGTCCAATATTATATATACATGTTGTATCAAAAATATTTTTGCAAACTTTGGGGCGGCTTCCTCACACTAAAAAAGGATGAAAGTTCATATAAACAGACGTCCGCAAATCCTTCGATTTTTAGTTTAAAGTTTAAAGAAAGTTTAAGGTAGATAGCGCGGTGTTACCATATTGACAAGATTACATTGTCATTCGTGTACATTTGATGAATTACGAAGACTAACTTAAGGAGGATCTCTGTGGAGATCGAAAGTACTTGGATTACCAAGAACTACGATGCCTGCCTTCATTAATTCCAGCTTAACATCAATAAGATAATTAGAGAACCAGAATGGATTATTGCAAAAATATAAGATATAATATGCATATATAATTTAATGAAACACTTGAAGATATGCTGCCTATATATATATATATATATATATATATACATATATATATATATATATATATATATATATATATATATATATATATATATATATGGGGAAGAAGTTATAGTTGTTCCAACGAGAGAATAGTGTATATTTTAAAAAGAAGATAAACCGCAAACGTTTTCTTTTCAACCATTTTTAAAAACTTAAATATTTAAATGTATATATATATCAATATATATATCTATATGTATATATATGTATATATATATGTATATATATATGTATATATATGTATATATATATATATATATATATATATATATATATATATATATATATATATATATATATTATAAAAGGCTCAAACACTAATATTCCATGGTTATAATGTATTACATTGGAATCGTAATTACAATCCAATTCATCAGACCTACAAATTCAAAGAAATTCTTTGAATTTTTAGGTCTGATGAATGGAATTTTTGTGTTTTGAGCCTTTTATATTATGTTCTTGCTCTGTCCTGGACATTGAGCACTACCTGGATTCTATCCACTTGGAAAGATATATATATGTATATATATATATATATATATATATATATATATATATACCGAACACTAATATTATCTATCTATCGTATTTTTTATTTTTATTTTAATTGTAACCTAAAATTCTCGAGGCCCTCTATATCAAAAGCAACCAACCAAATAAAAAATAATTATAACAGAGCAGGTTCATGCATGTTTACAAAAATCATCATCACAACGATTACAATTACATTAAGTTTGTCATTGCAATTCATCCCTGAGGATGATCTCGGAAGAGGTCGAAACTACTTGGATTACCTAGAACTACGATGGCTTCCTTGATGAATTCCATCTTAACACTAAGAAGATAATTAGAGAACCAGAATGGATTACTGTAAATATGAAAAATATAATATGCCTATATTATTTAATGAAATATGCTTGCATATATATATATATATATATATATATATGGGGAAGAAGTTATAGTTGTTCCAACGAGAGAATAGTGTATATTTTAAAAAGAAGATAAACCGCAAACATTTTCTTTTCAACCATTTTTAAAAATATATATCATAAGATACAGAAAAAAATAGGTAACGTTTAGCAAGGTAACATGTTTCACTTTTATTAAAGTTACACTACAGAATGAGATGTGGAGAGATATAAATAAATTTTGCTTTGCTTTGCTTTGCTTTGTTTTTACGGCATATCAATCTCAGTGAGATATTTAATGCCGACAAGATTTTTATTGCTGGTAATATTTTTCAAAATGTATTTCTGTTATTAACATGTTGCTTGTAATAATTTTTCTTCAAAATTCATCGTTGGTAATATTTTTTACAAAAATGTATTGCTGGTATTAAAACTTATTTTTACACTTTCATAGTGTTTTTACCCCAGTTTGGGCTTAACTATTTGCGCATAGCTGGGACCCTAACAGGTGCTACCACCCAGGGTCAGATTGAACCTGGGAACACCAGAAATTAAGAGGTGGTTCCATACTCCTCAAAACCTCCTGATCAGAAGCCTTGCTGTCGAATGCAGTTTATCGTCTTACTCAAGACGCATCATTTGGGTGGAGTCTTACCCCTCTGCAGAGTGGCAGTCAGCATATTCTGTAGCCCCAGCCGACAGGGTGAAGTAAATTTTGGTATTTTTGAATTTGTGTTGTCTGATTTTCATTGGCCAGTCATGTTTCACGTGCATTCGACTTGTTAAACAGACGTTAGTATTATACTAACGTTTGTTTAACAAGTGACGTTCCGAATTCAAGGAGAGACAACACGTCCTTTCGAAGTTTCAATAAATCAGCGGATTCCAAGCCTAACTGAAAAACCTTAAATATTTCTTTGTGTATAATAATTCCAATTTGTCTATGTGAGATTCAAATGATAATGTATATTCATTGTGTGTGTATGTCTCTAGTAGACTTATATTTGGTAGGTTTTTTCGCACATAGATTTGGGGACGTTTTTACGTACATCAGTCAGTTATGTGCCATGCGTGATACATGACTGACGAGGCAGATTTTTTCCCGCAGTAGGTTGCCATTTCTTTCTGCGGTAGACCTGTTGCCATCCAAGGCTATAGAACCCGGTCTGTCCTATTTACCCATAGCTGAGGGAAGAGGATTCATACCTTTCCCAAGGGTATTAGCACGTAATGGATCTGACTGGAATTCGAACTCTGCTCTCTGATTTCTCAATCCGAGCCGCTATCCATTGCACAACCTACGTACATACCGTTTGTTTTAGATACCCTTACGTTAGATTCTTTAAGAATGGATTCAATAAAGGTTGATGACGCGTGTTTATAGTTGATAACATTGTTATCAATCTTGCATGTTTCACTTTTATCAACGCTTCATCAGATAATGAGATATGAAGAAAAAGAAGAAAGAAATTCTGGTATTTTTGCTTTTGTGTTGTTTGATTTTCATTGATCAATGATGTGTCACGTGTATTCGACTTGTTACTACAACGTTAGTATCATTTGTGGCGTTCCGAGTTCAAGGAGAGATGACACGTCCTTTCGAAGTTCCAAGAAATTAACAGACTCCAAGCTTAACAGCAAAAAAAACTTAAATATTGCTTTATGTATGTAACTATATAATAATTCTAATTTGTCTATGTGGTAATAATTTATACTTGTAAGTGCTTGTGTCTGGTTAAAGCGAAGAAAACAGCGACTTACCTCGTCAAACCAAGCGACAGTGTGTCGCGTGTATCCTACGACGGAAAATGTGGCGAAAAAAAAAATTACTTACCAAAAAAAAGGGCAATTATTTCGCATGACATGCTGAAGCCGGAATATTTAAATTTTAAAAAAATGTCCGTCGCAGGAGTCACTATAAAAGTATTTTGATATGCAAAAATTGGGCGTCCTCTCCCAGTTGTAGACGAATGGAAAAAATGCTCGGTCGATAAAAGCAGTTGGTGTTCTCGAATCGGGCGACAAAATTCGTGTATTTTGGCTACCGCGTTTGTCAGAGAGTGAGTTATTTTTCTGACTGGTTATGTGCATTGGGATTTGTGAAATAGTACCTGCGAATCGAGTTTTCGGCATTTCTTTCTGCCCCCGATGTTCGAGTCTGAGCTTACACTGGTTGACATGATATTTTTTTGTTTTGTTTTTTTTGTTGTTGTTGCTGTTGTTTTGTTTTGTTTTTTGTTTGTTTTTTTTTTTAGGAAAGTTTTTACATACATACCGTTTGTTTTTGTTCGTAAGATTCTCTAAGAACTGATTCAATAACGATTGGTAAAGTAATATAATCTTTTTGATGCGTGTTTATCTTTATTAATATTGTTATTGGTAGTCCATCAAAGTACTCGATATTTCACACTACTTCGTATAAAAGGTTTGGAAGAAAACCCCCATGAGTACTGGAAAGAGCGATAACATTTACTGGATTCGAGAAACTCATTTTCCCTAAGAGAAAGATTTTATAACCTTCAACCACAAGCAGTACGAAAGCTGATCGGTCAATGAATGCCAAATGTTTCCTTGTAGGGAAACGATTATTATTAGCATTACTATTTAGGAAATAAATTATGTGGTTAATAATAATTTAATAATTGAATTCTATAAAATACAGGGTGTCCATAAAGTTCGTGTACACTTTTAAAAATTTATAACTTTACTAGCAGCATGGCCCGGCGTTGCCCGTGCTTGATTCAAAAATCGTACGTTTAGGTAGTTTCCTCTTACTTTTCAACGAATATGTATAAATTGATTTGCAGTACAAACGGTAGTTACGCTCACCAAGCGTTTCATGTGACAAAACATACTGCCTCCGTTGAGATTCACTGGAAAGTCTGAAAGAGGCCTCTACCTCGGTTTCCCCCTCCCGCTTTCTCTTTGCCGCAGAGACCCTTTTAGAATGCCTGCTAAGGTTGCCTCGCCATGGTATTTTGGCACGCTTAGCAAAGCTGCCGAGTCAGTCATCGCCACGGCACTCAGAAGAGTGCAAAGCAGAGGTTGAAGTAGACACCAGCCGCTTCTCCCCCAAGGAGGCGCACTCAATGGAATCCTGGTCCCGTTTCCCCTTAGCCGGTGAGGCTTTTTTAGAATGCCTGGTAAGGTTGCCTCGCCTGGGTGTTTTTGCAGCCTTTGCGGAGCTGCTGGGTTGGTCATCGCCACGGCACGCAGAAGAGTGCAAAGCAGAGGCTGAAGTAGACGCTATATGATCATCTGTAACCGGAGTTATTATGTGCTCCTCCGCAGTCGTCTGTTCTGCATGTGTAACGTTAACGGTGTCAGGGGTCTTCAGTTGCTGACGTGCGGACGTTCGTCGTGTAGGAGCCATTTGAAGGGTTGTATAAATGCTGTGTAAGAATGCGAATAGAAGTTGATGCCGAAGCTGAAGCGGTGCAACCTCGTTGTATACGAAAACTAAAAATGCAGTGGAGCGGTATGGAAAAAACTTCTCCTAGCTATGGGCCTTGCTTTCTGGCAGCACGAAAACGTCGCTTTAGAAGAGGTTACGCTGTAAGAAGAGGTTACGTAACCAAAATGTTGAAGCGATGAAGGTTAAAAAGTAGTGAAACACTGAGCTGTACTGGGCCGCGTAGTAAAGGCAGAAGAGAAGTAACTTGCGACAGCAATAGCAAAACTGAACTACGAAAAGGTAGAAATAGGTATGGAACGCTAAGATGGACTGGGCTGCGCAGTAAAGGCAGTACGCGGAGATAAAATGGGTAATGCAAACGTTTAAGCAAATAGGCAGTGAAGTACTGAGGTGTACTGGGCCGCGTAGTAAAGGCAGTACACTTCAACTTACAGTGAAAACTGTAACGGGGAGGTAAAATAGGTTGGGCAAACGATTGAGTAAATAAGTAACTTGCGACTGCAGTTAACTGTCTAATAGCAAAACTGAACTACGAAAAGGTAGAAATAGGTATGGAACGCTAAGATGGACTGAGCTGCGCAGTAAAGGCAGCACGCGGAGATAAAATGGGTAATGCAAACGTTTAAGCAAATAGGTAACTTGCGGTAGCAGAAAGCTGTCAATTAATCCAAGGACAGATGCGTTAATGGCGATCAAATCAAGACGTGAGTGCGGATGCAGCCGCGCTGAAGGTATTTAAAGGAAGCGTGACTTGTCATTGATTGGTGTAGCCTGGACAATGGCCATGACTAAAACCAATGAATGAGCTCAGGCAAAATGGAAGATGCTAGCGCGCATTCACGCACGCGCGCATGATTTGGCTAGCGCAAGGCTTGGCAGTGAACGCACGTGATGCCGGCGATGAGAATGCAAGTAGCTGCAATGAAGTGTTTGCTCGTTTGGTTTGTGCGACAACGAACAGCCGCTAACCGTTTGCCGGCATTAGCTTTGAAATGGATTGGGAGGAAGCCGTGCTGTTTTAGCGCAAAAACTCCTCGTCAGGTCTGGGATGCGGCCTGGGCTAGGGGAAAAGGTTTAAAGAATTGGAAAATGAAACGATTAAAGCAAAAGTGTTGACAAAGTCGAATATGTCATTTGTGGCTCAAAGTCAGACCTGGTATAAAAAAGCCGAATTTCAATGGCCCTGCACCCATTCCAGAATTTGAGGTCAAGTGTTTTCTTCCACTCCACTGCACGCACTGACCTGTTTCTTCCCGCGCATAGCGTGACCTTAAATTAATATGCATTTAGGAAATACCCAACCGGAAAAACATTTTTATGGGTTGACCGATTGTCGATTTGCACTCTGTTTGGGGGACGCTCAGAGTTGAAACTTCACATGCTGACTCCCAATGGTCTCCTCATAAATCTGGTAGGTTTTCGCTAAAAACCGACATGCGGTTCAGGCGCAATCTGAGCGTATCGGTTTTGGGGTTTTATCGATTTTCCGCGCTGTTTAGGGGGTCCGTGGTCATGAAACTTCTGGACAACATTTCTAATGGTAGACTCTAAGAGGGTGTCAAATTTGGTTGAAATGCGATCATTCCTTTTGTAAGCAGATTTTTTCGATTATCGATTTTTTCGGAACCTGAGTCCGAACTCAAAAATCGGGCTCCGTCATGTCCTTACGGCAGCCATTAGCAAACTTGTGGCGAAAACCGCATCGAAATCGGGTGAGAAATGCGGCCTGGGCGAGGTAACTACGCCCACGACAGACACACAGACAGACAACATGAGAAATATAGATAGTAGATTTGTATTTGCGATAGAAATAATTTCTAAAAAGGATTAGAAGGAAGTAAATCTATATTTTTTAAGGTTTTATTGAAATTTTATTTAAGTTTCCACATGTCCGCCTTTCATTAGCAATACAAAGGGTAATACGATTTTGCAGTTCACGGAAAACATTTGCCAAATGATTTACAGTAATGCCTGAAATCACTTTAGTTATTTTAGCTATACTTAAAACTAGGTACATTAAACTTTATAACATATTTTACAGAATATTTCTATCGCAAATACAAATAAAGTTATAAATTTTTTTAATTGCACACGAACTTTATGGACACCCTGTATATATATATATATATATATATATATATATATATATATATATATATATATATATATATATATTAATGATTTGAAATACGAGCTTACCGACATACGTTTTTTGGGAGAGGAGCCGAAGTTCGGCCGATTTTTGCCTTTAGATATGAATTGAATTTTGAGGAACAAATCAGTTTCATTTAGGCGTGCACTATTTGGCGCGGTGAGCATTAAGATCCGTGAGTATTTCCACTCGCAGTACCCGTGTTCACCTCGCTCTGGAAGCATCTTTGTTGTGCTGTGTTTTATCATTTTTGCTGATATTTTGCAAAATTCCTTTAGTGTGTCCGAAGAAAGTAAATGTCGAGATCAGTGGTGAAAAGCCGAAACATATGATTTCGCTTGTAGTAAAGTGGAAAATTATATTAAAAACAAAGCATGAGGAAGAGGTACGTGTAAATGAATTTGGCGAGACAGTCTGAGCTTGTAGAATTCTCTTCTGTGTTCATACTTTCCAGACAAGTTTGATCTTAAAAAAATTAAATGCAATGTCAATTGTTATCTTCTTTCCAATTAGATTCACTTTTTTTCTTTTTTTTTTTTTTTTGCTGCTCTCCATTCTCAATAACGTTTTTCTTATATTCTTTCACACTCACTGACCCCCTGCATGTTACTGGATCTGTTGTTTTGGTAGAAATGATTAAAATAATAACAGATGATTGATTGATTATTCTGTTTTAACACCGAAAATTTTGTTATTTAATAAAATAAAATAAAATTAAAATGTGAGATAATAAAAAAAACATTGGCGTTAAAAATTTAAGAAAACACCTTTTTTTCAATTCATTTCACTCCAAGTACGGTAATAAAGCCACTAAGACGTAAGGGGTTGCCGCGTGTGAGATAATGCGAGAAAAACAAAACATTAAGTCCTCGTTATGAAATTCGTCAATTTTTCCATTTTCACTCTTCGATTTTATTTATTAACAAGCTGATACGTAACTTTCTAAATAATTACTTGTATATTGTTAATTATTTGAATACCCATAGAATGAAAAGTAAATTTGTTTGTGCGACGATGCAAATATATTATTGTTAATGATTTGTCGCTAATCGTTTTCTCAGATCATTGATAAAACATGGCTTCCAAGCGATTAAATTGTTTCAGTCTTAAAAACGCCACGACAGAAAGATTAGTGCTACAAGGTCACAAGCAGAGAACTTTACTAAATAACATTAACCACATCATATAAGCGCTTCTGGGGGTAATAACAAGAAGTGTGGGTAGACAATGTAACTAGAAGAGAAAATAATAATCTAATCAAGATGTTAACTTTCCACACGATCAAAAACAAAAGATTTGGAAATAAACTTTTAGCAGTACTGGAAAGAGCGATAACATTTAGTGGACTTAAAAACTTTCATGTCCTAAAAAAACAGTTTTACGAAAACGATTTTATAAATTTTAACCAGCTGTAACATTAACTGTTCACTCAATGAATGCCAAATATTTCCTGTATGGAAACGGTTAAATTTACCTTTAAGATTTTACTTTATGAGTGCATCAGAATTATTGAATTATAGGAGTCTGTTGAAATTTATTATAGGGTTCCGTTTGAAATGACTTTATTATAAGAATGCATTTGAAATGATTTTACTATAGGAATCAGTTGAAAGTTACCTTTTTATAGTAATGCATTGGAAATTATTTTACTGCAGGAATGTTTTGGAATATACTTTATTATAGGAATGCACTGTAAATCATTTTACTATAGACTCTCTTCGAAATGATTATATTGTAGAAATTCATTGGAAATCATTTTACTATAGAATCACTTTGAAATGTATTTATTATGGGAACGCACTGGAGATAATTTTACTATAGTCTCTCTTCGAAATGAATTTATTATAGAAATGCATTAGAAATTATTTTACTGTAGGGATCTGTTTGAAATGACTCTATTATAGGAATACATCTGAAATGATTTTACTATAGGAATCTTGTTGTAGCATACCTACGGGCGATAATGGGAATGTCCCCATTCACATAAATACAGTAGTGAATACTGTATGCGTTGGTCTGCGGTACGCGGTTGGAGATTCATTATAGAATTCACTTCTAGCAGTTGACTATTTCTTGTACGCGTCGCTAGCGAATCTTATATGTGTTGTTCTTGTCCTAAGTATTATCGCTCATTACTGACCTTCGTGTGATTATTCTATTCAGTAACCTTTCCTAGGTTACCACAAATCTATTGAAAGCATATCTTTTTACAGGAATATTTTTGAAATTATTTTACTATATGAAATTGTTGGAGATAACTTTATTATAGGAATCAGTTGAAAGTTAGCTTTTTATAGGAATATATTGGAAATGATTTTACTATAGGAATCGGTTAGAAATTACTTTATTATAGGAATGCATTTGAAATGATTTTTCTATAGAACTTTCTTGGAAATTACTTTATTCTAGGAATACATTGGAAATCATTTTACTGTAAGAATACACTATGAATGATTTTATTATAGTAAAATCTAATTTCCTGAAAAAAAGATTTTATAGATTTTAGCCACACTAACATTAACTTCCTGTATGAAGTGGTTAATTTCACCATTACCAATATCACAGAATGCATAGAATTATCTGTTATTAAGTTGATGTAAGTCCATTAGTAAGATAATGCTTCTACGTCTGTTTCTCCTGTTATTATTTAGTTTTCTAATTCGACCAGAGAGAGAGAAATATCAGCTGACTTTTAATGAAAGAGTTATTTGCAAAGAAATATCACTTCGTGAACGATTCGCTCATATTTTCTGAAATCTCAAGACACCTCATGATTGAAAAATCGAGGCTGCATGTTAACATAAATGGATACTGACATATTTATGTAGATAGAAACATTTGCATTTCTATAAGCTATTGATTTGATTTATTGCCGAGTTCTTCGTTTTTTTGTTGTTTTTTTTTTGTTGTTGTTGTTTTTTTTCTTGTACAGTATACTGGTCTTCTTAAATGTCTATTTCTTCAGGATTTCCTTAGAAATATCTGTGTAAATACGACATTGACGACATTCTTGACAAACGTAAATTCCTCTTTGGACAGGCACGAAGCATACAGAAAAATGCCTTGTATTGATTTACAGAATTACAGCTGAAATAATTTCGATCCTTACAAGCTACTCACACTTGTATCCTTGTGTCAGACTAAGTTACGTTTTTGGAAATATTAAAGTACTAGCCGAATTACCCGCGACTTGCTGCGTGCCACACATTTTATTTGCAAGAAAATGATGATTGATTTAAAACATTGTTATAATTAGCAGCGAAAAATGATGCATTTCAATATTACTCAATGATCTTACCGATGTGACCTCCATCTTCTGGCTTTCTCTTCCTATATTTTGGATATGAGTTATTCCCTTGGACAAATTTAAATTTAATTTAAATCAAAGGGAAAAAATTCGGTGGGTGTTGTGCAAAAACAACTTAGTCTGCCCCCCCTTGATGTGTATTTGATGCAATACTTGATTGAATGAACTGATGAGCAAATTTCAACAGTGATATGACAGTTGAATTGTCGCAACAAACATGTATTGTAAGGCACTACCAACTGATTGGCGATTTCTTGCTCAACTTGACATCCATAAAGTTTCATTATTATTTTGCTGATATGTCCTCCATCTTCTGGCTTTCTCCTCTTATATTTTGGATAGGAATCATTCCCTTCTTCAATTCTAAATTTAATTTAAATCATAGGGAAAAATCTCAGAGGGGGTATGATATATACATATCCAAGTACCCTGGTTAATGTATCAGGTTATCCCATAAGTTCTGTCCGGATTTTGAATAATAAAAAACGTATGATCAAATCTTATATTTTATTGAAATTTATTTATCAATGTAGTTTCTATGATTATCTATGATTGCCTTCCATCTGCTTAGAAGATTTTTAATTCCACTAATAAAGAACTCTTTTGGTTTCAAAGAGAAGAACTCTGAAATGGAAGTTTCGACCTCCTCATATCTTTTGAGATTTAATCCATCAAAATGATTCTGTAAACTAAGGAACAAATGGTAATCTGAAAGAGCAAGGTCGGGAGAATAACGTGGATGAGGAATTCTTTCCCAACCAAGTTCTTCAATCTTCTGTGATGTGATTTTTGCGGTGTGGAGTCGTGCATTGTCCTCATGAAACGTAACTCCTTTTCGATTCACTAAAATGTTGTTTTTTTTCTTCAAAGCCACTTTCAAACGTTCTTGAGCATTGATTGTTGCATTAGTTGGTAGCAACTCAAAGTGAATTATTCCTTTGCAATCCCACCAAATTGGGAGAACCTTCTGCGCATGAAGTTCCCTTCTCGGTTGTATTTCCCCATTACCAAACCACGGTCTACGACGTTTAACCTTTTGATAAAAATCCATTTTTCATCACCAGTCACAGGTCTATCCAAAAAGGGCGAGATGAGTTCACGAGAATGAAGAGAAGAGCAGATGGCAGCTCGGGATTTTCAGTTGACTTCAAACAATTCATGAGGCATCCATTTTCCAAGTTTAGAAACATTTCCAAGTTGTTGAAGATGACGATGAACAGTTGTAAGGATTGAACGAAGCTTCATTGCCAATTCTTCAACTGATACAGCAGGATTTTCTTCAAGTGATACCACAAGGAGGTCATCATCAAACTCAACTGGTCGTTCTGTTCGGTTTTCATCTTCAAGGCTGAAATTTCCACTGCTGAATTTGGTAAACCATCTTTTGCAAGTTCTTTCATTCAGGCATTCTTCTCCATAAGCTGAGTGAATATTTTGAGTCGCTTCGGCTGCAGTGTTCCATTATTTAAACACAAAAAGCATTATGTGATTTAAATGCTCTTTTGACACCTCCATCTTTGAGGGGCTAATTTGAGTAATTATGTAACACGAAATTATATTAAGTTAAAGGTGTCTAAATTCATATGATGATCAATCAGTATCATTTGACATTTTAGAATACTATAAAATGTGATTGAAATTACATATATAATGTATTGAACAGAACTTATGGGATGACCTGATAGTTTCAGAATATATATGGTTATGGAGTTTATCTCCAAAACCTTAGGAGGAGTTCGATAACAAACGAACAGACTGACAGAGGCTACAACTTTATATATATATATATATATATATATATATATATATATATATATAAGTGAACATAGAAAACATAGAAGTCAACACTTAGAGGCGACAATCTGTTTCATGCTAGATGCAATCGTCAGGCCACGAGTGCTGTTATTGTTCTCGCCTATTTATATATACCATCATGCGTCTAGCATGAAACAGACTGTCGCCTCTAAGTGTTGACTTCTATGTTCACTTTTATATTTACACACACTCTATCTCTGATATTGAGCATTTTATCCCATAAATATAGCACATCTTAAGACTATATTTCTTCATATATATATATATATAAAAGTGAACATTGAAGTCAACACTTAGAGGCGACAGTCTGTTTTAATGCTGGGCGCAATCGTCAGGCCTGACGACTGCGTATAGCATGAAACAGACTGTCGTATCTAAGTGTTGACTCCAATGTTCACTTTTATATTTACACACGCTCTCTCTCTCTAATATTGAGCACTTTATCCCATAAATATCGCACACCTTAAGACCATATTTCTTCATATATATATATATATATATATATGGAGAGAGAGAGAGAGAGAGAGAGAGAGAGAGAAAGAGATTCAAAGAAAATGGTAGATATTTAACAAGTGATAGGATTGCAGGCAGAATATTCTTATAACTAGTATACACTCCTTATATGGTAGAAAGGGAAAAGCTTATTCATACAACGGGGTTCGCGTCCTTATAACAATCGACTTCAGGTTGGAATGCGAGATAAATCCATGAAGAGCGTTGTAATTTTTTAAGAAGAGTTATAAATAACTATATCAGATACTATGGAAAGAAAATGCTAACGTTTGCTGAATTTTAAATTAGCCCACTCAGTTTTTCTCTATTAGTCGGTATACTGCATTGAGCTACTGATACTTTTGTGAGGATCGTAGATATTGTATATAAGCCTGGTCTGAGGTTGAATGTCACGAATTGGGAGATGAGTAAACATTCAATGTATTTTCTACTTTCTAAATTCTTTCATCTTTTAATCAAACTGGCATTTATGAGGATGAAACGGGGGTCAGATGTGTTATGGTAAACATCCAGATATCTCAAAAAGGACTATATGAGCATCGCAAGAATCTATTACCTGATAAACGCACTGATAGGTCGGTGTAACAGAAAAAGATTGCTGAACTGATAGATCATGCTTCTTGTACTTCGCAGAAATGAAAGCTAGAAAATGTATTTACAAATGACAGGCAATCGGGAAGCCGAAAGAGAGTTCCACAAGCGAAAAGTGCGAAGATGGAAACTGTCAGTACAGAACCTACGGTTACAACTACCAATTTCAAGTGTAAACATGAGACCTAGCTACCAATCTAATACTGCGATTAAATTCGTGAAGTCTAGGTAACAGCAAGGAAAGAAATATTTATTTTGTAAAATACAAATATGTGGCACAAGGCCAAAAGGAGACTGGCAAAGATCTTATGATGTCTTATAATTAAACTTAGCTAACCACAATTACTGACCCAAACATACCACAGTATTCCTTACACCAAAAGAACACATTCTTACTACAGCCATCATAATACCTCAGAGTCTCTATGAAGTCCTAACTAGTTCCCATATGTACAATTTCCCTGGGAGGAGGGGGGATAAAAATGACGACATTTAAAAATGAAATCCTAGTGAATACGTATTTTCAACGATTACAATTTATATACATGAAACAAAACAAAATATTGTCAGTAATAAAACCCTCTCACGATCCTTAAAATCAAGGAAAGCTCATTAGAACAATTACCGTGCAACTATTTATAGAAGAGGCAAAGTGAAGCTACATTATGTAGGTGGGAAGGTAACAGAAGCCGAGACGCCAGGCCGGGACCGATAAAGTTGTCGATTGTTGACACATGTGGCAGCAATATTCAATTCACAGACAAATGGTAGACTTATAAATGTGTAAGATAGATTCTGGCAAAGAAGAATTGTTTATCGGAACATAGCGAACCGACTCTCCTTGCAACCATTTTATCAACTGATGCAATATGATTATTCCACTCCATGTCAATGGAAAACGTATGACCAGGAAGGCGTAGTGCGTTGCTCGCCTAGAGGTTACATCAGCCATGCTGATGGAAGGTCAAGATGGTTCATTAAGATTATTAATAGGGAGCAGTTCGTTTTAGAGGCGCTAAAATTAGCAAGCTTCTTCTTGCCTCAGTTCGTAACAGATTGAAGATTATTTTCGAGATAAGCCATCCATTTGATTTTATCGAAACTTTCAGACTTGCTATCAAGATGGGGTTAAATAGTTCATACTACTAGTTCGGTAACTGGCGCCATCAGGAAGGCCGTTGAGGATATATATATATATATATATATATATATATATATATATATATATATATATATATATATATATATAGTTTTGAGGTGTGCTATATTTATGGGATAAAGTGCTCAATATCAGAGATAGAGCGTATATAAATATAAAAGTGAACATTGAAGTCAACATTCAGAGACGACAGACTGTTTTATGCTAAACGCAATCATTAGACCACATGTGTTGGGTTTTTCTGACTATATATAATTTATTTTACTTGTTTTTTTCTTATTTATTTTTATTTTATATATTTTTATTTATACTTTTCGGTTTTCGATTTTTTAAGTAACGAAGTTAAAAATTTTTTGAGATGAGTTCCGATCGTTTATGTAGTAGTTTGTTTTGATCGCAGTAGGTTATTTTTTCGTCCAATATTTGGATTGATTGTTGTAGTCTACTCTAACGGTTATTTTGGCGGGTGTGGTTTGTTTGGTTATTACTTATTTATTTGGATTGATTATTTTTATTGTTTTTGCTTATTAATTAATTTTTTTTCAGCGTATTCTAACAGCTATTGTGGTGGGAGTGGTTTGTTAATTTGTTTATTATTTACTTGGATTAATTTATTTTACTTGTTTTTCTTATTTATTTATTTTTATTTATTCTTTTCTGTTTTCGATTTTTAAGTAACGTAGTAAAAATTTGTTTTCTTGTCTGCATTTTGAGATGAGTTCTGATCGCTTATTTAATAGTTTGTTTTGATTTGGGACGGTAATAGCTATTTAACCATAGCTGGAAGAATAGAATCCATACCTTTTCCTAGCACGTAAGTGAATGTAATAGATTCGAATGGAATTCGAACGCGGCTCCTCGATTCCTCAATCCGAGCCGCTGAGGAAGCTAAAACAGTCGCCCACAAATTAGACTTAGACAACCGAATAAGTTGTATTGGTAAGGCGCAGGCCTTTATCACACTACAAAAACCACAAATAAATAAATGAAGTAAATAATAAGCACATTAACAAACCACTCCCGCCACAATAACCGTTAGAATAGACTGAAAAAATAAATAAAAATTAATAAGCAAAAACAATAAAAATAATC
>OZ038488.1:37942177-37966949 GCA_964036315.1 Acanthosepion esculentum
TAATATCTATCTACAAATCTGTTCATATCTAGCTAGCTAGCTATCTACAAATATGTTTATATCTATTTATCTATCTACAAATCTGTTACACTGTATGTATCTCTGTATCTACAAATCTGTTCATATGTATCTATCTTCAAATTTGTTCATATCTATCTACAAATCTATTCATATCTATCTATCTATCTATCTATCTATCTATCTATCTACAAACCTGTTCACATCTATCTATCGATCTACAATCTGTTCATATCTATCTATCTATCTATCTATCCATCTATCTACAAATCTGTTCATTATATATCTATCTATCTATCTATCTGTTCATATCTGTCTATCTACAAATCTACACATACGTATGAACGAGAAACGCTAGCAAATCTTTAATTTAAATTTTTAAAAAAATAAAAAACACTTTTAAATTAATATTCTCAGCATGACTTGTTCGTGCGCATGTGCAGTCTCATCAGAGAAACCTTTTTCCACTTTGTCATGCATCTTCCCCATTATATATATATATATATATATATATATAGTAATGCCTTGAGATACGAGTTTAATTCGTTCTAAGACTCAGCTCGTAACTCAAAAACCTCTTATCTCAAATCAATTTTCCCCATTGATATAATAATGAGAATATTTCCATTTCGTTCCAGGCCCCAAAAAAACGTCCCTATTTTCCTAAAACACGCACCTATTTTTTGTATTTGTGAGTTATTTACAAGCAAATCGTGTGAATAAACAAGAAATGTAGTTTACAAACAACAAAATAAAAGAGAAAAAACAAATCGTAAAGAAATAAACTGTGCTAAACCATAAAATTCAGGCAAGTCATAGGCCAACCGGCGGAGGAGAAAGAGAGACGGACAACAACAGATAACCCAGTCTCGCCTAGTCTACGATACTGAAGATTAATTTTATCATTTAATTTCTACATTTTTTAAATATTTACATTTTACCCATTATTGTAACTATTTTTAAAAAAAATTTAATTTCATAATTTTCTATTTATCGTTGATGTAGAACGCTCATACTGTCTCGGCAAATTCATTTACACGTACGTCTTCCTCAAGTTTTTTTTTATATAGTTTTCCACTTTACCTCAAGCGAAATCATATGTTTCGGCTTTTCACCACTGATCTCGACACTTACTTTCTTCGGACACACTAAAGGAATTTTGCAAAATATCAGCAAAAATGACAAAACACAGCACAACAAAGATGCTTCCAGGGCGAGGTGAACACGGGTACTGCGAGTGGAAATACTCACGGATCTTAATGCTCACCGCGCCAAATAGTGCACGCCTAAATGAAACTGATTCGTTCCTCAAAATTCAATTCATATCTCAAGGCAAAAATCGGCCGAACTTCGGCTCCTCTCCCAAAAGCTCGTATGTCGGTAAGCTCGTATTTCCAATCATTAATATATATATATATATATATATATATATATATATATATATATATATATATATATATATATATATATATATATACTGGGTCTCCATAAAGTTCGCGTGCACTTTAAAAAATTTATAACTTTATTTGTATTTGTGATAGAAATTCTGTAAAAAATGTTATAAAGTTTAATGTTCCTAGTTTTAAGCATAGCTAAAATAACTAATGTGATTTCAGGCATTACTGTAAATCAGTTGGCAAATGTTTTCCGTGAACTGCAAAATTGTATTACCCTTTGTATTGCGAATGATGAACCTTAAATAAAATTTCAATAAAACCTTAAAAATATAGATTTACCTATTTATAATCCTTTTTACAAATTATTCCTATCGCAAATACAAATAAAGTAAAAAAAAGTTAAAGTGCACACGAACTTTATGGATACCCTGTATATATATATATATATATATATATATATATATATATATATATATATATATATATATATATATATATGAAGAAATATTCTCTTAAGGTGTGCTATATTTATGGGATAAAATGATGCTCAATATCAGAGATACAGTGTGTGTAAATATAAAAGTGAACATTGAAGTCAACACATAGAGGCGACAGGCTGTTTCTTGCTAGACGCAATCGTTAGGCCTGACGAGATTGCGTCTAGCATGAAACAGCCTGTCGCCTCTAAGTTATATATATATATATATATATATATATATATATATATATATATATATATATATATATATATATATATATATATATATATATATATATATATATATATATATATATATATATATATATATATATATATATATATATATGTTGGTGTGTGTGCGCGTTTGTATATCGACAAATATACATGTTTCTCCACTTTTCTGATCTTTAATACAAGGCCCGGTGGAGTAATGGATAACGGCTCGGATTGACGAATTGGAGAGCTGAGTTCGAATTCCTTGTCGAATCCATTAAATTCACATACGTACTAACACCCTTGGGAAAGATATGAATCCTCTTCTTCTTCCCCACCCCAGCTAAATAGCAGGACAGACCGGATGGCAACTGGTCTACAGCAGAAAGAAATGGCAACCTCCTGCAGGGAAAAAATCTGCCTCCTCCGTCATGTATCGAAAGAAATGTGTTCTTTGTTTTTATCTGCTACTAATCCTAATTTCATTCTTTCTTTGTTAATTGTTCTTTCTTTCTTTCTTTTTTTCTTTCTTTCTTTTTTCACGTTTGAGTGTTCTTTCTTTCTTCATTGATTGTATTTCTATCTTATTTCCTTCCTTCGTCTTTCTTACGCTTTCTCTTTCGTTTTTATTCTTGTTTCATTTTCTTCTATTCTCCTTCCCTTCTGCTACCAATCATAATTTCTTCCTTTCTTTCATTATCTCTTTATCTCTTTCTTTCTTTCTTTATCTCTTTCTTTCTTTCTTTATCTCTTTCTTTCGTTCTTTCTTTATCTCTTTCTTTCTTTCTTTCTTCATTGATTGTATTTCTATCTTATTTCCTTCCTTCGTCTTTCTTACGCTTTCTCTTTCGTTTTTATTCTTGTTTCATTTTCTTCTATTCTCCTTCCCTTCTGCTACCAATCCTAATTTCTTCCTTTCTTTCATTATCTCTTTATCTCTTTCTTTCTTTCTTTCTTTCTTTATCTCTTTCTTTCTTTCTTTATCTCTTTATTTCTTTCTTTATCTCTTTCTTTCGTTCTTTCTTTATCTCTTTCTTCATTGATTGTATTTCTATCTTATTTCCTTCCTTCGTCTTTCTTACGCTTTCTCTTTCGTTTTTATTCTTGTTTCATTTTCTTCTATTCTCCTTCCCTTCTGATACCAATCCTAATTTCTTTCTTTCTTTCTTTCTTTATCTCTTTCTTTCTTTCTTTCTTTCTTTATTGATTGTATTTCTATCTTATTTCCTTCCTTCGTCTTTCTTACGCTTTCTCTTTCGTTTTTATTGTGGTTTCATTTTCTTTTTATCTCCTTCCCTTCTGATACCAATCCTAATTTCTTTCTTTCTTTATCTCTTTATTTATTTATTTATTTATCTCTTTCTTTCTTTCTTTCGTTATTTGTTTGTTTCTTTTCTTCTTTCTTTCTTAACTTCAAAAGTATTTCTATTAACCCTCCCTCTGTATTTTATATTCGTAATCCAACAATGCCTCCATCTTTAATTGCAAATGTCTATTTTCACAGATAACATTCGGCTGAATACTTTCAACATTTCCCGGAGAGTCTTCAAATTTTTGTTTGTTTTATTTTTCTTTTCTGACCAAACATGCAGTAACTGAATCAGTCAGCATCATTTTCAATTTTGGTAAAGTTACGTAAATTTTCAGTCATTACTACATCTTTGAAACGCGAAAAAATCCTGAAAGTTCACTGACCAACCAAGATGGCCTTCTCCCATCACTATAAAAACATGATGTTTGGTTATTTGATCATATTTGGAGTGGGGAGGGAGTGCGAGATAAGAACTTTTCAACACTATCTCGTAGTCATTACTCATTTCTAATGTGACATCCGTTTTTAAGAGAAAATTCTAGAAAGCACACAAAGGAATTTTTTTAAGCGTTTCACCTCAAACAAGGCGGGAAGCCACTAGCACGCAAGGGGTTACAGAGAGTTGGAGAGAGCAAATAGGAGTGATAGAGGAAGGATGAAGAGAAAGATAGGGGAATAATCAATGCATCTGGAGACGTCGATTGACATTGCATTTGAATAGTTGGAGATTATAGCTATCAGGGAAACAGGAAACGGGGAGGGCGTTCCACAGGCGAGAAGTGCGAGACATGAAGCTATTGGAGTAGAAGAGACGGCTACATTTAACAGTTTCGACAGTGCAAGTGTAAGAGCGAGATATCAGCCTAGTTGAATGCTTAAATTCATGAAGTCTGGGAACCAGCGAAAGCAGCTTATCGGAGTAATTACCATGAAAGTATTTGTAAAAAAGACATAGGGAGGCGACGGCATGTCTGTGAGAGAGTGACTGCAGACGAGATGCCAGATCAGGGCCAATTTCATTGCATATCCGTCTCTGGGTTTTATCAAGGACCTTGAGACAAACAGAAGTGGCTCCCGGCCATATATGGCAGCAATATTCCATGCAAGGGCGAATGGTTGATTTGTAGATTTGAAGGATCGACTCCGACGAGAAAAATTTCCTGGCGCGACACAGGGAGCCAACTTTCCTTGCGGTGGACGAAGCTATTGACTCAATGTATTTCTTCCATCTCAGGTCAGCAGTCAATGTGAGACCGAGCAGTCGCAAAGAGGTGCTCTCCTGGAGCTGAGCCTCAGACATTCTAATGGGGGGGGGGCAGGGATGGTTCTCTCTGGTGAGTAATAGAGAGCAGTTTTGTTTTTGAGTCGTTAAAGTTAACCAGCCAATTCCTGCCCCAGTCCACAACCGATTGGAGGTTCTTTTCGAGACAGACGGCCAGGTTAGTTTTGTCAGCGACACTAGATTTGTTTTTGAGGCAGGAGTAAATAGTAGTGTCGTCCGCGTAGATGCCTACTTGAGAACCTATGACGTCAGGAAGATCGTTGATGAAGATAAGGAACAGAGTAGGGCCTAGGATGGAGCCTTGGGGAACACCTGCTTTCGTGGGATAGGAGCTGGAGGAGAATCTGTTGAAAACCTTCACTACATGGTTTGACAGGAATGATTGTATTAAGTCAAACAATCGACCTGAAATTCCATAACCCTGAAGCTTGCGAAGAAGGCCGGCATGCCAAACTCTATTAAACGCTTTGGAGATATCTAGAGCCACGGCACGAGCTTCTCCATTATTATGAAGGGCTTGGTAAACAATTTCAGTTATGGCCGTAAGCACATCAGCTGTAGAACGGGCAAAGCGAAAACCATATTGCTTGCCGGAGAGCAGATGTAAGGTGCTTAACCACTTCGGCGTTGATTAAAGCTTCGAAGACTTTGCCGAAGATGGGTAGGAGACTGATAGGACGGTAATTAGAGGGGTCGGGAGGGTCTCCAGACTTCTTAAAGACAGGGAAAATGGATGAGGACTTCCAACAGTCTGGAAACCAAGATTCATTGAGGCAGTAGTTATATAATTTGGAGAGGGCAGGGGCCAGTTCAGGCGCACATTTCTTCAGGGCAATGGCAGGTATCCTGTCTCCACCACTAGACTTGTGGGGGTCTAAATTAGCGATAATGCCCAATACCGATGACGGGGTTATGTGCAACTCGCTCAATAGAGCCTCAGTTCTAAGGGGGAAATCGGGCGTGGGTACACGGGATAAGTTAAGCGTTGAATTGAATGAGAATTTCCGAGCAAAGCATTCAGCTTTGTTATCAGAAGAGGTCAGAACCTCGAACTGTTTGAACAAAGGAGGTATAGAGGTTTTGCTATTGTTAAGTACGCTCCTGCAGAGACACCAATAATCCTTGGAGCCGAATTTGCGAGATGCAATACGTTCCTTCATTCGAGCAGCAAACAGTAACTTTGTTTCACTAAGGACACGCTTACACTCGTTACGGGCAGAGACAAAGAGACGTCTATTGCAGTCAGACATGTCGCTACGATATAGGTGGAAGAAGTGATTCCTATGGGCAATGGCAGCTGAGCAAGCAGCCGAGAACCAAGGGGAGGAGCGCGAGATTGACCTTATATTTCCTTGGGGAGATGAAAGCCTCGATTCCAGCTTTAACCCAGGAGGAGACGTCAGAAGCACATTCTTGAACGGGGAGCGTAAAGACAGCATCCCAGGGGACATCGCGAAGGAACGTGTCCCAGTCTGCGAGGTTCTAGTGGTAGGAGGTTCTTTGCAAGGGGTGGAGTTGAAGATGTTGACAGGTACTACAGCATGATCGGAGTTGCCAAGAGGGCAGAGCCACGTGGCGCTACAGGACTCGGGGAGTTCATGATTAAATCTCGAACACACTGGTAAATTAATCTGCAGCTATGACAAATATTGCAAGTCTGCGATGGCTATGTGCATAGGGTACCGTTTATCAGCGAGGAATCTACAATCGGCATCAACGACTTCCTGTTGTTTTTACAGCATGAAGTCAAAATTACCCTCACTTTCAGATTTTATTTTCAAATCATTCCACCCCGAGCAAGGCGGTAATACCATTAGTATGGATGGGGGTTACGCGGAATTAAAGTGAAAGAGAAGACTGAGTATAGGGAAGATTGAAGAAAGGAGAAAAGATTAACTTGGTTCAAGAAAACAGAAGATGGCGATTGAGGTTGAATTTAAATTTTTGAAGATTATAGTTAACAGGGAAGCAAGGAAAAGAAAGGAGATCCACGGGCGGAAAGTGCGAGAAAAGAAACTGTTGGAGTAGAAGTGGCGGTTGCATTTATCTATTTCAACAGTAAAAGGGTGGGGCCTAGTTGCCAGTCTAATAGCACGCTTAAATCCATGCATTCGGGGCACCAGAGGGAAAATCTCGTCAGATCAGTTACCATTTAAATATTTGTAGAACAGACGGAGTGAAACTACGTCACGTCGGTGAGAAAGTGATTGAAGTCGAGATGCCAGGTCAGGATCGACTATATTGCAGATCCTTATTTGGATTTTGTCAAGAACGTCTAGATGCACAGCAGGAGCACCAGACCAGATGTAGCAACAGTATTCAATGCATGGGCGAATGGTAGACTTGTAAATGTGCAACTTGGTTTTCTACCAGAAAAATCTTCTGTCACGACATAGTAACCCAACTTTCCTTGCAGTAGATGCAGCTATTGATTCGATATAATCACCCTACTTCATGTCAGTGGAAAACGTTTGGCGAATATGGCAGAGTATGCTTCTTTCCTGGAGTTTAGCGCCAGCTCTGTTGATTGCAGGCAGCAATGGTTCTCTTTTACCCGCGTATTTGCAATCCTCTTCGACTCTTACATGTTTTAACCGATTAACGATAGTTTTATTTTCGTAGCTTATAAATACAATACTCTCCACAACGCATGAGCTGCTTCACGCAGCGTTGTCATCTTCACAATCTCCTCGGTTCAAGCCTCCTCCTGCTTTATATTAATGATCCGCCTGAGGGTATGCGTCGATCAATATCCATGCAGATGACACAACGGTATATGGACGTACTTTATAAATCTAATTGATCTGAGCCAAACAGCTGATATTTCCTCTGGCTTTAACGATAATCGAGGAAAGATTGGCTGGCTACATTCAAAAGTTCAAAAACCAAACTTGTAACGCTACATCATGATTAAGATGCCCCTGAATTTCTGTCAGTCTTAAAGGAGGACTAATTAATTAATAATTTGTTTAATTTGTTTGTTTAACAGCATATTAAATCCTTATCGGTCATTTAATGCCGACATTTAATTTTCCTGGGAGATTTGAAGTAATAAAAATATGATAAATATTATTCTGTTTTCACAATTGAATACATGGTAGATGATACTCAGCTTTTGGGCATATACATGTTTCTGTGGGCATTACTAGAGGCGGTGTGTTTTATGTTGTAGATTTGTTGAAGTTATATTTTGGAATAAAATTGGCTTTCTTTAAGATATTGTAGGATATTATATGGATTAATGTCATGAATGTTTTTTCATGTTGGTTATTTGGTTAGTTCATTTTGTTTAGTGATATATCAACCATTATGAGTTATTTAATGCCTAAATCCAAATACTTTTACGAAGTTGTATGCCTTCAATTACAATAAGGTATTGGTGATCATTTTGCTATAAAATGTATTGTTGGTAATTTTACTATACATATGTATTGTTGGTGTGGTTTTTTTTATATATAAAAATGTATTTTCATACTTTCATAGTGTTTTATTTTTGCTTTGGGGTTCACTATTTGCCCATAACTGAGACCCTAACATGTGCTACCGCCCCGGGTCAGGGTTGACTGGGAACAACAGTAATTAGTTACAAGCTCCTCAAAACCTTCAATCTAGACACCTTGCTGCCGGATGTCATCTTATCCAGGACTACTAAAGGTGGGATCGTTGCTTTGAACGCCTAATGGGAGTTAAGAACACCGTATGCCTCAAGTGGAACTTGTATATACAATCCATCGCGAAAGATTGTCGCTTCCTTTGTAGTTCTTCAGTATTCTCCTACATTATAAGAAATGGAGTAATGCTTCCATATCTGGGGTGAAGCTACCCAGTCTTCCCTTCCCAGTCTTGATCCTCCAGTTCCAAACTGTGGACGCGGCTTTATGAGTGACTAGCAGCATGGCCCGGCGTTACCCGTGCTTGATTCAAAAATCGTACGGCTCCTACAGCAATCGCTATCACTTGACTTAAAATATTTTTGACCTTCCTTGCCTTTAAAGGAGTGCTCTTTGCCGTGCTTATGTTGCTACATGCCTTACTTCTTGCCTATCTCACATTGCGAATTTTTTCTAAGCTCTATACTAAACATTAAATCTGTTACGAAAAAAGAACTAAACAAAATGACCACAAAACGATCAGCTTTAAAAAAGGACTCGTAACTGGAAAAACCGAATGAAAAAAGAATGTTAACAATAAATTCATTTTCACACCCAACCCAGTTCTGCGGAATCAGAATCAACGTTGAGTTTAAGCAAGCGAATGTGAGCCAATTGGAGTAAAGTGCCGTGCAGATTTAAATTTTTCCCACTTGTGACGAATGCAGCTATCGATGTTTTTTGCATGCTAGCATGCTAGTAAACATTCGTGTCAGTCAGCTGTTGGCTCTCACGCTGGCCAATAGAATCTTCCTGACTATTCGTGGCAGCCAGTTATAGGCTCTCACTCTGGTCAGTAGAAAATGGCCGCAAACTACATGAAAACTGCCGTAGAAACATGAAAAAATCGATTATTTCCACTATCGATGGGAGTTGGGAAATGCAAAGTCTCTCTTCGTTTTCCCGCTAACTTGGAGCATGTGCATGTAAATTTTGGTGCAAATCCGTCGAAAATTGCGGCCGTGTATTCGTTAACCACACACATCCTGCCTTTTATAGATAGAGATGAATTGTTTTCCACCGTACCACCGCTTTTCCACAGACAAAAAGACAAAACGTTACAAGCCTATCGATGTTCTATCGCTATGTCCATGGAAAATGTTCAGATGAGCTAGATTCCTTAATTCCCCTAATTGTAACCCCCCAAGCTAAGATCCACCACGCCGCGTACTTTGAAGCGGACCACTCTCATTCCTTTCGTATTCCTTTAGTAAGAAGTTGTTATCGTATAGTTTTATTCCAAGAACTTCTGCTTTGGGAAACAGAATCCCAAGAAGATGCTATCCCGACCACTACAATTTTAACCTCGTCAAGTCTATTGCTTATCTTTCCCATATATCTGCAAAAACCTCACCCATTTCTCATAACGCTCACAGGACATTCGCATTCATTAACCTATACATCGAGTTACTTTTGACCCTTGTATCGAATGGGCATTAGTAAAAAGAAAAGAAAAGAAAAAAAGGTATCCATATTCATGTAGTCACGAATGCGTCAACCACAACAGGGACAATATGAGTTTGCTGCTTTTATTATGATATTGTTATTATCATTATTGTTATTATATTAGTTCCTCTCCGATTATTTCAAGAGCGAGATGGTTTTCATATCGCAGCTCCTATTCGTAGCTTAGAAACACAACACTTTTCTCAGAATCGAAGCTATTACACGCAGACCGCGCGGATTCAGTGATGTCAGTTGTCCCAGTGGCGTGACAGAGCGATTCTCGGTGCTAGACTCGAGTGAGACGAGGAAAAGAAGGGACACACGAGATGCTACATAATACATTTCTCCGATATACCCTGCAAGGTTTTCAGTTAAGTGCCATACATGATACCCGCTTGGGCGATCATGTCTCTTTCGATTCATGACTGACTAGGCAGTAGATTTTCCCGCAGTAGGCTGCCTTTTCTTTCTGTGGTAGACTGGTTGCCATCCAAGGTTATAGAACCCAATCTGTCCTGCTATTTAACCCATCGCTAAGTCTTAGTATATTCGATGTTCTGATGTCAAGATACCTTAACGTTTAAAATTATCCCTTCATTGCTGCTCTTGTGCACAAGTGTGATATCAGGGCGATTTTTTTCTAACCGCTTATCAGTCAAGATAGTTGCATTGTACATAAGTATCACTTGCTCATTCTCGGTTACTGACGGTGGTGAAAGCTTCAATGTGCTATCGATGCCATTCTTCCTGTACAGTCACCAATTTATTCTAAGGGATGATTTCTCATGGCATTGACTGTCCTCTTTTATCTGGATAAAAAATTTTATAGTGATTAGTAGGTTATTATTGCATATATCAGCAAAAGAAACAGCCCAATACACGAACTACAATGCTGAGACAATGATTATCATTACTATGGTTGGTAAATTTAATTAAAACAATTAGCTTTTAAAATAATTTAGAAGATAATATATATATATGTGTGTGTGTGTGTGTGTGTGTGTGTGTGTGTGTGTGTGTGTGTGTGTGTGTGTGTGCGGGTGCAAATATTCTCAGATGGATTGTATCTGTAGAAGAGACAAAATGAATAAAAAGAGACAAGAGGAGAAACTATACTTAGCCAACGCGTTTCGTCCTCTAAAGGACTTTATGATGTCGGATTTATTAAGCTGCACGTGTTTATATAAACAGATACGAGGATATCATTCGTTTATCAAGGCTTATAAATTTGATAACGTTCATGAATATTCATCAGGTGGTTAAAAGGTCAGTCAAAGTATGTGGAGGACACAAAGTGGCCTAATTCAAAGTCAGGTGAACAGTAAAATGAGCGAGTAAAATTCAATGTTATTTTTAAATGAATATTGTTTGGATTGTGGTTAGATTTATACTGAATCATTAATAATCGGGTTTCTGTGCGAAAAATAATAAACATTCATAATACCTTTATAACGACATTATTCAATAAATTTAAATATGCATAACATCACATATATTTATACGATTCACTATATTACATTAGAGATATTTTATAACTGCTTGATCGGTCATGAGGTTGTATGTCTCATATGAATTGATTGTAAATAAATAAATAGATGCAAGCCTGTAGAGGAACTTTGGTCGGAGTATGAGTGAAGTAGCCATATTTGTTGTATGTGTGTTAAGACGTCCTCCACAATTATTTATTTTTGTACAGGAAAAAGGTGTTGAAAGTATTATGTCAATTATACTTAATGTAGAACAGCAGATGACAAAATACAAGACAGAAGATAAAGTTGATAATAACATAATAGGATTTATTGTGGAAATTAATATACATGTATGCGAGACAGAGTTACGTCTCTTAGACCTGATAAATTTGTGATTGAGCTCATATTATGAAAGTATAGTGTGAGTTAGTAAAGTTCAGAAATAATAATACTTGCATATAATAAAGTATCGTTCATTTAACGTCTGACTTAATCAGTCGAGACGAATGTTCCTTGATGGTTACATCTTGATGGCTGTGTTGAAATGACGTTAGCAAATCAAGAAGAGTGAGTGAGAATTACGAGAGTCAGCGTCCAGAGTCCAGCGTGAGCTTGAAGGCTGTCCGCTTTTTTTGGTCACTCGTGTTGGGTTTATATATCATCGCTATATCACGTGGGAGGCTCCAAATGAATTTTGCGCCTAAATTGACTCTGCAAGTGAGAGCGATCTGATTGGTTGAAACTGACCACTCAGCAAGCCGGATTTACTGTGATTGACCAATGGTTTCTCGTTGATATTTTGTGTATGAAAGTAGATGTTATTTACCAGATAGGAAGAGTGCATTTTCTAAAAAGGGTAAAGCTGGCCGCTGTGGACGAGTCCACAAGCTGATGGACGAATGTGCTGTACATTTTCAAAGGCTGAAGTGATGGATTTAACCGTTTTCTTTTGATTTTTCAATATTTTATACATCTATATATCTATAACATTTAAGGTAACACAATACACCTAGCGACACATAATGCACCATTGCCCAGCATATATAAATAGTCTATCCAAAACACTACACACATGACCTGGAGATTGCGTTCAAGCCTAGAATAGAATCAGGCCGCTCTGTTTTAACCTCAATGTTCCCGTTTATAATGGGTGTATCAAAAATACCTTCACAAGCTTTGGGAACGGATTCCTCACACCAAAACAGGGACAAAAGTCCATATAAGCCGCAAATCCTTTGTTTTTGAGTTTAAAGAAAGTTTACGGTAGATGGCGCTGTGTTGAACCTTTCTATCTTCATTAAGGCATCTATTTATTTATTTACAATCAATTCATATGAGACATACAACCTCATGACCGATCAAGCTGTTATAAAATATCTCAAATGTAATATAGTGAATCGTATAAATATATGTGATGTTAGGTTACATTTGTCATTCGCGTACATTTATGTTCAGTCTGTCTTCAAACAAAAAAACAAAGAAAATAGTCTCTACTAAGTCATTAATAATCGGGGTTTTTTTTTATTAATACAGCGGCTGGGAAATTATGCAAAACAAGTGTGTTCCCGAGATACAGCTTAAAGGATACAAAATACCCCCAACTAATTTAGGAGCATATTGTACGTCGAACCCCTGCCAAGTGCAATGCCAAATTTCATTAAAATTAGACAAGGAATTCTTCAGCCAGGACCGTTTTTCTGTTTATACAGGCTTTTTAATAGAAAATCCAGTCTTTGTTTCGATATACATTCTTATATCAATCCACATATATAACAAAACACGTCCATGTTATATTCCAACTATTTTGTGTGTGAAAAATAAGATATTCATAATGCCTTAAAACAACATTATTCAATAAATTTAAATATGCATAACAATGCATATATTTATACGATTCACTATATTACATAAGAGCTATTTTACAACTACTTGATTTGTCATGAGGTTGTATGTCTCACATTGATTGTAAATAAATAAATAGATGCACGCTGATTTGCTGCCGTTACGTATTTTGAAATAAATGTGAGGAAGAAACAAGTATGTATAAAAATTATATACTTATGATTTTGAAAAAGACTACACCTGTTTTAAACTATTACTTCAAATTTTTATGCAATGTGTTAACTATGAAGTCTAATGAAACAATAAGCCTTCTTTTAACCGTCTTTAATATAAATTGTTAATTTTGTATTCGAAGTATATTTTTTGAAAGAAATTTCCCTTTTAATATAAAGAAGTAAAACATATATCTATTGATATTGTAAAATAATTTATTTTCATATTTTAAATCAGGATATTAAGGCGTTTTGGTGTTTTTCACTTGTTTTCGTGCCAGAAAAAATTGCTTATTATTAACTAATAATAAATAAAAATGTACTTAATATTTTGAAAAATACTACATTTGTTTTATGACATTAATCCAAGATTTCACGCAGTGAAACAATAAACTTTCTATCTTCATTAAGGCAAATTAAAAAAATGTGTAATTAATAATAAAATTGATAATTTTGTAGCATGAAGTACTTTTAAAAGAAACTCAAATGTTTATGGGTGGTCTATGCGGAAGAAGTTGGAAAATTCCTAGTGGGGAAAATTCCTAGTAGGGAAAATTCCTAGTGGGGAAAATTCCTATTGAGAGAATTGCCAGTGCAGAATATTGCCATTGACAAATTAAAAGAATGAGCTCAGAGAATCTAGTGAAAACGAAGATAATTTAAGTTAAAAAAAACATTAATTTCTGTCTTTATAACTATTAATTTTGACTCAAACTATCATTTCTCTTTTTATAAGTGCTTATTTTATTATTTGCAGTCAAACCTAAAAGACGAGAATATTATTAAAATAAGGAGACGACCGATTTCTCTTTTTATAATGCTTTTTCTAACCAAAACTACAATTTCTCAATTTATATTTGCTTACTTCAATTCGTAAATTGGTACGAAATCATAATAACCACTTCAAATAATATCTCGTTCAAATAATAACCCCTTCAAATAATATCTCCTTCAAATAATAACCCCTTCAAATAATATCTCCTTCAAAAATAACCCCTTCAAATAATATCTTCTTCAAATAATAACCCCTTCAAATAATATCTCCTTCAAATAATAACCACTTCAAATAATATCTCCTTCAAATAATAACCCCTTCAAATAATATCTCCTTCAAATAATAACCCCTTCAAATAATATCTCTTTCAAATAATAACCCCTTCAAATAATATCTCCTTCAAATAATAACCCCTTCAAATAAACTACAATTTGCATTTAGCACCTTTAGAGAATAAAGAAAATTATGTTTTATTTCTTTATTTTTAATTTTCTTTATTTTTAATTTTCTTTATTTTTTATTATCTGTATTTTTAAAATTCCTTCTAATTTTTTGTAATTTTTTTATCGCTATTTTTTATCGTTCGCTAAAAAAGAGAATAATATGCAGAAATATGGAAAAAAAATAAGAGCCAAGTGTCAAAACGAATGTGATTGCAAAGGAAAGATGCTTATTGAAAATTTTAGTTTATTTGACGGGGATATATTTTTAGGATGGAAAGGAACAGAACAACAGAGGTAATACCTACTGTTTAAAAAATAAAGGATACCCCTATAACATCTACTGTTTAAAAAATAAATAATACCCCTATAACACCCACTTTTTAAAAAAAATATAGGATACCCCTATAACACCTACTGTTAAAAAATAAAGGGTATCCCTATAACACCTACTGTTTAAAAAATAAAGAATATCCCTATAACACCTATTGTTTAAAAAAATAAAGAATACCCCTATAACACCTACTGTTTAAAAATTAAAGGGTATCCCTATAACACCTACTGATTAAAAAATAAAGGATACCCGTACAGCAAAAAGGGGTCAATTCGTCCGTAGTATAATAACACCTTCAAATAAACTAAAATTTGCATTGAGCATCTTTCTTTAGCAATCACATTCTTTTTGATACTTGAATCTGATTTTTTTCCAAATTTGTGCTTCTTATTTGTCCGTAGGTGAGTTGAGGCTGTGCCTATTCTATTATTTAAAGTCAAATTTATATCCGAAATGTTGATCGACAAAATCTTTCGTTTGATTTTAAGACTTTCAGTTAATGTAACTTCATTCCGTTGTTTTTGAATTTGTTCGAAATCACTATCAGATAAATAGATTCAAAACCCTGGCAATTTTCATCACTGACAATTTTCTCAATGGAAATTTTACCCACTGTCAATTTTCACCATTGCCAATTTTCCAACTGGGAATTTTCCGTGCACGTATAAATATATAGGCAAACATGGAACTTCGTGTCCACAAAAAACACGGAGTGTCAAAAGAAAAGATTTTCCCATGACACCGCTATTAATTTAATTACCTTCACTCCTCGGCAATGCTTATTGTTTTAAAGACTTTCATATAGATAACCTGAGTGACGTCAGACTTATTCAGAAATATTCAAACTATCACTTGTATAGAACCGTTTTCTCAGGTTAATGGTTAAAAATTATTTCAAACGAATAAACTATGTAAGAACCTCGTGGATTGGCGCTACATAATCATGAAAAAATGAATAGTACCAAAAACAAGAACCATATCACTGGAGGATTTTCAGCAGCAGCAAAATCTAAAATCGATAACTCACTCGAATAGAAAATATTGACATAATCAAGATGGTGGCATTCCATACTATGTTCTTCAAATAGAGACACTTTGATTTGGGGTAATTAGTAGCAAACTTGTCTTACTGGATACATTACCATTGAGTAGTGAACTCGATACTCACTGGGTGATCCATTATATTGGCCTTGTGCCACATATAAGATAAACTTAGTAAATCACCAAACAAAAAGTTAGGAAGGAAGCCCTCATTAATACTAGAAATATCGATAACACCTCCTGATCTGAAAAAAATTGTTTTAAAACAAATATTTTAATAATTTTAATCGACGGTTGCACTAGCTTCTAGGTCAATAAATATAAGGAAACAACGTGTCGAGTTATTTGGTCGAACTCTCTGCCTTCAGGCAGAGAGGAACCCGGGCGAGGCTATGCCGAAGGGCAGAGTCTCGTTCGGGGAGGTAGACTGTCCCTGAACCCGTTTTTACGGGTTCCAATAGGGAATATTTTTGGCCGAGCCTATGGGCTCGGAAAACCTACATTAAACCCGGCCTTGTGCCACATGGAGCCCTTGGGGGGGGGGCTAAATATTACTATTAGAGATGAACAGATACTACATTTTGATACCAGCCAAATGACCATAGAGCGGAGAAAAGGATAATTCGAGTAGCACTGGCTTCTCTGTCAATAAATACTGAATATTAAATGTTTCCTTATAGCGAAGAGACTATGAGGAGAACAGATATTACACATTGATCCCAGCCTAATGCGTGAAGAAAACGAAACTTGCGTAGTACTGGCTACACAGTCAATTAATGCTGAATGTTTCCTTATAAGGAAACGGTTAATATTACTATTACTACGAGAGAAATTGAGTATCTACTTGCCGAACCAGGATGACGCAACACCAGTATAATGTGGGGAACTCGATAGCGTGCACCTGAGCCAGGTCCAAAAGTAACCCAGCTCCTCCAAACGTCGGCATTCTTTAGGGGGGTACTGCCACCGGCAACCATTTCTCCAAAAGCGGGAACCTCCCACTAATATTTTCAGTTGCGCTCTGTCCAGAGACAGAAATACAATTAAGAGATAAAATGACAAGACTATTTACATTATTTGGACTATCATCCACATCTTTGTTGCCATATAGATGTCAGTTATCTCCTGTTAATACCCCTCTGCAAGTTCTCCACTGCATCAACCAGGTATTGAACTCACAACTCTTTGGGTCCTGTCACTGGATCTAACCAACGCCTTTATCCACAGTGCCATGTTTCCTTAAGGATACATGGCACAGTGAATAAAGGCCGAATAAGTTAAAGGCTGAAGAATGCCGGAACGTACATCGACCGAAACGTTGTGATAAATATGGCAACAAAAATGAGGACAATAGTTCGAATAATGTAAATAATGTACATAATACTTCATCTCAGAAATATGGGTAGAGATAAAATGTAGTTTGTCCGCCCGAGAACAGATACTAGCCTTGATCACAGCCAAGTGGCCAGAGAACAAAGGAAAGCGTAATTTGTGTGGCAATGACTGTTTGGTCAATGTATGTCGAATGTTTCCAATGGCTGATACTAGTATAACTAATAACTTTTCAACCTTTTCTTTCTCGGAGTCAAGCCATTAATATATGTGTGTACTTCTCTGCTTGTGGGTCTCTGCCTTTTGTATAAGAAGATCAAATTGCGCGTCTATTCATGGTTGCAGTTCAATGAATGATTGAATTCGCTCACCTAATGCTTCGCGTTCACCCTTTGCCACAGTAAAATGGGCTTGAGCAAACACCTCGTTTTGACCAATCTATATCCCCGTCGCAGCGCTATTGTCTGAAACGACACACAGCTGCAGCGAGTCCCAATCTTAAGTACGCTGTCCAGTCATTTTAATTTGACGAAGATTTCATTGCAACATCCAATGAGCGCCTGATTGATAAAGCAATTGAATTATCCGAGAGTCGGCGTGTTCTGTAGTCGATCGAATAAGTATTGGCCCATGACAAAATCGAATAGTTACTCATTTTCGATACTCAAATCGCTTTTTCTATTTCGCTAAGTAAAAAAAGAAAAAAAGAAACCCTGATCGATTTCGATGGGTCAATTTTATAGAAAAAAAGTTAATGAAGGTGAAATCGTTTAAGTTGGATTTTAGCAACGTTCGCTTGCTTTTTACTCATTGCCAACAGAAAACCCTAAAATAAATTCCTCTTACAAAAGAACGATAGAAAAGAGAACTTTGAAAGATTATCAACACTGTGATATTTCTATTGTTAAAAGTTTGTTCCAAGATCAATTGTTGAGGATAATAAAATAAACGTAGTTTCGACATCCCGTATCAGTGTTTTTGAATCACTTTCAAACAGAATTCATTCGAAACACATTTCCCTACATCTTTAATTAAGATGTAGAGGACCAGCTACAAGAAAATGTCGGACTTGAATTAAGTCCAACTGAAGATAAAGAAGACAAACAAGATCGATATATATATATAAACAAATATATGCATTAACAACAAATTGCAAAGCACATAGTTAACATTGTGTTTGTGTGTGAACATTTGTGTTTGTTCTTTGGTGAATGTTCGTATTTTGGTGAATGTTCGTACGTACGTGTATGTTTGTAATGTTCATAGCGTCTTCCCAGAAATGGGAAACGCTGTCTTTTGTAAGAGCTCACATAGTAGCGGTGTTCGCTGAAATGAAGAAAGAAGAGAAAGAATTACCTCACCTCCACGCGAGGTAGGATGCGGCACGAGGCCTTAGGGTAAAAAGAGATCGAGGCAAGAAGTCGCCCAGTATTTATAGTATGGGGAGAGAGACCCCTGGTGAATAATTTGGGAAACAAGGAGGAGGTAACTCCGACAGTGACATCACAGTTTCTTTAATCAATAAGCACAATATTTAAGATGGTTTATTTTATTTTTTCTAAATGATCCCACAAATAAAAGACGCAGGAGCCACTCAAGTTAAACGGATGACAATGTCTCATCTAATGTTCTATTGACAATGTCTCACCTAATCAAAATTAATGATAATAGACGACAATGCTGTAATTAATATAAAAAATGAAGAGGAAAATAAATACAAGTCAAAATTTATAATAATGGCTGGCAGTTCGATATCTAATAAAAAATGTTGAAACAAGTAAATATTAGGTTTATAAGTCCCAAAAACATACACAAGGACACATGGCCCAGTAGATAAAAGTGTTCGTAAAAGTAATTTAGTACCTTGAACCAAAGAGTTGTGAGTTCAATACCTGACCACAGAACAAAAACTTGGAGAGTTGAGTTTTAAAGGGAGATAACTGAAACTGGGATATGGCACGTGAAACTAGAACAATCTCGGTGAACGAAATAAAGTGTTCAGTTCGAAATTCCAATCACCTGAAGAAGGAAGAAGATCGTGCAATGGCCGAAACGTCATGAATATAACAACCAAGATGGGGACAAAGTCCGAACAGTGTAAATAAGTAAATAATGGTCAAAATAAATGCTAACTGAAAAAAATGGAGATGAAATAAATACTAGTCAATACTAATATAATGATTGACAATGTTTATTCTAATAAAAGTTAAAATCAAAGTAAATATCAGGCAAAAATTAATAATAATGTACTAAACAGGGTTGCAAAATTACAACGTAAAAATTAATAATGGTTGACAGTTTTATGATAATATTCAAGAGAATACCCACTGTATCTGAAAGGTTGCCTAATGTGGTAGTGTAACACCTATCCTGACCCCACTGGATCAATGTACTCTACAAGACCGACAGTTGGTCCTGTCCTGGTCCAGTATTACAAGCTCAATCAAAGTTTCCGGTTCACAATGTCGATTTGATTCCACTTTCCAGCCACGTTGTGATTTTTTGGATCCTGGAGAGCAATTAACAAATGGTAGATCTCGGAAGATTCAGCTGGTCTACCTGCAAGTTCGTTGGGGCGAGAATCGGGCCAAAAAGGAAAAAAATCAAATATGATCAAGTCGATTCGAGTCCAAAGAAAAATTTATGTATATGTATATAAGGAAGAAATTAGTACAAAAAGAATAATGCTTCCTTTACAAGAAAGTAGTGTATAAGCAATAAAGTTCTAGACAAAAAAAAACAAATACTGCAAATAATTCTGAATTCTGTAGCTTTCGGGTTCACCCTTTTTGTTCTTAGTAGTGGCCGTAATTAGTTCACTCAGCAAACATTAACCTTATCACAGCGGCAAGCGGACGATCCCCCCACTCTCTCTCTCTCTCTCTCTCTCTCTCCTCTCTCTCTCTCTCTCTCTCTCTCTATCGTCGACTGCTACTTCGACTCGACTCGACTGCCGGTTTTCGCACAAACACGCATAAATAAACACGACGGCAACGACAAAAATTTAGATTACAACCTGATTACTGACTTCTCCCCCTCACAATTAAACGAGCAGTCTCTTCTTCCCAGTTGGTATTCCATAGTTCATATAAACACTATTGTTTTGAGATGTTATATTAATAATTCTGACGAAGCACCGATCCTTTGGACACAAACTTCAGCCAGATTATTTTTCTCATCTATAAACAAAATTCTATATTACTATAATTATTATTTCAAGGGTGACAATTGCTCTCCGCCACAGTAGAATGCAAGAGAAAATATCTTGATGATTGCTAATGGCGCTATAAGCATATATCCCAGGTCCTGTTGTCAGTCTTTCTCGTGTGAACAGGCCTGGTTTTAAAAAATGGATTTTTTTAGCCAATGAGGAAAGTATGTTACGCTGCATAAATTTCAAAACTTTGGATTGAATCCGGAGCTGGATGGAGACTATTTAACAAATCGAGTTTGTCTAAGAAGCAGAAGGATTTTGAGCGTTCACAATCGAATGACCGTAAGCTGTTTCTGAAATACTAAGTCGACGACGAAAACGGAAGGGAAGAAACAGAAAAAGTATCGAAAAGAGAAAGAAAGAAGCTGAAAGTAAAAGAAGTGGGGAAATAAAAGAGCTAAAATAAAATAGAAAGAAAACTGAAAGAAAATTCACAAAATTAGAGGTATTATCAATTAACTGATACTGTGTAGCGAAGAAACCATATTTTAAATCAGTTAATTTATAATATTTATGCTCTGTAAATTTACATTGAGCACTGTTTTGTAAAAATAAAAATAAAAATATGAATAAGAACACCGGATTACATATCTTACTGTTCTTTCTTTTTATTTATATATACATAAAAAATTAGAGGTATTAACCCTCATTTTCAAATTTTATTCGAGATTTATCTCAATACGCAGATTTTGTTTAAGTTACCAAGCGACGCTTGTGAATATGCCAATCTTCTCAGAGATTTCCGATTGTTAAATGTATGAAAGCAAGTGAAAATTTTGTTGAACAATTTATATATCAGCTTTTATGAGCCTAACAAATTATAATTTTAGAACTCATTATCTTGCCTAATTGTAAGACGCACAAAGGAATATTTTGTTCAAATTTGTATTGCAAACGCTGTTTTCTGTGTTACTGTTACTTTTTATGTAATCTGTGGGAAAATAAAATAAAACAAATAAATAAAATAAAAAAAGAATAAAATGAATAAATAAATTCATTTTCCCATGATGCAAGTTATAAAGAAAGCTGAAAGTGTTTCTAGTGACATCTGCCATTTTATGACCCCACTTCCAGAAAGAAGAGAATCTTTCTTTTTTCACTTTCCAACGACATTGTTCGGGCGTGTTTTAGCAGCCCTCCTCGTGAAATAGTGATTTGGTCATCCTAACTCAGCCCGAGACTGACTTGGGCTTGACTATCTTTACCCATCCTTACTTCCCTTAAATTATTTCTGAACCAAAAAAGAACACGGATATACTCAAGAAGAAACATTTAACTTTGTTTCAATACAGTCAACATAAAAGAAATAAACGCTCGTAGCAGAAACTCAAGTTTTCTTTGTTTTGTTTTTTGTTTTGTTTTGTATGCTTCTTTTATCTTCTTTGTTTACATGTAGAGCGAAGACGGAAATTTAACACCAAGACAGTCAAATATCGAATGACAAAAAAATGGCTTCTGAGTTGGAGTATCAGCGCATCCTTACGGTTATAAATTAAATTAAATTAATTCTTTAGCATTTTTTAACCAGTGGGTCACCTTCCCGCTGACAATAAAAACATGCCTCTGAAGAATATATAAGCAAAGTTACTCGACTAGAGAAGCTAGTAAAAAAATGGCAACAGACGGCAGCAGTTCACGATGAGATTCCCTTACTCATTCATCCATCTTCATCACGAAGCTACGTAACACGTACACTCTTCCTCACTGAGCTACGTGGCATTTACATTTTCCTTTTCACTTTATCCTTTGCTTCTCTTTTTCACACATACACGCGAAGAAATCACATTTCTTTTCATTTTAATAAACAACTACAAACAAGTAACTTTAATACGAGAACTTTAACACTCATACATGCTGAGCTATAAGCATATATTTGGTTGTAAAAACACGAAAATAAAAATATTTCATATTTAAAAACCTTTTGTCGCTTTTTTCTTTGTTGTAGGTTGATTCAAATCTGCAACATACATACTGAACACGCATCTTCACCTAAAAATACACACAAAACTCACAACCTTGTTAACATGCACAAATGTAATAAATGTTTCTTTTAAATTTCACATCTCAGTATAAGTTTTGTTTGTTTTTCTTTTCAGGATAACAGACGTAACGTTCCCTTCCTCATAGTGGCGTGGGGCTTATAATGAACACTTGATTTACCCACGCCATGAAGATTAATGGAGGGCGATAATAACGAGGAAACACGCGGGTAATTTTAACAAAACAAGATAAGGGATTTATTTACGAATTTACACGCTGGGAGCTGTGTCAGTAGCGCGTTTCAGGAAAATAAATCAGAAATTTTTAAACTCTGTACTTTTAATGAATTGTCATAAAGAGGTTTTAGCAATCCGCTACCAGTTTTTCATCAATGTCGATTTTCGTGCAAAAAGCTGATCACGATTTCATACATATTTTCAGAAAACCTTAACTTCTCATTGGACAATAAATATTAAAATTAGCTCATGTATCTTCACGTACATTGTTCTCAATAAGCAAAACAAAACATAACATGCTCCAGACTGAGTTTTGTAAGACGCTTTCTGGGTGGTTAACAAATATTAAAAATACAATTTATCTGTTCACCACCGCGTCCGAATAACATCAACCTAGCTTTTGACCTGACGAAAAAACAATGCTTATTGGAGCCTGTCAGGTGATTAAAAAGCATATAAATTGAATGTACGAGCGAACCTAGTCAGTGAGAATTTACAACGACTAGCATTTGCTAAACGAGTTCATGACGCTTGTATCATTACTGCAGCGAAGTACAAAGTTAGAATCTCAAGTTCTTTAATATGAAATAACTTCACTGTAATTCAAGCTAAAATTTCAACTAAACAATTCACTCATCAACTTCTTCTGCAACTTACTAAAAACTATTCAATCATACTATTGAATCTTACGAAACTTAAATACAAACTACGAAGAATACATTCCACTTTCGAGCAACGAAAACAAATTAAACATTACGGAACATTCACTTCTCCAACTTCTTTAAAGCTAAAAGTTTATCAACATATTTTCAGCTTTACAGGATTCTTTAAACTCTCTTTCAGGGAACATTTTGAGCGACAAGTTAATTCTACTTTTTGTGAGCTCAGGTAAAAATATTTAAGTAATGAAGACTTTAAACCAGTCAAAGGGTAGTAACTCATATTAATAATTCATGTAAAACTGTTGACGTTTATAAATATAAATATTGTACCTATTATGAAAGGTTATTTTCTTGTTTTTTCTCTTGTCTGCTTTTTGTTTGCTTACACATTCGTAAAGTAAAAAGTGTGCGGGTTGATTTACGCCGTCAATACCGCTACGAGGTAATGTTCATACAACAGATTAAAAGATCTGACACAAAATAATATTCAAAAATCTTTAAGACAAGGGTAAAGAGTTCGTTGTTCACAGAAGGGATATATGGTTTGCATATGTTCAAAAGTAGACAAAGAGAGATAGTTTGAAATACTTAGCTTTCTTGGATTTTTGAGAGAGTTAAAGTGAGTTATTATTATTATTTCGTACTGACTACATCCTCTCCAAATAAATTCCTTTTAATATCTACTATCAGATTTCGGTAAATTCCAAGTGTGGGTTGAATTTAATATGAGAATGATTTATTCATGGTGTATGTGGTATTTTATTTTATTTATCAAGTTAACATACAGCGAAAAACCTATTTTTGTAGCATCATCAAACGAGTCCACTCCAGTATATAGGTTTGTTAACAATGGAACTTTATTCAATAAATCTTCGTTATATGATAAAGAAAATGAAACTGATAGATTAAGAAAGCATATTTCCCTCCGAAGTCGATTTGCCGTACCATCGACATAGTAACAAGGACAATATTAAATTTAATTTTAGCGTTTTAAATGCGCTGTTGTTTTCTACCTGAAAAGGTTTGCGGTTATACAGAGCAACCTCGGTTCTTGAACGTCTCACATGACGAACAAATCGGTTTTCGATCAGAAAATTCGAGCTGAAAATACTTACTTAGGTTATCAAACAAAATTTTGGTTCTCGAACAACATTGCCGAACTAAGTTAAAACCCGAACGGCCTGTTGTATAGAATCGTGTCTTGTGCTGTGCTTTTCTTTCCCAATTTTGTTGTATTGGAACTTTTTTCTCTACATTGATTCAAATTGTAAAAAAAATATAGTTTCGGTTTACGAACATTTCGGGTTACGAACGGCCTTCAGGAATGAATTAAATTTATGAATCGAGGTTCCACTGTGTGTGTGTGTGTGTGTGTGTGTGTGTGTGTGTGTGTGTGTGTGTGTGTGTGTGTGTATACATATATATATATATATATA
>OZ038488.1:37967149-38047149 GCA_964036315.1 Acanthosepion esculentum
GAGAGAAAACAGAACCAACAAACGTACATAATAACAATAAACAAAAACATGATAAATTGTGTGGTAATTTTAATGGTGTATATTAGAGTATGTGTTTTACATTACAATAGTGATAAGGTTCATGTTATAGAAAGGAGTAAGTCACTCCATAATGTCAGTTCAGTTATGTTGCCATGCGTGATACACGCTTAGGCGATCATGTATCTTTCGATACATGACTGACTAGGTAGATATTTTTCCCGCAGTAGTTTGCCATTTCTTTCTGCGGTAGACCAGTTGCCATCCAAGGCTATAGAACCCGGTCTGTCCTGCTATTTACCCATAGCTGGGGTGAGAAGAAGAGGATTCATATCTTTCCCAAGGGTATTAGCACGTAAGTGAATGTAATGGATTTGACTGGAATTCGAACTCGGCTCTCCAATTCACAAGTCCGATCACGGAGGGAAGTTATACATGTCATCATGACAGTCTTTGGGCGAAGAGGTTGAATCTCACGTCCTTTGGCGGGATGTCCGTATTTCCGGCAGTAACAGTCCCTGTTGTATGCTGGGAGTAATTTTATTATTTTTATCTATTTTAAACATTGTTTAAATTCTGTTTTATTTTATTTATAATTTTCATTATTATTATTATTATTATTATTATTATTATTATTATTATTATTATTACTTCCTTTGATATCTGGCGTTTACACATTTCCTTCCGGGTTCCGCCCAGGGACCTAAGGTTAGAAATGGCACCATGACACTTTCCACTGCAAAAATAAAAAATAAAAATAAAATAAAATAAAAAATAATTACATAGATAAAGCCGTTCGTAAAGTGTGGGCTGTACTTGTCAGAACAATTTTTTGTATCTCTTTGAGGCATGGACTTCCAGGGATCCATTGAATCAGCCTACTGGAATCTTTTCCAACCAGTCCAAGGGCTCCAACTACAACAGGGATTGTTGATGTTCCCATGTGCCACATTTTTGAGATTTCTATTTCAAGGTCCTTGTATTTTGACAGCTTTTCGAATATCTTCAAAGATACATTGCAGTCTGCAGGGACTGCCATATCAATAAGGTGGCACTTATTTTGTTTGTGGTCTTTAATAACAATGTCTGGGCGGATGGCTTTGATTGTTCTGTCAGTGTTATTATTATTATTTTATATTTTATTTTTATTTATAATAATAACAATGTTCCCCCAAAACTATAAGTTAAAGTTGCAAGTGTTGGCAAAAAATTATCTATAGTGTACATGTCTGAAATCGTCCTCGACTGCAAAGCAGAAGAATTATCCACGGAAGGTAACTCTTTGTTCATAATTATAAAATTAAAAAGAATATACGCTACAAGCAGCTAATAAGAATTTAGCTTTTTTTTTTGTTGTCTTGGTCTTACCTGATCTGATTTATATCCGAAATTTTTTTTCGTGTGTACACATTTTTGAATGTTAATGACTCTTCACAAAACTATCGAAAATACCAAAATATTCGTTGTTTGCGGAGATGCCTTATGTAGGAATGTGATCCAGTTGTTCAGCCAGCAACACCATCTAGCCTGGAAATTTGTAAAAGATCTCTCCGGCAAAAATTCTGGCTCCACCATCAAGATCAAAGGAGGATACGCCAAGAAACGTTTCGAAAACTAGTCAAACCATTTCAAGAACTTATTTGGTCAATAAACGAGACTTCCTGAGAACTGTACATTGCAAAGTGTTCAAATCTCGGATGCTCTAGAGATTGACACCGCTACATTCTTGATCAGTGAGCTTAATGCAAAACAACTCAAAGGTTCTAAGGCATTTGGTCCGGACAGCATCCTAGTCCTTATCTGGAAAGATGAGCATTTTTAACAGCTCCAAATCAATCTTTGTCACCACACCACCTTCTCAACATTCAAAGGATTAAACATTTGGCACAAATCACAGACCATTCCTATGCCCCAAAATGTGAGACCTCTCTTTAGCAACTAGCTGTAGAGGAAACTCATTGATGCTAATTACTGCCAAGGTGTACAATAAATTCATCCTCAACCGCTAGGTACCTTTCGTTGATCCTGTACTCCGGAACAACCAAAATGGCTTCAGACGTGACAGATCTACCCTAAGTCAAATCCTGTGTCGGCGCAGACTTATTGAGGAATCCGAACTGAGCCAAGATAGACCTTGCATTGGTTTTCGTTGACTTCCCAAAGGTTTTTGAAAAACTACGATGAGTATGGCATGATCTGCATGCAATGTTATGCACAAGATCTGGACGTCACAACTGGACAGAAAACTCAAGATCAAAATATTCAGAGTCGCTGTTGAGCCGATTCTGCTCTATGGCTCAGAAACATGAACACTTTGTAAAGTCATGGAGAAACGTCTAGATGGAACCTACACCCGTCTTCTGATGAGAGCTCAAAACCTCTCTTGGAAACGCCATCTGACCATCCAGCAAACCTACGGCAGTCTTCCCTGTGTTTCCTCTCTCGTACTAACTTGTCGAGCACAGTTTACTGGCAACTGCCACCGTGCCAAGAATTAAGTTGTCTCCTCTCTCCTACTCTGGAAGCCTGCGTCAAACCTGACCTAGAGGCAGAAAACTAACATTCCCTGATATCATCTCAAGGGATGCAGGCATTTGGAAGAAGGACTTGAGGACAGCAATGAAGGACGGGGAAGTTTGGCATAATGATGTGGATTCCATGAGCCAAGCTAGAACTTGCATTTGTTTTCATTGACTTCCCAAAAGGTTTTGACTGTGTTGACGGATCTAAAATGTTTGAGATTCTTAAACTTTATGGAATCCCCGATAAAATGATTGACGCCATTAGGGTCATGTACACAGACACCTCATCAAGCTTTCTCATTTCGGATGAACAAACATCACATTTTTTCCATTAGAGGTGGAATGCTCCAGGGCGATACACTTGCTCCATATCTGTTTATTATTGTTGGAGATTATGTGCTTCATATACCAGGTGACAATCTGCAAGATAAGGGTTCTCAACTGAGCACCACAAGAAGCTCTCTCTTCCCCGTCCAAATATCTTACAGATAGCGATTTCGCTGATGACATCGGGCTTATCAGTCAGTCTCTAGAGAATGCACAAGCCCCCCTACAATCTCTTGACCAAGCCTCAAACGGCATAGGTCTTTATCTCAATGAGTCAAAAATTGAATACATGAACAGATATAAAGCCAACAGTGATCATCCTATAAAAAACCCTTAATAACACTAATTTGAATCAAATTGATGATTATAAATATCTAGGATCATTCATCTCCTCCTCCTTGAAAGACTTTCAAACTAGGGAGGATATGGAATGATCTGGATGCAATGATATGCACAAGATCTGGACATCACAACTGGGCAGAAAACTCAAGATCAAAATATTCAGAGCCGCTGTTGAATCGATTCTGCTCTACGACTCAGAGACATGGACACTCTCTAAAGGCATGGAGAAACGTCTGGATGGAACCTAAACCCGTCTTCTGATGAGAGCTCAAAATCTCTCTTGGAAACGTCATCTGACCATCCAGCAAACCTACGGCAGTCTTCCCCGTATTTCCTCTCTCATACTAACTTTTCGAGTACAGTTTGCTGACCACTGCTACCGTGCCAAGAATGAGGTTGTCTCCTCTCTCCTACTCTGGAAGCCTGCGTCAAACCTGACCTAGGGGCAGAAGACTAACATTCCCTGATATTATCTCAAGGGATGTAGGCATTGGTAGGCAGAACTTGGGCGTAGCAATGAAGGACGGGGAAGTCTGGCATAATGTTGTGGACTGCGGTCGACACATGATGATAATAGCCTTCTGTTTTGTTTTGTTTTGTTCAGTTTTTAAAATGCAGATTCTTTGCAGATCTCCTTCAAAATTTTAATTTCGGTTAGCCAATGTTGAAATACATTTTTAATATTCAAAATCCTATATCGCCCACCAAACTTTCCAATCGCCCACCATTTTCTGTTCAACTGCTCATCGCCCAACGAACATTTTAAAACGCCCACAGGTGGGCGATATTGCCTTGGGTTATACGAACGAGGTATCTCCAGATTTGCAAAAAGGGTGTTAAAGTATATTGAGCTTTAAACACTTCTCTATTGGCAATAAGTATTACGTGACATAAATTTAAACGCATTTTTTTATCTTGTAAAAGGAACAGACATATATTTTGGGAATTGTTTTAAATTTTCCTTTGTCGACATCCATCAACTTCACTAATCAGACTGGGTGGAAGTGAGGTTGTCTGTATTTTTTTTTTAAATTTTTAAATATATAAAATCTTTATTTAAGGACTTAAAACGATTTTTATTTTATTTTTTACAGATTATTATCTTTCAAATAAAACCAAAATTTCAGAGAAGACATCCAGATCTTTCCCATGCCTTTAGAGAGTGTCCATGTCTCTGAGCCAAGGAGTAGGATTCGGCTCAACAGTGGCTCTGAATGTTTTGATCTTGAATTTTCTGCCCAGTTGTGATGTCCAGATCTTGTGCATATCATTTAAATTATTTAAAATGCGTATTTTAACTTTTTTTAGAAAGTCTGTGAGGATACTTACCGTGATTCTGCCGTTAATGTCCAAGATCCACAGGCGAACAGGAAGATCAGAAAAGCACACTCAAAAGTCTGATCTTTGAGAGGGTTCAATGATAGTTCTTGAAAGAAAAATTAGGTCACTCAGCTTGACTTCGTGAAATATACGTCAGGTGGCGATCTTTAAGTCTATAAAAGGACAAAAATTTCCTTCCTCTATTTTTTTCTTCCTCTTGCTGCAAGACGATGAGGACGTCCCCACTCGTACGCGTTCGTTTTCACACACACACACACACACACACACACACACATTCTTAATAGTTAAGTTTTAATGTCTTTTCCTTTCAATTGTTTACACATTAATGAAATTTCTTTCGTTAATACATGCATGTCATTGTCGTTTGTTTAAATTCCATGTTTTTGTCACTTATATTTTTACCCGGACTCAGATGAGTTTAAATTTAAGGAATGTTCTTATGATAGATACTATCATAAGAACATTCCTTAGATTTAAAAGTAGAAAGGAGAAAATGAATGTGATTGAACTTGTTGGGATGCGTCTACCCAGGTTTCTGTTGCTGAGTGTCGGGATTCCAAACATTTAACAACACGTCATTTAAATGAAACGCATAACATGTTATGTGTTTATATTTATTTCATATTTTTTTACGGAAATATATAACACAATAAAATGTTAAATTTTCCTTGCAGTGAAATTTGTTTTCTAAAGTAATTAATTGTTCTTATTGCAGTGTAAAATGTGTGGATAGACATACTTTGAGGGTCGGACTAATCTGTTTGTGAGTTCTTAAACAAAAAGCTAAGACGGTGGTTGCTGGTTAATCTCTTCTATTTTGGGCGTGGACAAAGCCTTAGTCGGCGGCTGTTTCCTATGTCTATCCATTGTGTACGTGTGTGTCGGTGCGTGTACGCGCGTGTAGATCAAACCGGCCCCCAAACTGGTTTTGAGCCTCGAGAAGAAGTATGCATCTATTTTTATATCCGTAAGAGGATTCAAAATGTAATTTCACATAGAAATGTAAACTTTTTGAATACAAGATTTCCATTGGTTAGAAAATAATTTCACACTGGCTCGTGGAAATCTTTTTATCGAATTTTCGGGAGAGGTGAAAGGAGTTATTGTTATTATCTGAATGGTTCAAGAATAACACACGTGGTTGGTCTACAACTGTGTTATACAACAGCGATATTTGCCGTTGTAATGATCGTTTATCAAACAGAACTTATGATGGGATTTTATTGGTTGAAAAAATATATAACATTCCTATAAATTAACTCTGTTGTGGAATAAACAGTGAGTGAAGAGTCTATAACATGCGTCTCTGCTGGGATTCACGTCCTGCCTCATTCGTGGCGGTATAAGCAAGAAAATCTAATCTCCTGAAATTTTTAATACGGATACTCCCAGTTTTTTTTTTATGCATGCCAAAACGTTGACAAGAGGTTCGCTTCTGCGCATCTGGTGCATTTGGGTGTAGCGTCTGTGACAGAAGAGATTACTTAGTTTTCTCAGATATAGAACAGAAGTTTAGCAAATTTATGCTGATCGAAATCCCGCCACAAGCAATGTGACACCGACACTAGGACACAGATGGTTACAAGGAGTGAAGGAAAATGAGAAAACTTTAGCAATTCGGATGAGGATGGGACTGTGAAGGAACTAGATTCAGAAAGACAGAAGATGACGATTAATGTATATAAATTTTTTGAAGATTGTAGTTATCAGGGAAGGAAGGAAACGAATGGAGTTCCACAGACGAGAAGAGCAAGAAAAGAAAATATTTGAATGTCACTAAGGTTTACATCTAGCTATTTCAAAAATAAAACGATTAGACTTAATCGCGGATTTAGTTGCACGCTTAAATTCATGCAGTTAAGACACTACGGAAAAATGCTTATCAGAACAGTTGGAGAGAAAATATTTGACAGAGGGAAGCCATGTGACGTCGGTGAGAAAGTGACTGAAGTCGAGATGCCAGGTCAGGATCGATTATATTACAGACTCTTCTTTGGATTTTATGAAGAGTATCGAGATATATAGCCGATATAAAGTGAATTGCAGGTACACTTCTCTTCGTTCCTATGTATCACCCCAAGATTAATTTAGAAATAACTGAACTCTATTACGACTTACAGCCGTATCACGTTGAAATACCGGTTCCCGTCAGATCACTAAAATTAAGTAACGTCGAACCTGGTAAGTACTTAGATTGGTGATCTGTTTGGAATACCATGTACTGTAATATGTACGAGGTTAGAGTGGCGTAAGGGAAGACGAACTCGACTAGAATTCGAACCTGACTCTCCAATTTCCAATTCTGAGCCGTTATACAGGGGAATTGAAAAGTAACTATCTAGTTTATATACGATGGCCTCTCCTGTGTAACTATAATTTTTGTAAGACGGAAGAGTCCATCATGCATAAAATAGGGAGTTACTTTTCAATCACCCTGTATTTTTAGAAGAAATTAAACAAGCAAAAAAATTAACCGAATGTGAAAGAATTTTTTATTATATCGGGAACTTTTAGCATAGGCAGTATTCAGGATATTTTTTGAAAGAGTAAATAAAGCTAGGTAGGTCCCCGTAAGAAGAAATGAATAGTTGAACTTTGCTGAGTGAATCAATGAATAAGTGAGTGCGTGTACTGTTACCCCAAAGGACTAATAATTGCCGCTGCGCCATGGTCCCGTTTTCTTTTCTTTCTTTTTTTATTCCTTGATGTATGCCAATGAAACCAGGATTTTTAAATCATTCACATTTCGCCAAACAGGACAGAATGGAAGATATTTGCAAAGTTTTTCTAAGGGGGGTATCACTGTAACAATTATTTGACGAATATAACGAGAACGTTTTTTTTTAATACAATTTTTAAATATTCAGTAATATTTAAAATTTAGGAAACTATTCTATGTAACCAAATATTTTATTGAATTTTAGGTACTGTGGTATTATAGTTTTACTCACAAAGACGCTTGCTGAGGAAATGCTAGAAAATTGCTAATAAATTTTAAATTTACTATTGTTACATGTTTTTTGATAACGTTGTCTATGGACATCAGTATTTGCAAACGTAGGTAAGTTTATACATAAACGCACAAAAATATTTTTAAAATACTGGGGTGGCTTTTCCATTTATTATTACTAAATATAAAATAGTTGCATCTACTGCAAAGAAAGTTGGGTCAATGTGTCGTGCCAGAAAATATTTCTCTTCAGAATTCATCTTGCACATTTAAAAATTTACCATTTACCCGTGCATTGAATAATGCTACCATATCTTGTCTGGTTATCCTGCTGTTCATCATGAGGTTCTTGGCATAATCCAGTGGATTTCAGTCACTTTCTCGCCGACGTGACGTAGTCTCCTTCTGTCTTTTCTACAAATATTTTCATGGCAACTGCTCTGACAAGCTTTTTTTCCCCCTGGTGCTCCAACATGAATTTAAGCGTGCGACTAGATTGGCAATTAGGTCCCACCCATTTACTATCAAAATAGCTAAATGCAACCACCACTTCTACTCCAACAGTCTTTCTTTTCTCGCACTTCCCATGTGTCGAAATCCTTTCCGTTTTCTTGCTTCCCTGATAACTACAATCTTCAAAAATTCAAATACAACGTCAATCGCCATCTTCTGTCTTCTTGAATCCCGTTTATCCTTTGTCCTTTCCTCAATCCTCCCTATCCCTAGTCTGTAACCCGTTGCCCCGGGATCTATTCTGTGTTTTACCTTCACAGTCAATCCCACGCCATGCTGTCACCGTCGTGGTCCAACTGGTGTTAGTGGCTGTCCTCTTCGGTCCACCTCGCCCTGCCCACGTAGTGTTCTTGGTCACATGGCTGGTGGAATCGATTAACGGCAGTGATCAATGTGTTGAGTCAAATCTCGACGAACTGGCTATGTTGAAAAAAAAATAGTGTCTTTTTGCAGAATTCATCCAAACGAAAACAGAGACTTGCGATTAACTTTCGATTTGGTATTATGCAGTTTCTCGGTGTACAAAAATGAAACCTCCCCACTACGGTCTCTTCAGTGACACTTTCGTCTATCGGTGCTAATTTCTTGGAACAGGTCGCAAAGTCGGAAATTCTGTTGGCGGTAGGTCACGTGGATTTCTACAGCTCCTCTTACTATCTAGTTTCGTCAGCGTTTCTGGCCGAAGTCCGTAACTCTCTTGGTCACTCCACGCTCTGCTTATATTGACTCTTGCTCAAAACCGGCATGGGGGCTGACGTGTTTGGGGACTTGGGGGTTCCCCTATTTTCCAACAAGAGTTCTTTGTTGTCTAGTTTGTAGAATTAATTATCTCTCCAAATTTGGGAGATCCCTTTTCCTAGGGTCAGCGGTTGCAGCTATATTTGACCGCCCGTATAACTCATACCTTCTCTCATTTATGCCTCGCATAATTATTTCCCAATGGGCGTAGGCAATTCTTCCGTCCCTCTTGGTATTTTACCTAGGCCCTTCACTTCGGTTGTCATTTTGAGAAATCCGATTTTTAAATTGCGTAGGCAAAATGGCGTGGTCTATCTTTTAATCATTAATTGAAATTATCGTTTTAATTTTCGTCAAGTTTTCTCAGCCTAGGGTATTGTTTTCATAATCAGAAAATTACCAGCTGTTTCCTTTGACAGCTCTTTAGCAAGTATTGGCTTGTATATTTTGTTTACTTAGCCATACTTATTACCCGTGGGATTGGTTCTTATGTAAAGAAATCTCATTTCTTGGGCCGTTACACAATGTCCGCTTTTCGACAGATGAAATACTTCAGTCTCTTAATTTTGCTTTCGTCTTCGAAAATTACCAAATATTATCTCTCGACTGACTTTCTTTTCTGCCTGGCAATCAGGAGACGTTTTCGTAACCTGTACTTTAGTAAGTAGCCATAAATTAATTTCTCTATCTCTGCCTTGCTCAGCAAAATTCTCGTCTGACTTCGAATGCACTTCCACCATCTCTCCTCCGGCCACCCCTTGTGGGTTTAAATTTTCCATATGGCCATTTCGTTTATATTTTCTTCAGAGCAATAAAAGCCATTTTATTCAAATCATTTCCATCGTTTCGGTTTATGCCATTCCGTCTGTTCCAAGTTATATTTTAATTTTAACCCTTTTTTTTTTTCAATTTACCATTGTCTTTTCTTTCACTTTCATTCCCTGTTAACACGTCACGTGCTAGTGGCATTTTGAAGTGATTAAAAAAAACAATAAAGACATTCCATTACAAAGAAGATGCAGAAACTGCACTAAGAGATTTATTGGCGTCCAACCCTTTAGTTTTATTGTAAAAGCATAAATAACATTGGAACTCGATGGCAGAAATGTGCAGGGTTCTTATTTTGACTTGAAAGTTGATTCTAAAATCAGATATTATTTTCCCAACAACCCAGTAGTTAAAAGATAAATAAAAGATCAAAAGATTTACATTTTGCAGACACACCGCTCCTTGGAGTCAGATAAATAGATATTGAATTCATTAACAGATATACAGAATTTAAATTTGCTATTTAAAAATTACAATATATATACAGGGTGTCCATAAAGTTCTTGTGCACTTTAAAAAATTCATAACTTTATTTGTATTTGCGATAGAAATAATCTGTAAAAAAATGTTATAAAGTTTAATGTACCTAGTTTTAAGTATAGCTAAAATAACTAATGTGATTTCAGGCATTACTGTAAATCAGTTGGCAAATGTTTTCCGTGAACTGCAAAATCGTATTACCCTTTGTATTGCTAATGATGGAGGACATATGGAAACTTAAATAAAATTTCAATAAAACCTTAAAAAAATATAGATTTACTTCTTTCTAATCCTTTTTACAAATTATTTCTATCGCAAATACAAATAAAGTTATAAATTTTTTAAAGTGCATGCGAACTTTATGGACACACTGTATACATACACACACACACACACATATATATATATATGTATATGAAGAATTATAGTTTTAAGGTGTGCTATATTTATGGGATAAAGTGCTCAATATCAGAGATAAGGCGTATGTAAATATAAAAGTGAACATTGAAGTCATTACTCAGAGGCGACAGGCTGTTTCATGTTAGACGCAATGGTCTGACGATTGCGTGTAGCATGAAACAGCCTGTCACCTCTGAGTGTTCATTTTTATATATATCTTTATTTATTATGCACTGTTACATTAGAACATATACATACCCACTACAAAACTGTACATCTTTTTTCACCGTTAAAAATTATTAACGATTCATCAGGTGGGAAATTATTAACGATTCATCAGGTGGGAAATTATTAACGATTCATCAGGTGGGAAATCACGATGCTACTAAGATTTCCCACCTGATGAACGTTAATAATTTTTTAACATGGAAACAAGATGTACAGTTTTGTAGTAGGTATATACATGATCTAATGTAACAGTGCATAATAAATATTTATTGCTCTACTTTCGTATTGAGCTCTGTTTTAAATTAATGTTTTTAATGCTGAAATCTTACATTTCCTTGGGACAGTTGGTATGACGTTTGCTTGATAACCTAACTGTCAGGGTTTCAATTCACGGTAGTGGATGCGCACTGCTGATGAGTCCCAAATATAGGACGAAACTGTTGAGGTTTCAGACTCGATGAATTACTTAATTATAATTATCAAAATCCTCCTAATAATTTCTATCATTTATATATCATTGCTTGAACCGGCTTCTAATGCTCAAGTTTGAGCGGCTTGGTGATAGTAGTCGTGGCTCCGGGGGCACCGTCCTATGGTTAGAGAGAATCTCAGTTGAGTTCCACTACAGAATTTGTGAGCGATCGGCGCTATATCGAGTCTGATTTGCTACCTCTTCGTCACCGAGGCCCGTTGAACAGTTGGTATGACGTTTGCTTGATAACCTGTCAGGGTTTCAATTCTCGGTAGTGGATGCGCACTGCTGATGAGTCCCAAATATAGGACGAAACGGCCGTCCAGTGCTTTCTGCATTCTGTTGAGGTTTCAGACTCGATGAATTACTTAATTATAATTATCAAAATCCTCCTAATAATTTCTATCATTTATTTATATATATTGGGCAAGGAATGTATGAAAAATTAAAAGAATTTATGTGATGTATTTCTCCCTTTAGGACTACATCGAACTAAACTGATGTTTATGTTAATGTGACAAGACATGCACACAAAGGAGAGGGGACACTAAGAAATTTAAATTTATGTTTTAGGTAACAGCCGGTTTCATTTAGTTTCTATTTGTTCATATTTCCATCACTTTTGTTATTAATTATCTGGCATTGAAATCTTAGAAGATCTTCCAAAAAACTTAAATGTTATAAGAACCTAAACCCAAATTTACTGTGAACTCTATCAAAGCTGAAATATGAAGTCGCGGGGAGGAACTCTGATAGTTCTCCTACCGGCGTTTGGGGTTGACTCTTAGTCGCTGTCACCAACCTGTGTCCCAGTCGATCTGTGGTCGTCGCTGCCCAGCGGGATCCTTTGGTCAGGGTACCAAGGGGGATGGTCGGTTGATTTCAAACGGCTTCACACCAGATGTAACCGGTTCGACACTAGCTCCGTCGTTCTCAGCTTCACTTCCAATGTCTAGTTACCAAAGCAACTACTTCGATCTCAAGTCTAACCTACCCACGTTGTGATTTTGATCTTAGGTAGACGAGATCAATTAGGCATCGGCCGTAGTGTAAGATGAGTCTAAACTGGAGGTGATATTGCACAAGCGTAAAGAAAAGAAGCTATTAAAAACCCAAGAGTTTCAAGTATGTTGAAAGAAACAAATTAACTTTTATCCATCTGTTATATACAAGAGTGTGTGTGTTTTTTGTTTCTTAGGCAAGTTCTGGTCTTTTCAGTCAACTGGTTTAGTTTTTAAGTGCTTCGTTCGTCAGTATAACTTGCTATTGGTAGGAAAGCAAAGTCGAAGATAGGAAGTCGTGGAATCTCTCGGTCAGCTTCTGCGAGACAACACCGGTTCCTGCTACTCGAACTCAACTAACCGGAACTCCAACTTCAACTGGCGAACTGCCCGAGGGCGCTCGCTTATATGGACACCGACCAAACTGGCGCGGGGTTAGACGCAGCCTGGGTTTTTCGGTAATTCCCAATTTCTGACAAGAAACCTCTTTGTTGTCCGGCCAGGAAAATTGATTACTTCCCATTTTAGAAAATTAATCACTTCCCGTTTCTTGGGGGGAATCCCTTCGTCCGTGAGGAGAGGTTGCAGGATAGCTATCTTCTTAAACTCCCTCCTCCTCTCATTGGTACCTCATACCAAATCCCTTCAGTGGGCGTTAATAATTTCGCCGTTTTTCTCATCAAATTACCTCCGCCTATCGCCATTGCTACCACACGCCCAGTGACGTCCCGGCAGTGCGGATGTGGCTAAGCTGGCCTCATTAAAATTATAAACTAGAACTTTTTGTTTACAAAATTCTTATTCTCACCGGCCAAGGTTCTTACAAAAAACATGGCTCTGTCTCTTAAAATCTCTGTTTATTTCTGAGTTTAGAATTTATCAACTTGTTTTTAAAATTCCCCTTTTCAGCTTTACAAATAACATATGGCCCATCGTGGCTTGACTGACTTCTAGGAGTTAGTGATTTCGAATGATATCTCAGATGCACTTTGGCTATTTTGCGTCTTCTCAACCCGTGCTTTTACAAACATCAATTGTCAAGGTCTGCGGGAACCCTTGGCTTCTGAAGAAAAGAAAATCTCTATCTTCAAATTGGCAATTCTTTCAAAATATTTTCTCATGCCAAAATTCTATAATCGACTCATGGCCACTTAACTTGCCGGTACTTAAAATGATATCTTGAAAAAATAAATAATGATAATTCTCTCTACTCCATATCTGCTAATAATTTTGGAATATTTTATTATGCCAAAATTTTTATAATCAACATATGGCTCGTTGCCTGATATCTTAAACGCTTTTTCTGATTCTCGTGTTTTCTCGGCCAGTACTTTTACAAACATCATTAATCAATTGTCAAAAGCTCACATATGGCCTTTTTGTGAGGGCACTGTTTACACCAATTCTCAGGTTTTTGAGAAAAGTAACTTGATTTTATTTTTGACGTAAAAATAAAAATCTTGGGATATCTTTTTTCTGTTCTCAGTATTTTCTTGTTTAATTTTTATGGTTAATTAACTACCATCACTAAATAGTGTCACATTAGTATATTCTTAGGCTGATCCTATATGTAGATAGGATGAGGAGTCAGGTACTTACTGGAGCAGTACAGGGAGTTGACCATTTTACATGCCTCTTTAATAATGTGTCATATGTACGAGTTTCACTTCAGGTTGGGTGTGAGTTTGAGGCAAAATATTCTCTCATGGTATAGTTCCTCCTCAAGGGGACATTTGTTCATCATGACTGGCAGAAGTTCAGGGTTCTCACTAATGTTTTCTGATCTTCTATAACACTTGCACCTTAACAGTATTATTACCTTGCTTGGGGTGAAAGGATAAAAAATCATGCTAGTAAGTAATTAATATTCATAACATTATGTACTAAAAATGAAACAATAAACAAATCACGTCTTTTATTAAGAAATCTGTTTCAGAGTTACCGTCGTGTATGATATGCACATTTATATGAAAACAAATATTGGAATGAATTTATTGATATGCATGAGATATTAGTACAATAATATACAGACAGTAATGAAAACAATGTATAAAATGCAGTTTATACGATTGAAAATAGTGACATTATTAATTCCTTTATCAAGTATAAAAATGAGAAGTGGTCATTTAAATCAATTAAACCATAAAAATGTATACAATCCTTTTGTATGAACCAGTTTTTGGACTAAGGAATTTTAGAAAGCCAGTTTTGTGCCAATACCTGTGCAGTGACCTGAGGAAGCAATTTATGACATAATGCAGGACAAGAGGGACAAAGGAAGGATTGTGTCAGGTTAAGTTTGATTTGCAGTCAATTGACATTGTCTTCTGTGAGTAAAAACTTGCATTCTTCAGCATTTTGGGGCTTTTGCCAAAATTCTGAAACGGAATTGGTTTCTTTACGAAAAGGGTATTGGAATTTTCTTGGCCTGACTCATTTCTGACATGTTACCATGTCACCGAACATCAGACTTCGTTTCGTAATAATTTCTTGGTTACATGAGAAATTTTTTCAGCACCACCACACACCGGCATGTTGAAATCAATTAATAAAAATTAAAGATGCCTACATTCTGTATTTACACGGGAGAGAATATATATATATATATATATATATATATATATATATATATATATATATATATATATATATATATATTTGTTTATATGTTATTTTTATAGATATAACTCTTTAAGTAAATGCTCTATTTATAATAAGCATTATTATTTACATTTACTGGCCTGAATGACCGATAAATTTCATAAAAAATGTGTTCTCTAACAGGAATTGAACATGGAATGGTCATATAGCCTGTTGGAGGACACATGCTATCTATGAAATTTCTTGGACATTCAGGTCAGTAAATGTTGTTAATACTTTTAATTATAAACATAGCATTTGCTTAAATATTTGTATCTAATCTATAAAAATAACAGAAAAACAGAAAATATATTAAAATTATTGTCATTATATATATATATATATATATATATATATATATAGTGCAGGGTCTGTCTATATTTCTGAGATGAGGTATTATGTACATTATTCGAACTATTGTCCTCATCTTTGTTGCCATATTTATTACAACGTTTCGGCCGTTGTACACTCCGGCCTTCTTCAGGTAGTTGGAATTTCGAACTGAACATGGCACGTGGAGCTAGAATAGTCTACCCCAGTGAGTGAAATAAAGGGTTCAGTTTGACATTCCAACTACCTGAAGAAGGCCGGAGTGTACAACGGCTGAAATGTTGTAATAAATATGGCGACAAAGATGAGGACAATAGTCCGAATAATGTAAATAATAAAGTGCAGGGTCATAACTGAATCCAATGTTGAATTCATTTTTATTAAATTGATTCCTTTGCCTTATTTGCAGAGAGTAGAAAAAAGAGGGACAGAGATGATAGCCAATTAAGCTGCCTAATGAACTCATGCGAATGGTTGTTGGAACAGGGATTAGGAGAGATAGCAAAAAGACATGGTTTACTAAGAGCTACAAAGGACAGAAAGTAGTGAAGAGCCATGACCATCCACTTCCTGAAAGGAAATGGCACATAAAATAAGAAAAAGAAGAAGAAGAAGGAGCTCGTATAAATGGTTGGGAGAACAGGCATTTGGAGAGACAGTGAAAAGACAAAATTTACAAAGGCCGACGAAAGACAGGGAATTGTGGAGATCCATGATCGCCCATGTCCTGGAGGGACACAGCACAAAGAAAAAGTAGAAGAAAATTTACTAAAACCTACAAAGAACAGGGAATTGCAGAGAACCGTGATCCCTGTCATTCTAAAATCACATGGAAGAAGAAAAGATTTTTTAAAAAGTCTTTCACTAGATTTGAATTTACATCCCTTATCTTTGGGAGCCTCTCTTAGGCAACAAAAGCCAACTAATAAAAGTCTTTCAAATTTAGCCATATAACCCAATTCTTTATTTCTCCCAAACGCTACTATCTTAGTTTACACCTATACAGGGTTGTCTCCTTGTACACTTGTGAAATAGCAACCAAAAGAAGTTTGTATGGCATCATATATTAGACAAATGAAACTTCCAAATAATAATTTGACAAATAGTGAAACATTATTTCATTTTGTAAATAAATACAAAATTTACAAAGTTTTTTTCAATGGTCATGTGACTTTTGGCACACCTTGTAATAATAGTATTAGATATTAAACATGAGTGAGTTTTGATTAACTTGAAATCATCATAACTTAACAAACACTGGGGTTAGGATTAAGTTAAATAAATAATACAATTCCAGTACTTGAAAATTGCTTTGGCATTAAACTCCAATTTGTGCAATTAATAGAGGGGGGGATCAAAGCAATAGGAGAGAGGAAGAGCAATATAATAAGAAAGCAATATAATAGCATGTAGTAAGAGCAATATAATGAGGGAGGAAGAGCAATATAAAAGGAGACAGCAATATAATGAGGGAGGAAGAGCAATATAAAAGAAGACAGCAATATAATGAGGGAGGAAGAGCAATATAAAAGGAGACAGCAATATAATAGGGGAACGGAAGGCATGAAAAAGAACGAAAGGAAGAAAGATAATCATCTGATTGCAGGTAAAAATGAAATAGGAAACGAGAAATATAAAAGATAACAGGGAGAGTATTACTGATTGAGGCCGTTGCCCATAAGAGCAGAACTGATTGATTGATTCAGACATTTTCTATGGTTTATCAACCCATTGCAGGTTATTTAAAGCAAGAAAATATTTTTGTAAAAATGTTTTTTTTTTCAGACAATAATTATTTAGTGATACAAGTCTTACTAATTGAGCCATAGCCAGGGGGGAGAAGAGGTGGATTCATACCCTTTGCAAGGGTATTTGTGACTAACTGAATATAACGAACCCAATTTGAATTGGAACTCAGATATCTGATTAACAATTCCCAGCCATTATCCATGACACCACCTGCACATCCAAGCTGACAGCCCTAGTATTTCCAAGCAGTCATCCATCTTGGTGCTGAACAGGCTTGACCTTGCTTAACTTTGGTAATCGCATGGGAACCAGTGGCCATAAGCCTGTTCAACCAATATGAAAAAAAGTTTTGAAAATACCATTATTTCTGGTCGTAGTGCCTATTGTACAGGATGTGGCAGAAATACCTCCTACACGGTACAAGTTTAAAATAAGTGTCCAACATTTGATGACGCTGTAGAGATATGAGAAATGCATAATTATCATGTGACTTCAATTGGTCTGACAAAATGGATAATCTGGGACAGCTCTGGAACCAAGAGTGACATTAGTGGCAAGAGTGTCTTCATCTAGCTAATGTTTTACCATTATGTAAGAAGTATTTCTGTTGCACACTGTAAAACTTGACCATTTTCAGTTCTCCACAAAATATCAATGGAATGTCTTATATCAAAGTGACAAAATTTTGCATTGCTAAATTTTGAATAATATTTTGAGATCATTGATGGAATTCTGTAAAATAGAGGACAGGTAAAAGAACGTGGTTTGAAACTCCAAAATCTACTCTTTTCATATAAATGTTGTATAAAATTAGAATAAAAGATTGTTGACAACAAAGGGCGGAAAGCTTTTTTTGTGCTTCCGAGAAAAAATTATAGTTGATTAATCACTTGTTTTGATTGCATGTGGGATGTATTGGAATGATAAGTAATGAATAAATATCTGGCATTGAAAAAAAAAAAAGATTAAAATATTTTTAAGTCTGAGATGTCAAACCAAATTATGCCTATTAAGCTTTAAATTTAACACTTAACCATTTAGCTTTTCTTTTTTGTTTTCCTTTCTGTCAGGAAAGTTTGGACAGGAATTATGATTAAAAGAGAAAAAAAAAAGTATTAACCACATGTCCAGTTTAAAAAAAAATACAGAGTTGGAAACTCGTACTGAAATTCTTTTGTGGAGAATTTCACCAAATAACTGATGGTCTTCCTTAGATTAGTTTTCTTCAGACAAAAAATGAAGTCCGATCAAATCCTTGACCTAAAAAAAAAAAATTAAAGAAATGAAAAATTTCTGAGATAAAAAAAAGAACATAAATCTTGAATGGTGACTATCTATATATTTTTCGTCAGTTCATTAAAAACAAAGAAAAGAGTCGTGAACTATGACATGATATCTGTCCTTGTGTACGGCAGCGGATCTCCTCAAAGATGAAGAGATTTGAAGCAACAGAAATGTTACTCGACAGAAAGATGCTGAGGATACCATGGACTAAACATGCAAGGTTTTGGAGAAAATGGAAACAAAAAGTAAACTTATACTTAGCATCAGGAAGAGGCAATGCATAACCTACCTAATAAGCATGTGTAAATGGATATAAAAACAGGATTTAGTGTTCAGATAGTAAAAGAACAAAAGTTACTAAGAGTTACAATCGATAGTGAGTACCGATGAGGTTTTGGAGAGGATGCAAACGATAATGCTGAAAGTATGAAGGATGATGAAAAAGACGGGTACTCAGTAGAGAAATACAAAATTTCCTCTGTAAAAAGAAAAATGGACCTAGCTCAAGAACCCCTTGTGCAATTTTAATGTAATTTGGTACTGCACTTTGTAGGGGTCTAAGGTACAATATGATCTTAAATTGGTTGGAATATTAAGTATAGTTTAATCTCTATCTTGGGAACACACATGAATACATATAAAATTAGTATTATATACATATAATGAAAGGTGGAGCATTTTCGCCTCTTGGTGAATTACAAAAGAATAAACTTACCAATAGCACACAGGATTATTTTAGCCTGAAATTTAAAAAAAAGAAATTAAAAAAAAAGTTAGGATTTACACTGATTTATACTGATATAGCTGAATCGTGTTAAAACACGGTCCTTGTCCAATCACCTAAGTTAAGCAACATCGAGTCTGTTCAGTACCTAGATGGGTGACCATTGAGGAATACCTGTTGCTGTAAGCTTGGATATGCAGTTGGTGTAATGGATAGTGGCTCAGAATGTGAAATCAGAGAGCTGAGTTCAAATTCTGGTTGGGTTCATTACAATCACTCAGACATAAATACCCTGGGGCAAAGATGAAATGCAAAAGAGATATGCATCAGGCCAGTATGGTAAGGTAATGGCCATTCCTCCCCCATTAATCTGGAGAAGACCTACGTCCTTCACAGGACCTTTGTAGGCTGAGAAGAAAACCCTGATCAAAAAGTCTCTTAACAACAGCCCATGTTAGGATCCTTACTGTGAAATAATCTAATACAAAATCTTTATTAACACTTGAACTAATGTCCTCATCTTTTTTGTTAATCTTACAACATTACAGCGTTTCAGACATTATGACCTTCAGCCTTCTTCAGGGGTCTGCTAATCTGGGTAATCTTTAAATGAACACTTTATTTAATCTACAGGGGCATAGTGTTCTCATTCTATTGTTCATATCTTGTTTATGTTTAGTATAGCACCGTTATTCCTTAGTCTTTCCCAGTGAGTCAAAGTCAGAACTACTTGACCCAGGGATTGAACTTACAGTCACTATGCCACCAAATTCTCAAACTAATGCTCTTTTTTATTTTAAAGTGACAGTTACTCTTTACAAGGCCTGGTGGCCACTCAAGGTAGAGGGGTACATTAGGAGGTCATTTGTGTGTAAAGGTGAAGGTGATAACAATTATCATTAGCCTTGAATAGGTTAAGATTGTAGTGATTGAGGAAACATCTTGCCGGGAGTCAATTCCACAGGGCAATAGTTCATGGGAAGAAGCTGCTCAAGTGGAACTTACTTCTCACCAATATATGGAGGGAATGTGGGTGGTTCGCTACAATATAAGTGGCATATATGTCCTTGCTGTGAAGGTTTGCCTTGGTAGGACCAGGGAATGTAGTTCGTTGGAGCACGTTCCATGGAAGTAGAGCAGCTTCATGCTTTCCACCCAACTTTAATCTGCAAAATGCAATGTCAAACACCATTTACTGTCCTCTTGATTACTCTTCTAGCATCGGCAAAAGTGAAATCAAAAGAGCAAATGACAAAATTAAAGGCATTGAACAAGGGCTCTGTGTAGCTTTGCAGGTTTTAAACATACTTCAAATTTTCAATTTAATAAAAATAAATAGCCAATAAAAATAAAATCAGTTCCCGCCAATAAATAAATGCAGCACTCTGGGGCCTATAACAAGACCATAAAATCAAACATTCACTCAACTTGACAAAAGAACTGACAGCAATAAAGAGACACAAGTCAACCTCAGCATCTTGTCTTTCTCAACAAAGCAACAGCGGACTCCCTTTGATCTTCTCTCCCGAATCCACTTCCTCTCTTCGTCACTGAAAATCTATTCATGTTCATTTCCTTATAGTCAAAGAGAAGAACTTTCTAAATTTCATTTCATGATAATTACAGCTAAAATTTGTGTATCCTACGTTTATATCATTTTATTTGAACACGCAACAATCTTTTCTCATTTAAAAAAAATCAAACGGTGACCTAAGGAGTCTTTCTCCAACAAAAAAATAAATATAATTAAGTACGAAATAAACAAAATTAAATAAAAAAAAAAACTTCTGTTCTGTCCTTCACGTCACCCGACCATGTGGCCCAAAGGAATCAGATACAGCATCATAGAGTAGAAAAGAGACACGAGTCAACCTCAGCGTCTTGTCTTTCTCAACAAAGCAACAGTGGACTCCCTTTGATCATTCTCTCTTGACTCCACTTTCTCTCTTCCTCACGGAAAGTCTATTCATGTTCATTTCCTTACAGTCAAAGAGAAGAACTTTCTAAATTTCATTTCATGATAAGTAATCACAGTTAAAATTTGTATGTCTTACATTTAAATAAATATTTTTTTTGAACGTAAAAAAATCATTTCTCTCATTTTTTTTATTCAGCATATGGTCACCCATAGAATCTTTCCCCAACACTCTCTTCTCTTTCTGCTCATCATTATTGTTTCTGTTCCTAATCCTTCCAAACCCTTTGACCCCTTGTGTCTTAGTGGCATTACTACCTTGCATTGGGTGATACCAATTAAAATAAAAATAAAGAAAAATGGGAGTGCTTAATCAAGAGGTTGATGATCCAAACTACTTCAAATTTAAGGTTAGAAATGTTTTGTTATAATAGTAATATTAGCTATTTTCCAGCAAGGAAACATTTAGCATTTATTGACTAAGCAACCAGTACTTCTGATAGTTGAAATTTATAAAATCTTTCTCTTAAAACAATTTTTGGGGAAAATAGGTTTCTCAAATCCAGTAGCTATTATCACTTTTTCCAGTATTGATGGGAATTGTTATGATGCATTTCATCTCTGGATAGCTTGGATTGATAACAGAAACAAAGGTGCAGTTAAGTATACATTTAGTTACACTCAACAGCCATTACAATAATGGGGACATGAAGTGGGTCTTCTAAAGGCAGTTAATACCCATAAACACTAAAGATCTAAGGCAATGATTCCCAACGTGGGGTGCATGCTCCACTGGTGCGGCATGGTAATATTTTGGTGGGGCATGTGTAGGTTGTGCACCCTTCGGCTTACTATACCAACGTGAGCTCAAATTTCATTTTGCATTATTATTTCATGATTAAAATGATCAAAGTATATTTAATTCAAATATTTTATATTTTTGCCTTTCAGTTGTCTTTTATATGTTTTGAAACTGCATATATTTAATTGTCTTTTTCTTTTTTTAATTTCTCTCTTTCATGGACATCATGGTCTTTGGAAGTTTGTTTAGAGACCAAGTTAATGGCCTTTTAAGCTTCTTTCACGTGAATTGCAGTAAAATCTTTAATATGTAAAAATTAAATATTATGGAGTTCACTAGAATTTTAGAAATATTTGGGAACCACCTATCTAAGGGGAATGTTTAGCTTGGCATCTAAGTTTCAGCATGCTAACACATCTCCCTCCTATAAAGTTGGGTGGATATTATTCATGGTATCAGGGATCCAGCTTCTGTGGTACTTTCATGGGCTGTCTGGAGTGACATGGCTCTGAGTGTGGCCTGTCAGTTCTATTTGTGTGTGGCTCAGCATGTGGGAGTAGGGCTTGTGCAATGGTGCAGTTTAACATTGATAGTTGATGCATTGGCATTGAGAGCTGGTGGGTAGTCATGTCTGCTACCCCACAGGGTTTTTGCCATAGTAGTTCTTGTAGGCCTTAAGAATTGCCTGTTTCTGCAATGGATGCTGCCATCTGCAAATTCAACCATATATGACCTTGGTTCTGCAGTGGCCTGTCACCAATGCAGCTTCCCATAACTTGGTTTTCTAATCTTGAATGTGAACTTATTGACCTGCATGCAACAGTGGATGCTGGTGACTATGCAGTTTCTGCGATGCACAGGGCCATTGCAATAGTCAGGTCTCTGCATTCTTTTAATAACGCTTTTTGGGTCAATTTGTGATGCTTCCCAACTGCAACTATAGGGTCATATTCACACTGTTTACTATCTGCCTTAATCACTTGCGGAAGGTATGGACAGGTTCATTTGCATCTTGGTGGCATTGCATCAGTTTGTGCCGAGACACTCGGAAATCAGATCACATTATCCTTGAAGTGTTTAATGCAGTTACAGTACAAAGTAAGACATAATTTATTTCCCTTGCATTGTCCATGCAATGATGTGGTTTGCCAAAATATACTTTCATATACTTATGAAATTATTCATTTCTTTTCCTAAATTGGGATGGAACCAATCCATCCTTGGTGTGGGTCTGTGAGAGGTTTCCATCATAGTGTACAAGAGATTCAAATAGTAATAGCAGAAGTCAAATTACTCTTACCTTGATGGACATGTGAGCATGTGGGTATTTCAAATGTGTGAAATGCCATCCAAAATTGTCAAAATATCACTGCAAATCATGATAATTTCATCAATAATACCATGTGCCTATTTTTTCACACTTTCTTGCTCATTCTGACATCATGTTATGATTCAACGGACTTCATGATGGCTCAGATTGATAAAAGAAACTTATGTGTGGTTAGATATATGTTTATTTACATTTGGCAGCCATTACAGTAATGCAGACAGGAAATAGGTCTTCTAAAAGCAGTTATTATCTGGAAACACTAAAGAGCTGAGAGGAACATTTAGCTTGGGATCTAAGAATCTCAGCATGCTAATACAATAGGGGCTTCCTTCCTAATCTTCTATTTGAAGAAGTGTGTAATGTCAGCATCTTGATTATTTCATTATTTTACTTTTTAGTTACAAGTGCTATCCATTTTAGTTGTTGCAACTGTTGGTCATCTTTAAGTTTTTGCTATTTTACCATTACTATTTTATAGTTTTTGCTATTTCGTAAAGTTCTTTGTGATTCTATAGCACTTGTCTATAAGATTTTAATGCATGATTTTCTTCTTTAAGACCACTTGAAGCTATTTTTAATCATTAATCTGAGAAAAGGGTTGTTTTTATCTGATAGTTTCGACATCATTTCTGACTTAGTTCGGCACCATACATGAGATGCATATGAAAGTCTCGATCTGATGAAGATATGTACGAACATCACTCAAGTTTTCAGGCTAATGTTTTGGTTTTGTAGTAAATTGCAATGTTGGTTGAAACCACCACTGGTGGACCATATTCTATGTTCAATTTCCTTATCTCTGACATTCAATTTGATATAAGTGAAATATAAGATATTGAAATTGTTCAGAATTTATTAATTCTAAGTGAACTAGAAAATAAAAAAAAAGAAGAAACTGAACAAGTCTCACCTCCTCTGGTGTCTCTGCTTCAAAAATACGACAGATGAAATTCTGTGCAAGACTGCAAGTTGTCTCCCTTTACAAAAATAGAGACAAAATTTGAATTTTAAAAAAAAGCACATAAAAATTGTGAAATTTAAATGAAGAAAAGAAATTTATAATCATTGTGTTGATTTCAGTCTGTTTAGGAATGACTGCAGAACCATTTTCCCTCCACTTTTATAGCAAAAAGCACACAAATGCATGCTGGGATTTTTTTTTATCTTAGCCAATGAAACAGGCCGGTCTGCAGTTTGACATGACTCAATCCTGATCTCCCTTCTAAAAACACCATGTTTGCTTGTCAGAATTTGCTGTTGTGTATCAACACCAGTTCTTAATTTGTGAACTTTTTGCCTTCTTACTGTTAATTTGCCTTGCATATATTGTTTGTTTGCTTTATATTATTTCATTTTTGTAGTGTTCCTTTTTCTTTTTCTTGCAAACTTTGTTAATTCTATTTGTTGGACAATTCTGTTATCTATTTTGCATTTAACAATGGCTACTTACCCAACAAATTATCATGGTATCTGAATCACATAAATTTTAATGGGAATAAATAATACCACACAATTTCATGCAAATAAAAAGGTTTAAATCAAAACAGTAAAATATTTTCATCAGTAATTACAGGGTGCGATGGGTAAGTTTTATATTTTTAATTTCATGCATGTGTGTTGTTTGTTTTTGATTTTATCGACTGCATAGTATAGTAAGGTCAGTTGGGCACCATCTGTGAGAAAAAGAGCACCATGATGCAAGTCACTTTGCAATAAATTTGGAAACAGCCTGCTGTACTGCTTGGCATTCGCACTGGAAGCTCCAATAAGAACATTTCAGAGTTTTTGGATGCCAATCTGAGGACGGTGCACAGGATTCGGAAAGTGTTGTATGAATTTAATAGTGATTACGAAGGTACAGCAGCTTCGAAAACTCACTCTGATCATTCTAATCAAAAAAGAACTCCCAAATTTATTAGTGAGGACATCAGACTCAACATAGAGACTTACATCATGCCTTGTGGAGGTAGTGCTGCCCTGGGTGAAGAAGGTGGCTGTTGGAAGACCCTATATCTGGCAACAGAATTCTGCACCATGCCACTGTCAGATGATTTTTGCAATCACATCACCCCTCACATCTGGCCACGTAACTCCCCAGACTGCACCCCCCTTGCTTGTTATGTGTGGGAACTGAAGGCAAGGATTCACCAACTTAAACACGGAGACTGTCCAGAAGAGTTACAGGAGATTCTGAAGTCATCTGAAGGCTGTAGTTGAAACCAATGGTGATTTTATTGAATAAATTTACTCTTTGGTATTTCAAGATATTTTTGTGTAATTTTGGTAAATATATCTGTTAAAAAGAAATGTCAGTGTTATTTTCATTTTTGCACAATTTAGGCGACAATTTATCCCTCGCATCGTGTACAGTCAGAAATTGATTACTGACTTTTTACAGAGTTACCTGGAATTTAAGAGTAAGAAGAGAGTAAGAAGATTATATCACAGAGAATTTATAGTCTGGAAAATGTCTCTTAGTAGTGGTTTTGAAAATTAGGAGGAGCTAACCCAACATACTTTTAATATTTTACGTAAGTTTTGGTTCTTTATCTAAAAGAAATCTTTTTGTAAAAAAAAAAAATGTTTTTGTATGCAGAAAAGCTAACTCTGCAAGAAGTCATGGTTTGATTTTATACTATGTTGTCATTATGAACCGGATCCTGTTCTTAAGTGATAAAAAAATCTGCATTTTTTATTTTTATTTTGAGAGATGTTGTGCTGTGAGAAAGATCTAAAGAATTTACGAAAATTATTCCCACCCACGATTATTCTCTATTTATTTATGAATGGACAAATCTACTTAAGTGCCACATTTAATGGACAGACTAAAATTTAAGCATTAATTTTAAGCGTTCCTATTGGCCAGAAAATATAACTGATAAAAATTCAAATTCAAATTTCATCAGTGGGTGAACCGACTTTTATACAAAAACATCCACCAGATAAAATTGTTTAAAGCAACAAGGGAATGAAAAGAAAAATAGACAATTATGAAAGAAAATAAAAAGTCAATATTTTCTGGCTGGGTTAAACAGTTACTAAGTTACTAAGTTACCAAGACATTTTTTTTAAGTTGCTTTATTTTCCTGGCGACACCACCATCTGCACTTAATCAATTTTTGACTCTTTCTAAACATTTACAAATTAAGAAAAACAAACATACCCTTCCTATTAATTTTCCTTCCTATTCCAAAAGAAATGAATCTTGTTTATTACCAAATCTAATTTATTTTATATAAACTCTTTTAATGCAATATGGAAGTGTCGTTGAGAAATACCAAAACAAGAAACACAGAAATAAAACTTTTGTCAAAATGTTTTAGACAAGGAATTATAAAAATTTTTCCACAAATTCTTAAACCTTTTCCATTTATTCATCTATTATTGTATTTGATCAAATAATGTTATATAATGTGATCAATTATAATTCTTAACTTGTATGGCACATATAATTTAAAACATGTGTAATTAATAAAAAAATTGATAATATTGTTACCTCACCATTTTTTATCATGAACTGCTTCTAAGAGGAACCCAATGGGTTTATGGGTAGGTCTAGTAAAAGCTACTCCTCTTTTCCTTTTTTTTTGTCTCGTTAGTACATTTTACTAATCAATAACACCTAAATTTTAAAACAAAAATTAACTTTTGTCATCAGCAAATGAAACAGGCAATCTCACTAGAAACAAACTGAAGAACATCAATGAAAATAGCCACAATGACAATGCAAAAAAAAACCCCAAATACACTTACCCAGCAATATAAGCAAATATCTTCAAAGAATCTGTTCTTCTGCCACAAGAAGATATTTCAGTGAAGCTATGTCGGTAAGCAATCTGAAAGCACAAGTGATACTTTTATATCAGTCAAACATTTTCTCTTAAGACTGAAACAACAGAAATGTGGTTCTACAGAAGGATGCTGAGAATACCGTGGACTAAATATAGGAGCAACAACAAAGTTCTCGAGAAAATGGAAATGAATAGGACTTTTATACTTAACATCAGGAGGAGAAAGTTGAAATTTCTAAAGCACATAATGTGGAAGGAGGGATTGGAAAATCTTATACTCACAGGGCCGATTGGAGGCAAGTGGGACATAATAAAACAACACACAACCAACCTGGTGGGCTTCAGTGAATGGATGGTGGAGCAGGGTTTGGGAAAGATAACAGAAAGACAAAAATTAGCTACAGGGGACAGGAAATTTTGGAGAGCCAGAATCTTCAATGTCCTGAAGGGACACAACACATGGAAAAAGAAGGAAATAATATCAGTTGAAGACATATTAGAATATAATATTGGAATTGAATTATATTAATAATTACCATAATTTCTCGAAAATAAGATGCATATTTTTACTGTAAATTACAGGTGATAGTAGGAAACCATATTATAAGTAGGTTTAAACAAAAATATTTTTTTCATTATTGATTTAGAATAATAAATACGTACTTGTTTTCCTAAAATAAGAAAGATATTATCCCAATTTTCATTTTAAATCCATCAATAATAATTGTAACATTTTTTATCAATAAATTTATCTCTATCAGTTACTGCATTTTTTATTTGGAAAAAAATTTTTTTAAATCTATAAAAAGTCCAATTTCAAAGAAAAGAAGATATCAAGTTAACAATTTATTGAAAATTTAATTTTCATCATCATCATCATCATCACCAGTTTCCATTATAGAATCAATATCTAAATTGTTATTAATTATCATTTACAATATTATCTTTGTCCTGTTCACAATTATCTGCGGCCTTTCATTCTCTCACCAAACGATGTCATCTTCAGAGATATCCATGGCTGTCGTGAGACAACACTTCTTGAAAAACCTCTCTTTATAACATCCTCACTGACAGAATCCCAAGATTCCTGAATTCATTTTAAAATTTGCACTATAACTTGCATGTTTTGACGACATTTTGGTGGTAAAATAAAATGTTATATTTATTAGTAAAACTACACGGTAATTGCCAACATTATTTTAGCCGCTTTGTTTCGATTTTATTCTAAATGTCAAGGTCAACAAAATGTCTTCGTAATTATTTTTTTTATTTTTTTTGACAAAATTTATAGATGCGTATTATACATAGAGAGAGAAATATTTCTTAATTTTTGGCTCATTTTTTGGGGTGCGTATTATTTATGAGTGCATATTATTTTCAAGAAATTACGGTAAATATAATTTAACTAACTGAATATTATTTAACTATAAATACTGGTGAAAATTTCACAGTTTTGCTATTTGATATATCTGATGAACAATAATTTTTAAGTTAATGATTGAATAAGTCTCTTGCAAGTTCCACATCTATAAAACAGCCATAGAAACTCCCCTATTTCATCATTAAATATTTAAGCTTAACAACTTTAACAAAATATTGCAATAACAATCATAAATATGAATGCTGGGTATTAAAGATGCAAAGAAGAGGATACAAATTAAATTGCCATTATTTTATTTCAAAATCATTTGATGCCAAGCAAAATAAACAGGAGATAATGATCGACATTGCATTTAAATTTTTGAAGATTAAAACTGACTAAAAATCAAGAAGATGGAAGATTTTGTTGGTTGTTTTTGTTTAGCAGAATATCAAATTCTATAGGTTATTTAGTGCCGAAATCTAAATATTTTTGTACAAAATTTGATTGGAGATAATAATAGTTTTAGTGATACAAGTCTTACTAATTAACCTATAGATGTGGGGAGAAGAGATACATTTTTCAAACTGTTGTCCTTTCTTTATTGTCACATTCACAACGTTTCAGCCAAAATATCAACTAAAGAAGGCCAGAGTGTACAATGGCTGAAACATCATGAATATATGACAATAAAGATAAGGACAACAGTTCAAACAATGTAAATAGTGTAAATAGTTACAATACCTCATCTCAGAAATATAGACAGATCCTGAAGAAGGCTGGAGTGTATAATGGTCAAAACGTCATGAGTATGGCAATAAAGATGAGGACAATTCGAACAATGTACATAGTGTAATTGTTCCAATCTTTACTATTTCAGATCTTTTTAACTAGGACATGCCATACTTCACCCACAGAGTTAAATTGCACACGTTTCCCCATATTCCAAATATAAAGAGACTGTTCTACTCAGACAGCTTTTTACCTCCAGAACTGATATTTTGTAGAATAGACTCCCACTTGTGTGCTTCCCTGAACACTACAATCTGGATCTCATTAAGATGAAGGTTGGATGTGTGAGTGGTGCAATGGCTAGTTGTTCAGAATGAGAAATCAGAGATTTGAGTTCAAACTCCAGTCAGGTTTGTTGCATTCACTTACACCCAAAGGAAATTATGAAGCCATCTCCCCACCAGCTATGGGTTAAATAAGACTTGTTTCAGAAAAAAAAATCATTGTTAATCTCAAAATTTATAAAGAAAACCCTATATAAAAAATATACTCTTGCAATCCAAAATATGTTTTGGCTTTCAATAACGAAGAAATAAAAGACAAATCCAAATCAAATCAAGGGTCAATCATTATATAATCTTCATTTCCTATAACCTCCACTTTCATTCATATTGCTTATATCATTCATCATTTTAACAGTAAGCTTCCACATTGAGTGGCTCTCGAGCCATATACTGAGTGAAATTTAGTAGAGAAAATAGTAATTTACACTATTTACATCATTCAGACTCAGATGTCCACATCTTTATTGCCATATTCCTGAAGTCTCGGCCATTGTACGCTCCATGCTTCTTCAGAATCTGTCTATATTTCTGAGATGAGGTATTGTAACTATTTACACTATTTACATTGTTTGGGCTGTTGTCCTCATCTTTATTGTCATATATTCATGACATTTTGGCGGTTGTATGCTCCAGCTTTCCTCAGGTGATATTAGCTGGAATTTCAAACCAAAACCTTTATTTAATCCATGGTGGTAGATTGTTCGAATTCCATGTGCCATGCCTTTATTTGGGGCTATTGCAGTTTCAGTTAATTCCGTTTAGTGACTCAACTCTCCAAGTTTTGGTTCCCTGTGCACGCATTGAAATCACAACTCTTTGGGTCAAGTCACTTCTTTTGAATTACTTCAACCAAAGTTTTTATCCACCAAGTCATTTGCTGTATTTCAATGAGTTTTTAATTCTACTTTTGATATGCAATAAAGTATTTTTTCAAACTAATAAAAAAAAATCCCAGCATAAAGAGAAATGAAGGGAATGTTTCTGGGAAAAATAATAAGTAAATCAATAAAACAAAAATGAAGATGAAATGGCCATCAGAACAATTGAAATTATTATTGCAGAGTTATTGACACATCTGTTCACTAGAAAAAAAGGTCAAAGCCAAGAAGAGTGGGTGAGGAAGGCTGGGCATTGAGTAGTATAGTCAAGGTGTTACACATGTTATTGATGAAAGTTTTTTTGCAAAATATATATATATATATCTCGGTTGTGCTCTTTGGTTTGAGGTGTGAGTTTGTAAACAGTGACTATTTAAGCTAATATAGCATGACTCTTCGACAGAATTGAGTCACTGTCAGTCACTGTGTGTTTATCTAAATCTAAAAATAAACATGCTAAAATTCACCTTCATCCCTGCCGTGAGCCGACGGCTTAGTGGTAGAAGTTCCGACTGACACCAATTCAGTTGGGTTTCAATCCTAGCTAGAGGCAACAGGATGTCTAGCCACACTGATGAGCTGTGAAACAGCGAAACAGTCTGTCTGTGGATGACAAATATATATATATATATATATATATATATATATATATATATATATCATTCATAGTAATTCCTTGCGTCTAGGAGAATCCTATGCAGAAAGCACAAGACGGCCGTTTAGTCCTTTTTGGGACTCCTCAGAAGTGCACATCCACTACCAAGAATATATATTATATATATATAAACACACACACACACACGGTAGGTATAACAGCAAAACTGTTCAATTGTTAGATTAATCTTTGAGCCATTTTTTTTCTTAGAAATGATTAAAGATACCTTACTGGAATTCTCTAAGGTTTCTATAATGCTATTGGAGTCTACTTTGAGCAATAAGAATGTACAATTACTCTCCACGCTTAACAAGAATGAGCTGAGTGAAAAGAATCTTTTGGATCGCATGTCATCTGCGATTTGCTGCATAAATGCAATGAAAATGCACCCTTTTTGAAGCAAGTTGTGACAGGTGATGAGAAATAGATTGTTTACAACAATGTTCAATGAAAAACTTCCTGGGGTAATCAACATGAGCCAACTTTAGTTGCCTCAAAAGCAGGTCTTCATCCTAAGAATGTCATGCTGTGCATCTAGTGGGAGTGGAAAGGGACCTTATGAGCTTCTGCCAAGTAACCATTCAATTGATCTTGAAAAGTACTGCTTTCAACTGGATGAATTAAAGGCAGCAATTTGAGAAAAATACCCAGAATTGGTGAACAGGAAAAGTGTTGGTTTCCATAAGGATAGTTCCAGACTTCATGTTTCTTTGGTGAGCTGGCAAAATTTTAATGGTAAGTTTTAATTCTTTGGATGACATAAAAAACACTTTAATGAGTTCTTTGTCAAGAAACCACCAAAATTCTGCGAAGATGGAATGTTTAAGTTGAAGGAAAATTGACAAAAAGTTTGTCCAATAAAATGGATCATGAACCATTTTGTTGAACAACCTTGTTGTCATTTTTCCTTCAACTTAAACATTCCAGCTGAATAAATATTTAATGGCATAATTTTGTTTTGCGTTTTAATTTCCCCTAATAATTGGCAAGAACTTTCCGGACAAATGAATATAAAAGCGGACATTGAAGTCAATACACAATGGCAACAGTCTGTTTCATGCATATATGCAATCATCAGTCCATATGTGTTGTGTTTTTGCTCAAACTATTCATATATAAAGGTCAGTGATGTATTGTGTGTAGCCTATTGTTCTAACAGTTATTTTGTAAGGTGGTAACAGTTATGTTCTGAATTATTCAAGGGGCTATTAGGTAGAAATAATTGTGGATTTCTTTTGAGAATGTTGACTTCATTTATTTTGAAAGTCTTCAAACTGGTGACCTACAGAAAACATTGTCCATTACAATACTGTAGCACCTCCATGGTACAAGACTATTCCAGCCCTGGTATTGCTAGGGTCTGCAACGATGATGAGAGAAATCAGTGATTTCAAGTAACTACTGTACAAAAGACAGGTAGCTGTGGAGATCCATAATCTCCCACATCCTAAGAGGACTTGGCACAGAATAGAAGACAGTCACTCATTCCTCAGCAATGACTACCAGACATATTGAGAGCTAGCTTGTGTTTTATAGAAATATGAAAAAGGAAAACTAATTCCACTGACAACTTAAGTAACATTAAGCCTGATCAGTACCCGTATGGGTGACCATTTGGGAATGGATGTGTGGGGGTGCCATGGATAACAGCTTGGAATTGGAAATTAGAGAGATGAATTCCAATTCTAGTCAGGTTCGCTATAGTCACTTACATGCAAGTAACCTCGGGAAATATTTGAATCTACCGCTAATACCCCCAGCCATGGGTTAATGAGTAGGACTTGTATCAGTAAATCATTATTATTTCCCCCAAAATTCTTAAAATCTAAAAATATTTTCTGGCTTTAAATAACCTGCAAAAGCAATACATGTTGACTACTATATTTTCACACTGTTTGCACATTCCCGCCAAAATCATGCATATGCATTCTCCTTTGCTGCTCTCTTTGTTATACCAACATAAGCAACTGACTCCTCAAGTCAGATAAAAGCCGAAATTTTCTCAAAAAAATTCAGCAACTTGAGTTATTTCTTGAAACCTTCCAATAAAGGCACTAAAGATGCAAGAAGTTACTAAGTGTTAGAGAATATAAGAAAATCATTATTAAGGAATAAAGAACAAGAAAAGGACAGCAATTAGGAAGACAGAAGATAACGATTGACACTGCCTTGAAATTTTTTAAGATCGACATTGACTGGAAAGCCAGAAGCTTGAAGAAAGCACCACAAGCGAGTAGTATGACAGAAGAAACTATAGACATATAACTTACAGTGACATCTAGCCATTTCAACTGTATAAGGATGAGACCTTGCCATCAACCTCATCCTTCGCAAATTCATAAAGTCTAGCTACCATAGAACAATTACCATGAAAATATTTATAGAAAAGGCACATGGAAGCTACATTACCTCAGTGAGAAAGAGACCGCTGCCAAGATGCCAGGTAATATTGAAGATTCTTTAGATTTTTATCAAGAATCTCTAAATATATAGTAGGAACACAAGACTACATGTGGTAGCAAAATTCAAAGCAAAGATGAATGGTAGATTTATAAATATGCAAGATAGATTCTGGTGAGAAAAATTGTTTAGCATGTCATCGTGAACCAACTTTCTTTGCTGCAGACTTAGCAAGTGATTCAGTATAATCCTTCCACTTCATGTCTGCGGCAAACACAACTCTGGAGGTTTGTATCAGTCAGGTTGATGGAAGGAAAAAAGGTTTCTCTCAAATGATTAAAAGAGAAACACTATATATATATATATATATATATATATATTGTATAATGTATAAGTATCTGTCTATATTTCTGAGATGAGGTATTATGTACAGTATTTACATTAGTCGGACTAAGTTGCAATATGAGATCTGGTAAAAAACTTGCAATGATAACAGCAAAATTGCAATATGAGTACTGGTAAAAAATGGTTACTGAAAAATTAGGTTTATAATACTCAGAAATTCATACCCAGATGTCCTCAAGGACACATGGCACAGTGGATAAAGGCTTTGGTTAGATCCAGCGACAGACCCAAAGAGAGTTCAATACCCGGTTCAGGCAGTGGAGAACTTTCAGAGGGAAAATTAGCAGGAGATAACTGATAACTGACATCCATCAAACATGGCTCGTGGAACTAGAACAGCCTTCCCCAGTGATCGAAATAAAGGGTTCGGTTCGAAATTCCAACCACCTGAAGAAGGCCGGAGCGTACAACGGCCGAAACGTTGTGACAAAAATGGCGACAAAGATGAGGACAATAGTCCGACTAATGTAAATACAATGTATAAGTATGTTTAAGTAAGGATGCAAAGGATGATACAAACTCATTAACAAGTTTTTGTAAGTCCAGATAATCTCAGATAATTCTGCCTATTCATTTTACGTGAATATTAGGTGAATGGAAAATCGTGCAAGTAAATGTCCGAGTGATTGTTACTTCTTTCTTTTATGTGACAAGTCCCATCATGATGTGGGCAATCATGTCTCTCCACTACTTCCTCTGCTTTTTACCTATAAGCAAACCATATCCCCTTACTATCCTTCCCAGTCTCTCTTCTACCAATCATTTACAATAGTAGCTGTTTTCCCCTGTATCTTTTGTCTTCAATATGTCCTATGAGTGTCAAATTCTCCAAGTCTCTTTCCTCATCATGTGTCCCAGAAATTTCATTTGTGTCTTTCTCATTCCATGTGAAACTATTGTTTTTGTTTCCATTTTTCTTAAAGCTTTGTCATTGCTCACGTGTTCTCTCCATGATACTTTTAGCATTCTGCTGGAGAACCACATCTGTGAGGGAATTGTCCAGTATTTGCTGCCATAGAGTAAGACATATATAATGTTTCTTACTTCTTTGTTTGGGATTTGGAACTCATTTTTCAGTATTCCAATGTATCATCAGAAGAGGAAAAAAACAAAAAACAGACAGAATTATAGAAAAACAGAATAATAAAAATACATCTGTCTATATTTCTGAGATAAGGTATTATGTACATTATTTACATTATTCGAACACATGGCACAGTGGATAATGGCGTTGGTTAGATCCAGTGACATAACCCAAAGAGTGTGAGTTCAATACCCAGTTTAGGCAGTGGAGAACTTTCAGCGGGAAATTAACAGGAGATAACTGATAACTGACATCCATTAAACATGGCACGTGGAACTAGAACAGTCTACCCCAGTGAGCGAAATAAAGGGTTCAGTTCGACATTCCAACCAACTGAAGAAGGCCAGAGCATACAACGGCCGAAACGTAATAAATATGCCGACAAAGATGAGGACAATAGTCAGAATAATATAAATAATGTAAATAAAAATATAATCAAACGATTCTGGGAAAATAGCCTAGTTGATTAAAGCATCAGTTCATGAATTTGGTAACATAGTAATTCTGAGTTCAATCCCTGACCCCGGTAGTGTATAATTGAGCCATACTAAAAATTAGAACTAAATGAGATATCCCTAGATATGGGAAGTGGAATGAGTAGATAAAATAAAGGGTTCAATAGGGAATTCTCTGAAGGTTATCCAGATTGACATATGACTGATGAAGACTGGAGGGCCCAATGGTTGAAACGTTGTGAGGACAACAACAAAGATGAGGACTGTAATCCGCATGTAAATAATAGACATTTTTCTGTTTTTCAAGACATTCAATAGAATTTAAGTTTTTGATTAATTCTTACCTCTTTTTGATCCCGAGTTAAAATAATTACTTCTGTTTCTCCAAGTTGTAGTAAAAAAGACTGAAAAGAAAGAAAAAAGATTCACCGACTTTATTCACGTTACAAGACATTTTTACAATATTCACATTACAAGACATCTTTACAATATTCACGTTACAAGACATCTTTACAATATTCACGTTACAAGACATCATTACAATATTCACGTTACAAGACATCTTTACAATATTCTGACAAACAAAACATATTTATATTTCTCACTCAAAAAAAAAAAAGAACAAAAATGGGGCTGAAAGTTATTGGCCTGAGCCACTGTTAAAAATCTGATCAAATGACTAAACAAAACATTTTTAGGAGAGCATTTTGGTGAAGCTAAGAACTTTCTAGCAGCTCTTAACATGCATTCAATATACCATAATGCTTTGTGTATAGATCACTACGGAGTACAAGTAAAAGCAGAGAAATTTCAGGGAAAGAAGCTTATTTTCATGTATAAAATGCTCTTGATTATAGATCGAAAAAAATAAACAAAAATAGTTAAGAAAAAAACAAACAACATTTTATTTACTCTATTTACATTGACCAGACTGTTATCCTCATCTTTATTACCATATTCACAATGTTTCAGACGTTGTACACTCTGGCCTTCTTCAGGTGATATACACTGGAATTTCAAATCAAACCCTTTATTTTGTCCATCAGGGTATATGGCCCAGTGGATAAAAGCATTGGTTGAAGTAATCCAGTGACTTGACCCAAAGAGTTGTGAATTCAATACCTGGCCACAGTAGAAATGAACAAAAACTTGGAGAGTTGATTTACTAAAGGGGAATAACTAAAAGTGAGATATCCAGAAAAGACATGGCAGATAGAACTAGAACGATCAACCCAGTGGACGAAATAAAGGATTAGGTTTGAAATTATAATGTATTTCACGTGAAGAAGGCCTGAGCATACAACGGCCAAAATGTCATAAATATGAGGAATAAAGATGAGGATAACAGTCCAAAAGTCTAAATAGTTACAATACATCATCTCAGAAATATAGGCAGAAATAAGACATTTTGTTTACTTTAGTGATTTGTAAGCATTACAAAAATGTGATAATGACTCTTAGGGTACAGAGCCACTAAATTGCCAATACGTACTGAGAAAAGCAATCAAAATAAAATTGAATAAATATTAACGTGTTTGTCTGGTTTTAATTTGTGAAAATCTGAAGAATTTTTTTCAAAAACATTTGTGTAGTCCTTGTAGCCTTGAAACATCATGAAAGATTTATTCACCTTTGTTGAAATATGTCACTAGATATTATCTCGCCAGTAAATAAATAAATCTAGTTCGACCCAATTTTGCCTTTTTAGATTCCTGCAAAAAATGGAATTGAGTTTTAAACTAAAGTATAAATGCAACAGACTTTTCAACATGATTTTGGATTTTAAAAAAAACATGCATCTTATACCCAGAGAATTATGGTATTATAGTTTAGGTATTTAGTATATCTGGTATTATAGATTAAAAAAAAACCTACATCTTATACACAGAGGATTATGGTATTATAGATTTGGTATATGGTATATCTGGTATTATAGATTTTTAAAAAGCTGCATCTTATACACAGACGATTATGGTATTATAGATTTGGTATATGGTATTTGGTATATATATGGTATTATAGATTGAAAAAAAGCTGCATCTTATACACAGACGATTATGGTATTATAGATTTGGTATATGGTATTTGGTATATATGGTATTATAGATTTTAAAAAACCTGCATCTTATACCCAGAGAATTATTGGTATTATAGTTTAGGTATTTAGTATATCTGGTATTATAGATTTAAAAAAATCTGTATCTTATACACAGAGGATTATGGTATTATAGATTAGGTATTTAGTATATCTAGTATTATAGATTTAAAAAAATAACCTACATCTTATACACAGAGGATTATGGTATTATAGATTTGGTATATGGTATTTGGTATATATGGTATTATAGATTTAAAAAACCTGCATCTTATACCCAGAGAATTAAAGTATTATAATTTAGGTATTTAGTATATATGGTATTATAGATTTAAAAAAACCTGCATCTTGTACACAGAGGAATATGGTATTATAGATTAGGAATTTAGTATATCTAGTATTATAGATTTAAAAAAACCTGCACCTTGTACACAGAGGATTATGGTATTATAGATTTGACATATGGTATTTGGTATATATATGGTATTATAGATTGAAAAAAAGCTGCATCTTATACACAGACGATTATGGTATTATGGTATTTGGTATATGGTATTTGGTATATATGGTAGTATAGATTTAAAAAAACCTGCATCTTATACCCAGAGAATTATGGTATTATAGTTTAGGTATTTAGTATATCTGGTATTATAGATTTTAAAAAAAACTGCATCTTATACACAAGAGGATTATGGTATTATAGATTTGGTATATGGTATTTGGTATATATGGTATTATAGATTTTAAAAACCTGCATCTTATACCTAGAGAATTACGGTATTATTGATTTGGTATGGGGTATTTGGTATATATGGTATTATAAATTTTTAAAAAACCTGCATCTTATACACAGAGGATTATGGTATTATAGATTAGGTATTTAGTATATCTGGTATTATAGATTTAAAAAAACCTGCATCTTATTCACAGAGTATTATGGTATTATAGATTTGGTATATGGTATTTGGTATATACGGTATTATAGATTTAAAAAAAGCTGCATCATATATACATGGAGGATTATTGTATACAATGATGAATAGTGTGATCATTTCTTTGTTTCTTTGCAACTTTAGTCACACTAATGCGAACATATTTATAAAATTGAAACTGAATCCTGCCATGATTAAGATGTCCACCTTTGATGTAAACAGGTAATTGCTATCCATTATACTAACATCCTTTTCTCCATATATCTTAACAACAAACTATAATTTTGCAAAGGTAAAGTTTCCCTGAAATATGTCTGAAAGTTTGAAATGAAGAAAGCAGGTGTTTTAATGAAAATGGTACACGATACGGAAAAGAAGTTGAAGCAGACATCACATATCCTCCTGGTGTCAGCTTAAACTGATGCCTTCTTTATTTTCTTTTGTTTTTGTTTTTTAAATCAAATTCACCCCATTCAAGGCAGTAAAGCCACTAAGACACAAAGGGGGGTTACCTAGAGTGGAATAATTATAAAACAGGAACATTAAGGAGGAGCAAGAATAACAGAAATGCAATCAGGAAAACAAGAGATAATGACTGACATTGCATTTAAATTTTTGAAGATCAAATTTGGCTGGAAAGCATGGAGTCAAAAAGAGAATTCCACAAGCGAGAAATGTAAGAAAAAAAACTGTTAGCATAGACCTTACGGTGACATTGAGCCCATTCAGGTGTAAATTAATGACACCTTGTTGCCAATCTAGTACTGCACTTAAATTCATAAAGTCTAGGTAGACTAGAGAAGCGAGCATTTGAACAATTACCATGAAAATATTTATAGAAAAGGCAAAGGGAAGCCACATTACAGCAGTGGAAAAGTGACTGAAGTCAAGATGCCAGGTCAGGACTGAAGACATTGCAGTTTCTTCTTCATATTAAGGATCTCTAAATATATAGCAGGAGCACCAGACCAATAAAAAAGTAATCAGGAAGACATTAGACAGCAAGTGACATTGCATTTAAATTTTTGAAGATGAATGTTGACTGGAAAGCATGGAGCCAAAAGAGAGTTCCACAAGCGAGAAGTGCAGGATTTGAAACTGTTAGTTACATTTAACCATCTTGACCATAAATTGATGAGACCTCATCACTAGTCTAGTTCTGCACTTAAATTCTTAAATAACAAAGAGCTCATCTGAACAATTAGCACAAAAGTATTTATAGAAAAATCACAGGGAAGCAACTTTATTGTGATGGGAAAGTGACTGAAGCTGAGATGCCAGATCAGGACCAATAATATTGCTCATTCTTCTTTGGATTTTATCAAGAATCTCTAAATATAGAGCAAAAGTACCAAATCATATGTGGCAGCAATGTCTGCTAACAGTTAAAAACAGTTAAACATGACATGTTTTATGTGGCACATGTTAAGTATGTAACAGAAGCATTGGACCATATTCAAAGCATGGATGAATGGTAGACTTATAGATGTGTAAGATAGATTCTGGAGAATAGCAACGGATTCAATAAATATAAACTCTGATTTTAGAAAGTAAAAGTTTCACAAAAATATGTTGGAAATTTTCCAAGTTTTCATCTGGAATCCAGAAAATATGAAGATTATGCAAAAAGCTCACAACACGAGTGAAAAAGAATGTGGGCATGTCTTTATCATTTATATGTCCGTGTTTTTTCTTTCACTCTTCAACACATACCCTCCCTGCTCTCAGTTTAGACTCATGCCTCGTTTATTACACATCTATCTCTTTTTTTTTCAATCATTACACCACAAGCAATAGAATAAAGCCAGCAAAATGCAAGGTTTTCCTGTTAGAAACTGGGAGAAAAAAAAGCATAATTAAGGAGAGAACAATAAAAGGACAAGAATACAAACATTAAGCAAAATGGTAACAATATATGGAAAACAGAAGACCACAGTTTAAACTGACACCAGGAAAATATAGACTTGACATTAAAAAAAAAAAATCTTCTCGAAATGTATTTAAAATTTTTGAAATTAATAAATGCTACATTAACACCATGAAGATGAAAACTACTTTTTCTTTAAAATGCTTGTCACATAAAACGTACGATATTTAATTCTTTTTTTAATTGCTAACAGATATTGCTGACAAATATGACCTAGTGCTCCTGCTGATATTCTTGATAAAATCCAAAGAAGAATCAGCAATATTATTGTTCTTCACCTGGCATCTCGATCTCAGTCATTTTCCCACTGCTGTAATGTAGCTTCCCTGTGCCTTTTTTATAAATATTTTCATGGCAATTATTCCGATGATCATTCCTCTATGGTACCTAGGTATATCAATTTAGGCAAAGTACAGGATTGGCAACAAGGTATCATCAATTTACTGTTCAATAGGCTAGATGTAACCATAAGTTCTATGCTAACAGTTTCTTTTCTTACACTTCTCACTTGTGGAACTCAGTTTCCAGCCAACTTTGATCTTTAAAAATTTAAATGCAATGTCAATCATTATTTTCTGTCTTCCTGATTTCTCTTCTTTTATTGTTCTTTCTTCCTTAATAATGTTTCTCTTTTTTCTTATTCTTTCACACTCAGTAACCACCTTGTGTCTTAGTGGCTTTACTACCTTGAAGGACAGGGGATAGGATTAAAAAAAAAAATTAGCCACATGTTCACTTTCCAGAAATAGTACAACATTCTCATGTCATTAAATAAACTATAAAACTGCAAAATGGCTGACAATTTCTGTCGGCAACAATAGACGAATAAATTGTTCATTATTGTCCTGGCACAGCTGTTGAAACTTAACATTACTAATTTTTGATTCTATCATATAGCTTTATTACGCTTAATGATGAATGAAGACGTGTATTTGTATATTACCTTCCAAGATGTTGCCAATGTACCACACAATACACAAAACAATCGACACTTCATTCTTCAAATAAGCATGGAAACAATGATAGATTTTTACCTCTGTAACAAAAAGAGACTTGAGGCAACAAAGATGGAGTTCTACAGAAGGATGCTGAGAATAACATGGAGGGAGCACTTGAGCAACAAGGAAGTTTAAAGGAACGTAGAAACAAAAGTAACACTTATGCTTAGAAGCAGAAAGAAATAGTTGAAATTTACGGGACGCATCATAAGAAAAGAAGGACTGGAGAATTTTGACACATTAATTGATTTGTTTTCCACAGCTTATCAACAATTTGCAGGTTATTTTAAACGAGAAAATATTTTAGATTGTAAGAATTTTTTTTGAGATAATAACGGTTTAGTGATACAAGGCTTACTAATTAACCCATAGCTGGGGGAGGAGGATTCCTAACTAATCAGAATTTGAGAAACAAACAAGAAATTATAAAGTAGATATGAAGTGGAAGAACAATTCTATATTACAATCAATAAATTGATCCCTCATTTTGTGACCACGGTATTTCTATACATTTATAGTCCAGAGAATGTAAATAAACCTTAAAGACATGCCTGTGTACCTAATCAGTATCTGATTGAGTGATTCATTTTTTTTACAGCTTATCAACCCTTTGAAGGTTATTTAAAGCCAGAAAATATTTTTGGATTGTAATTATTTTGGGGGTGGGGATAATAATAGTTTACTGATACAAGTCCTACTAATTAACCCATAGCTGGAGGGAGAAGAAGTGTATTCATACCTTTTCCAAAGGTATTTCCGCATAAGTAAATATAACAAACCTGACTGGAATTGGAACACAGTGATTTCCGATTCTGAGCCATTATCCATTTCACCACCTGCACATCCAAGTTGACAACAAGTGGTCACCTCTCTAAATATTGACCAGGTTCAATGTTGCTTAACTTCAACAACTGTACAAGAACTGACGTTTCATCACAATATGGCCTTAAGCTCTGTACTATGCTGTAATTAGAATATGTGTACCAAAAATGATTCTTACTTATCACACCGTGAAAGCCTTGCATATAGAAAAGGGGTCTGTTTTCCAGTAAGACAAATACAAAAGTTGCTTTATCAAATCTATCAACAAAAGCAAAAACCTGAAGCCGAGCAGCTTTTATGATTTGATCTGGTGAATGTCACTTCATTTTTCCCCACCACAGCTTAGCTTATGAGGATTAGTGTTGCTATAATGCAACTCTGCTCCATTTATCAATGCAATTTTAATGTAAGTGATACCAGCCCACAATAATATATGAATAGGGCATTGGAGAACAACAATTTAAGCAGAAAACTTTAAAAGCTCTTACAGGAGGCAGTGAAGGAAAACAAGAAAGAAAAAAATTAAACTGCACGAAGACAAAATGCACGGTTGTCAGCAAAAAGACGAGCTCAAAATGCAAATTACAAATCAGAGATACTAAAATCAGAAAAGTACAAAACTTTAAATATTTAACTGTTTTAATAATAGATAGAAAGTGCAACATTGAAATTTGAAGGCACATTAGGATAGGCAAAGATGCCTTCCAAAAGCTAAACAAAGTATTAAGAGAAAGAAAAACTTTGTTAGAAACAAAGAAAGGAGTACTGAACTGCTATTTAATATCTGTCCTCAAATATGTCAGTCAATGCTGGACAATCTCCTCAAAGATGAAGAAGAGACTTGAAGCAACAGGAATGTGGTTCTACAGAAAGATGCTGAGGATACCATGGACCGAACATGTGAGTAACAAGGTTTTGGAGAAAATGGAAACAAAAAAGAAACTTATACTTAACATTTGAGACAGTTGAAATTTCTGGAGCACACGATGAGGAAGGAGGGCTTGGAAAATCTAGTACTCACAGGACAGATTGAGGCCAGAGGAAAACAAAACATAACAGACTTTTTTTAATAATTTCAACTCAAGGAATATGCGAATTCCACTAGTACACAAGGGGTTATGGAGAGTGAAAGTGAGAGAAAAGACTGAGTATTGCGGAGATTGCGGAAACCATTACAGACAAATGGGGTTCAAGACAATAGAAGATGGCGATTTATGTTGCATTTAAATTTTTGAAGTAATTTTTAGGGAAGCAAGTAAACAGAAGGGAGTTCTACAGGTGAGAAGTGTGAGAAAAGAAACTGTTGGAGTAGAAGTGGTGGTTACATTTAACTATTTTAACAGCAAAAGGTGTGAGACCTATCTGCCAATCTAGTAGTTAATTAATGTAGTCAGGGCACCAGGAAAAAAAGCTCATCAGAGCAGTTGCCATGAAAATATTTGTAGAAAAGACAGAGGGAAGCTACATCACATCTGTGAGAAAGTGGCTGAAGTCGAGATGCCAAGCCAGGACCGATTATATTGAAGATCCTTCTTTGGACTTAATGAGGTTGAGTAAATAGATGGCGGAACAGGGTTTAGGAGAAATAACAAAATGACAAAATTTATTAAGAGTTATAAAGGACAGGAAATTGTGGAGAGCCATGATCGCCTATGTCCTGAGAGAACATGGCACATAAAGAAGAAGGTCTAAAAGTTTATTTAGCCGACATAGTGGCAGGGTTGACGGCCTGATAATAGGTTGAAGCAATACACCTGTCTTCTATACATCTATTTTCTTTTCTCATTTATGTTTAGTGACATCTGGCAAGTTTAATTATGCCTGTCACATATGAATATCTCTTTCTTTCACTATGATTATTGGATTCACCTGGTAATATTCAAATTGATATTTTTTTTAGGTCAATTAAACCTAAAAGCCAAAGAATTATAAGCAAATATATAAGAATGTATACCTTTTTCTTTCACCATGATAATGGAATGTAAACAATATGGCATGGTATTTAAAGTATTCTGGAGTCATTGTCTTGTGAAATCTATCCAGGGATTTTCCATGGCTGTCCGAAACACAATTATGTTTATTGAATGAGACTGCAGGGAATTTAGTAAGTTGTGCAACATGTGCCATACATGCTCAATGGGGTTTATATCTGGCGAGCGAATGAAGTCAGCTGAGTGTCCCAATGGAGAACTGTTCTGTCTTGCTGGAATAGTCCGGAGTCACCACCAAGAAATGCAGCCAGCCTAAAATTGAGTGCAGTTGTTTCTTTTTTATATATACTGTCAGTTTACCCAATACAATGCCCAAAGGCCACTCACAGTAAATGTTTAATGAGTAAAAAAGGAGGGAGTAAGAAGGGTACATTATGAGGATACGTAGGTGTGGTAAGACAACCCGATTACCTCCCCTGTCTTATTTGTATAAATAAGTCACACTGCCTTGGCCAAAACAGCAAGACTCTTCAGTTACATTCAATAAAGGCACATGAAGCTGAACTAGACTCCAAGTTTACATTACAATTTATTGAGCGTAATTATGTACACAAATACGTTAAACCAGAATGTCTGAATTTGGACTCTGCAGATCCATCTTCTACTGACACCTGGCAATATTGGAAATGATTGTTCGAAGTTTTGTGATGTCAACAAACACGCGTTGCCACTTTTGTAATGTTAACGAATACTCATTGTCACTTTCGAAATGCTACAACTATAGTAACACCGTTTAACGATTCTGGTGCCAAACGCCTTCGAATAACACTCGCATTATTAGTACTTGCTCGATAATACTCACTCAAATAGTAATTACCGAATAGTGATCTGAATAGTAATCTGTATAGTGCTCAGAAGAGAGCAATAGTATAGAGATAGAGGATAGTGCAGAAAGAGTGATCCATTTAGTAATAGAGGATAGAATAGAAATGGTGATCAATTAGACGACACACTAATTCCCATATATACATTTCCTTTACCATCACGTGGTCTACTTATTAGAAATGGAATCACCCCTGTTTGCTCCAGTGTCGACAATGACATTTTATTCATATATAACATGAAGGATTCTTGCTTGCACTGGAAAACAGTTCATCCATTCCTATTACTGATACGGATAGACTTAACCTGCTAATGCACCACGTTTCCATATCCATATATTACTAATATTTCTCACTGCAAAATTTACCAGAGTGCCATGGTCGTCTATGGATGGAATTTTTGTGAAGAGATGAAACATAATCTTTGCCTGGCAAGTATTAACAAATACCTGCCAATCCCCTGAAGAGGGGTTAGAATGGTATCTTCAGTGATTAGAAATCTTAAGTTGAGACTGCGACTTTCAAGCAATGACAGCAGATCAGACAAAGGACAAATTTATCAGAGACTCCTTTATAAATGGATTAGAATCAAACTACATCCTAGATTTACAGACTACAAACTAGATTTAGCTACTGCTCATGTGCAGGCACTTACCTTGCTTGTTCATACCTACAAACAAGTGTTGCAGAGGCTGCACTAAGTACTCACACTCTTAATAGTCCACCAGTTCAAACGACCGAAACAGGGGGAAAAAAAAACAGTTTTCTACAACAGACTTTTTCATTTCTGTCCCCAGCCTCAGCCAGTTCAAAATCTTCTCTCTCTGGATGACACTGCATACACTGCTAGTGCTGCAGCCAGACAAAAATGTTATTTTTGTGGTCTTAAACTATACCCTATCTCCAGTTGTCTTGGACATGGTGGTGAAGATCCTCATTTATTTAGAAGTTTTGTAGGAAAAGTGTTTTTGTGATGTCAACAAACACTAGTTGCCAGCTTAGTTGGTGCCAATGAATACTCGTTGTCACACTTGTAATACTTGTTGTAGGAGAGACTTTGTAATTATAGATACAACTATGATACATTGTGTCATAATACTGGTGTCAGATGCCTTTGAATAGTACTCATACTAATAGTATATCGTATAGCGAAATAGTATAGAGAATAGATGTCCGTATAGTAATAGAGGATAGAGTAGAAATAACGATCTGTATAGTATAGAGGATAGACTAGGAATAACGAAAACATTAGATGTCATGCAACTTCCTCTATATATGTGTTTTCTTTATGGTTACATGATCTACTTAGTTCAATAATGAGATCGCCTGTGCTTGTGCACTGGCAATCTATGTTCAAACACTAGTGTTGGCAGTGACATTTTATTCCTATATAACAGTGTTAGAGGTTAGGATTATGAATATTAGGTAAAAATGTATAGAAAGTGTGCTAATTTCCGAGTTTTCCACATTAAATAGGTGCCCAGGTTTTTACAACATCTCACCTTCCATAACAAATCTTCTGTTGTTGCAGTGTAGGATGTTTAAAAACTACAACAATAAAAAAACAAAAGCATTGGGATGTATAATGATAATGGTTGAGTGTTTGTGTCAAGACATATTTGACGCCAAAGAATTTCAAAATTTACAATTTAGCATCTTCCACAGGCTTTCATTTAAATTTCCACTCTCCCCCTACAAATATAATCTCATCAATAAGAATATTGTTCTATTCTGATGAAGTTTTCTTAAAGGATGGAAAGTGTTACATAGAATTGCTTCAATTTTGTCATTCAATTACACAACATTGTTCTAATATATAGAGTTTTATAATTCTTGTTCTCTTATTTCTTCTTCTTCTACTTTGTGCCATGTCCCTTCAGGTGGTTGTTATGAAAGTTTACCTTATAGCAATATATCCTACCATGTATCTAAATCATTTTGTGTAAGCACTGAAGGAAACTGAACAAAGTTCCAGTACACAAAAATAATTATCCTTGTGCACATCAAGAGAATCTATGCCAGGGATGGGCACATTACAGCCCACAGGCCACATCCGGCCCACCAAGGCTTTTTAATGTGGCCCTCTATTACTTTTATAATATTTATAAATTTAATAAAATAAACTTTCCGGGTATTTAGAAATTGTATAAAAACTAACTCGGAAGAAACATTTGTAATAATTCCGCTTTGATTCAAGTTTTAGTTTAAGTATCATTTTGCTGGATATTTGTAAATGAGATTTAGTGAGGGTCACCATTTTGCAATGTTTTTAAAATCTGATTCTATTTTTTAGTAAGTTAGATTCTAAAACAATGAAAAAGCACTCACCCATAATGAGTTCTAAAAGACATAAAGTTGACTTTGAATGTCGTATTTTTAAGAAGGAATGGACTGAAAAGTATTTCTTCATAGAAAATGGTACAAAAGCTGTGTGCCTGATTTACCACGATACTTGTGCAATATTCAAGGAATATTATTTGAAAAGAAATTTTCAGAAGAAACATGGCAAATTTGGCCAAAACTTTTCCATGCAAGAACTCCAGAACAAAGCAATGGACATGATTAAAATCTAAAATTTTCCGCTCAGACCCCGACTACATGAATTTAAGGATGCTACTAGATTTGCATCTAGGTCCTACCTGTTTACTGTTGAAATAGATAAATGGAACCACTACATCTACTCCAACAGTTTCTTTTCTCACACTTTCTGCCTGTGGAACTAACTTCCTTTTACTTGTTTCCCTCATAACTACAACCTTCAAAGATTTAAATGCAATATCAATCGCCATCTATCTTCTTCAATCCTGTTCATCTTTTGTCCTTTCCTCAATCCTCCCTATACTGTGTACTAGTGGCATTTCCACCTTGCTTGGAGTGAAATAATTAAAAAAATAAAATAAATAATAACAAGGCGATCAAAATTTTATCATCTTTAAAAACAGATGTACAGTGTTGTTCGATAAAAGTGACTCACCTGATTTTTTTTTACTAAGTGTTCTCGTCTCTGATGAAACGAAAGTTGAGCTAAATTCAAAGGATAAGCGATCTAAAATCCGAAGAAGCTTTGAAAGCTCTTTGAATTTAGCAGTATGTACTGTCAAGCATCCGTTCAGTATAATGTTCTAGGGATGCTTTTCTTTTCATGGAACTGGTTTCTTAAAACCTATTGAAAAGACCCTCAGGAGCAAGCAGTACAAGAGAATTTTAGAGTCTTGTCTGCTCCCTTCTGCTGAAAGGGTGCAAATCGACCCCACCAAGCTCATTTTTATGCAGGATAATGCTCCCTGTCACAAATCAAAATTGATGAAGGAATACTTTGATGAGAAGCAGGTGAGTGTTATGACATGGCCGCCCCAATCTCCTGATCTCAACCCCATAGAAAACTTATGGAGCATTACAAAGTACAGGCTCTCGATAAAGCAGTTGAGCAACAAAGAGGATTTGATTGTGAATTTCATATCTGAATGGAATTCAATGCTTGGAGATGAGATTTGCCAGAACCTAATCAAGTCAATGCCAAAAAGGGTTGAAAAGGTTATTCAAAATAAAGGAGGACCCATAGATTATTAAATATTTCGAACTATATTACCTATTATTAATAAATTATACCTCTATTATTCTTTATTTAAAGCTGTTCGGTTATGTTTCTAATGATTACTAGTTGCAGGAAATAAGTGAGTCACTTTTTTTGCACACAGTTTTTCCCTAAATCTCATTTATATCCAAAATTATAATTATCAGTAGAATACCTTAGGGTGAGTAAACTTTTTTACTAGGTGGTCGGGAAGGGGTCTTTATATTAGTAAGATTAAAAATTAGTTTGACCCCAAAAACAATAGGCGAAAAAATTTTTAAGTAAAAAAAAATCAGGTGAGTCACTTTTATTGAACAGCACTGTATATTCAGAATCACTAGGCTAAGCAACAAATCAGAAACAATCCCAACCAGGACACAAGCATCACAGTCTAGTGAACAAATCCAAAGCAAGATCTGTACTCAACCAGGATATATAAGTCACCGACTGTGAACCAATCAGAAGCCAAGAGGCAGTTTTGCCTTGCTAGATATGTGTAATACAAAATAAGCAGTCAAGCTAAATCAGAATTGATGAATTGATTTTATCCATTTTCTAATGCTGCAATCATTGTAACATACCCAGAACTGAAATATGACACTTATGTGTGACCTACATAGTGTCACATATAATACCTACTTCCTACTATTTACACTAGTGACTAAGACAGCTACACAGTCCTGCATCAATACTGACACATATACACTTCCCTCACCCATTTGACTACTACATTTGAATACTTTATTAATTCTATCAAAATCAACATATTAAAATTATAGTTAAGAAAAAATTATAGAAAGAAAAAAAAGAGCGGGGGAAAGGAGAGCAAGGATAGTAAAATAAAATAAATCACAGTAATGAGGTGAATCGAAACAATAAGAAGAAAATAATAAAAACAAGGCTAACTCTTCACAGTCTATCTTAAATATCTATAATTCTACCATTCATCCATGATTAGAATATTGCTGCCACATATGGTCTGGTGATCTTGCTATCTATCTCGAGCTCCTTGATAAAATCCAACAAAGAATCTGCAATATTATTGGTTCTCACATGGCATCTTGGGTTCAGTTACTTTCCCACTGCCATAAAGTTGCCTCTCTTTGCTTTTTCTATAAATACTCTTCACGGTAATGGTTCCTAGATGCTTTGAATTGAAACATAGTACTGGAGTGGTACAGTTGAGCTGGCTAGATGTAACTAAGTTCTATGCTAAAAGTTTCTTTTCTCATACTTCTCGCTTGTGGAACTCCCTCCAGCTCCATGCTTTCCAGCCAACTTTAATCAGCTAAAGTTTAAATGCAATGTCAGTCACTATCTACTGGCGTCCTAATTACACTTCCTCTGTTCTCACTCCATAGCAATGTTCCGGTGCTTACTCTTCCACACCCAGTAATGCTTTGTTTGTTAGTGGCTTGACTACCTTACTTGGGGTAAACTTAATAAAAAAAAAAGGTATTCAATTGTCAGTTTTCAAATATGTAATTTACATGGCATCCATTGGTCTTGAGAGACAATGGATCTGCACTCAAAGTGTCATGCATTAGCTGCTGATGGTGGCACAGATTAACTTATAACTGGTAGATTGCTGCTGCCTCCTATGTTTTGTCATCGCAATGAGAGGTGATAGAGTGTCTTCTCCAGGGTGAAAGCCTGGGCAGGGTCTTATGAGAGATTGGTGGTTGCACATCTCCCCTCTTCATGTTAACGATGTTGTCCAAGTGAAAGGTAGAGGCCAATACAGCTCAGCACCGGCATCATCTCGGGAGTTGCCAGAAGGAACATGAACATGATATCGTACTGTCTTATGGATTCCTGCTCTGGATTTGTCCTCAAGGTTTACTCCCAAAGTCTTTCCCATGATTAGGCATGGCCACAAGGCAGCAGAGGTTTAAAATCAAGTTTTGCTTCTCTAGATATATAACTATATACAACAATAAATATGAGAAAAACAAAACAAACGAGGAAGAAGAGAAAGGATAATAAAATAAATTGCAGTAAAGAGGTGAATCAAAACTATATAAGAAAAAAACAAGAAACTAACAAAAATTAGGCAAACTGGATTTTGATCCATGCTCTTTAGAGCCAATCAAGGACATAAGCCTAAATGGTGGGCACAATGTTTAAAAAAAAAACAATAAATTAAGAAATTAGCTCCTAAGAGTGAGAATCGATGTTAGGTCTGTGGGAAAGGAATTTGGTTTGGTTTGTTTTACAGCATATCAACCTCAATGGATTATTTAATGCCAATAAAATTTTTATTGCTGGTAATAAGTTTTTCTTCAAAAGTCTATTCCTGGGAATATTTTTCCTTGAAGAAATCTATAACTGGTCATATTTTTTTCAAAGAATGTATAACTGTTTGTATTGCTGGTACTTTTTTTAAAGTATTGCTGATAATAATTTTTCCTTAAAAAATTATTGCTGGTAATTTTTTTTATTACAAAGTATTTCTGGTATTAAAACCTATTTTTACACAAGTTTGGGGGTCAACTATTTGCCCATAGCTGCGACCCTAACAGGTGCTACCACCCCGGGTCAGGGTGGACCTGGGAACGCCAGCAATTAAGAGGTGGTTCCACGCTCCTCAAAACCTCCTGATCAAAGGCCTTGCTGTTGGACATAGTTTATCGTCTTACGCAGGACGCGGATGTAGTTTATCGTCATACCCAGGACAGAAAGGAATTTGATGAAGTCCACTGGCAGACAGTAATCACAGTATCATAATATAAGCTGCTGTTGAGTAAATAAAAATACTAAAAAAAATATAACAGGAGAATAATTTGGTTTAATGCTTCTTTCAATAGTACTATAAAATCTAATGTCACAAAAATATTCTTTAAACTTGTAAAGTTTTTAATTGGCTGGCAACAAACTGCTAAAAAATTGTTCAATAAGAGTAACATAAAAATTAGTTATAGCTGCCCAGGAAACATAGCTGAAATGATCAGCAATCAAAACTGAAATATTTGAAAGCAGTAAGGTGTATTGAGACAGCCAAAGTTACCTAAGAAACAGGAAAATTTCATTAGAAACAAAGAAAATATTACTGAACTGATACATAATATCATTCTTCCTATAAGCCAGTAACTGCTGGACAATCTCCTCATGAATGAAGAAGAGACTTGAAGTAACAGAAATGTGGTTCTGCAGAAGGATGTTGAGAATAACATGTACTGAACATGTGAGCAAGAATAAAAATTTTAGATTAAATAGAAACTTCAGAAAGCAATAGAGGATATATTGCTAAGGTACATAATGGGGAAGAGGACTTCAAACATTTGACAGTAACAGGGCATACTGAAGGCAAGAGGGACAGAGGAAAACATTGCATGACTTACCTAACAAACTTGTGTAAATGGATGGCCAAACAGGCTTTAGGGAAAGATAACAAAAAAAAAACTTTACTAAGAGCTAAAAACGACAGGAAATTGTGCAGAGCAATGATTGCCAACATCCTGAAGGAACATAGAAAAGGAATTAAATAGTTAATAGTGTCAGGACATGTAACTGCCAAAGCAAAGAAGACTGTCCACTGAGGAGCAAATGTTTAACAAAAAATGTAGTTTACAAGGACATAACCCATCATGAGGAAGGAGGGATGGTTTTACATTGGAGTTGCTGAGGAGAGTGGAAAAAGAGATATTACAGTTGTAAGCTAAGTCAATGAAAAGTATAAAAATACCATATTGTCCACATATAATTGGAAGATAAAAAGGAGCCAGATCCCACAATTGATTGGGTAATTTTATGTACTGAGCATGTGTTTCGTGGTAAGTGGAGTAAATGTAATTTGTGCATCTCTGGAAAACTGGCAATCTTGAAGAAGATGACTGATGTCAAAATGCAAAACAGAAGGCAAGAACTCATGTGTGTTGGCAGGGTTAAAAATAATTTTTTGATTAAGAACATTGGTTTATAACGATCTGAAAGCCTTTATTCACACACTCATCTTCAATACATGAGTCCAGGTCTCATGAGTAGCACAACTTATATGGAAAGCTTATGCTGTCAATGGAAATAACCATTTTTTTTCAATGCCCCTTACCTGCTCTCCTTGTTCCTGAAGATATAGTATAGGTTATGCAATAGCCTATTAATTCAGAATCATGTTTTCTGTCCTTTCCCACTGCTTTACCCAGAAAAAAAATCATATGAGTTCATGAAGTTGTGGAAGCAGTAAGATATAAATGTCTTTTTTATATTACATTTTTTATATTGCTCTGGATATATTTTTTTATATTTTACATTGAGCACTGTATTTTTGTAGCATTTTTATGATTACTTCTGGAAATCTGGTTGAGCTCTCTAGGGAAAGTGGGTTTTAAAAACAGCAGCTTCTACTGCTATTAAGCATTACTCTTCAAGTATGAGTTCTCTGAGCTGCTAGCATATTTCGTATAGAGATAAAGGTTAAAATTCCCTTCTTTTCTGCTGTGCAACAATGGCCTAGGGTTAAGATATCTAACTGAAGTCAAATCAGTTCGATCCCAGCTTGAAGCAATCGAACATCTAGCCACGCTGAGGAGCTGTGATACGGCAAAACAGTCTGTACATATATATATATATATATATATATATATATATATATATATATATATATATATTTGTGTATTTAGGCAGTAATCCTTTTTTCATGCACATTTCATTGAATACAACAGACAAGGTGCTTTGATTTAGTTATTTTATACAGTTTCTTATGAAATCTAACAATTTTTTCTTTTCAGATAATAAATTATATAAAAACTGCATGAATGTTCTTTTATTCCAAGCACTTTCGGCTATACATTTAGCCATTTTCAAAGATGAAATATTATAACTGTTAAATAAGTAATAGTTTGTTGCATGTATTGTTGAATGAAGTGTGTATATATGCGTGTGTGTATACGTGGGAGTATGTGAGTCATTCATAAGTGTTACTTGGCTTTTTGTACTTCATGCTGAAAACAGCATTGGAGAATGGATAAAATTAATTCATCAATTCCGATTTAATTTGACTGCCTCCTAGTATACATATGCTAGTGAAACAAAGAGCTCCATTCACAGATAATAAAGAAAAGGAATCTGTGGAGAAGGCAATAGGAAGCCACACCACTATCTTTCCCAAGAAGTCATGGCAATTCACAGATAAAAAACAAAGGAATTTGTGTAGAGCCACACTCACTCACATCCTGAACAGACATGGCATTTAAAAAAGAAAAAAAACCTGATTGCATCTCATGATTGACACAGCTACACTACCTCTTTACTTGTTATGTCACATATATGACAGGCAGCAGATTATATTTCTTTCAGTGTGAGGACAATGAAACTATCCAATGTAATGTCGTTTATACATTTTTCACATCTTAGTTTATATTCAAATTTCAGATAGGTGTCAGAATTAAATAAATAAAATAATCATTTTCATATATTAAAGATTAAAAAGAGAAAGAGAGCAAGTAATAAATTAGAATTCTACCTGTTGTTTACCGGGATAATTTACCATTGATCTTCCAATTACATCCAAGATTCGGTCTTGACCTCCATTCTGGAAGAAAAACAAGAAAGAAATGAAAATAAATTATAAAGCAAGAAGTGTTTCAAGATGTCGATTTTCATTTTTTTTTTTATTAATGATAGAATCTAAGATTTGCTCAAATTCAATCAAATTGAAAATCTTTGAACCCATTAATGCCCAGCATAAAATTTGATCTTAATTATAAAGATAAAAATCCAGATTAATTATAAGCTTATAAAAAAAATATGAGACAATAAGGAGACACACATGGAGGGGGAAGGTGTAATTTTTTCTTGATCTTAAGTGTTTCTTTTTGAAGTCTGGTCTTCTAAGCAGCATCAACTTTGACTGAAAGGAGGACAGAGAAGGAAAGGAATGGATGAAGAGTTTTGGAAGATCAAGTGACAACAATACCGGAAATAGAGGGTATCCATGTATTGGCCTATATTAACAGTCATGTCTGGGATTAGAGAGTTAGTTCTGGTTGGTCCACCCTAAGCGGGAGCTGGAATTGTCTGTCAGGTTTTTCCAAAGTCACCAATTTGAATTGCCACATTAGGATGTGTAGATGGTCAAAGAGTTGGTAGAGGGAAGAGCTGATTTATGAGATCAATATAGGTCCAAAGTGTCACCTACCTATCCAACTAGGTAAGACAGCAAAACCTTTAATGAAACATGTACATATAATACAGCAAACAATGTTCATGTTCTTATTTGTTTTTCATCTTGTTATTTTGCGAGCATGCAGCAGGCCCTTTCCTAGCTTTTGGTGAACACCAACAAGTTTGAGAATCAAAATGTATATTTACATCGGTATTAATTATAGGTTTACAAAAAATCAGAATGTGCAAGTAGAGTACAAAATTTTATTAGGGTCTTAAAAGTGGACATTTGTAAAGCATATATACATGAATATATTAAAATAAAGTGTGAGGAAGATTGAGGATAAGAAAAAAAACATTACTTACCGTAAAGCAGCTAAGTGAAAAATAAGCATTCCTTCTGCTTACAGAAGGAATGGCTGCTGGGTCTTAATATAACCTGTCTGCAATTTACTGTCGTTTTTCTTGTAGAATTTTTTTTTCTCCTTTTCTATTCAGTGTGCATATAATTATTAGTTTGTACTTGCTTGTCTCTGAAGAGTGAGGAACAATAACTGATTAGCATCTTTTTTTGTTGTATTTCTTTGATCCAACACTTTACAGGAAGTAATTGTTTTTTTATCATTATTCTTCCTCCCCTTTTGTTTCATATATTTCTGTAATACTTTTAAAATATCCATTATAAAACAATAAAAAACAAAATATGGTACTAATTAGAGTTTTATAACTCATTAATACCAACCAACTGATTTTCAAGATGGTGTATATTAACAATCTCCAGTCATCAGACTTTGTAGAAAAGAGTTGCAAGAGGTCAGACAAAAGTTGGCTTAACATATTTGGAATCCTCAAGATTTTTTTTTTTTTATTGTTTTTAAAGGCCATCTCACGTCAGGATATTGGTGATCATGGCTCTCCTCAGAATCCATTTTTTATTATCTATGAATTACCATGGCCTATTGAGAAAGATAGTGAAGTGCATTCGTGTTGTATACATGGTTTTGAATTCATAGTTGTTCTTTTCCTAGACTGGCTTCCAGCCAATGCTGCAGAGTCCCGTCTACTATTTAACCCATTGCTGTGGGAAATGGATCCATGCATTTCTCAAAATCATTAGCATAAAAAGGAACACAACTTATAAAAATAATCTGGTATTATGTTTCTAACTCTTTACTAACCATCATCCCATTTTCAGGATGGTGGGCATTGACAGTTTAAAAGGTCATAAGATGATGTGCAGATATCCAGTTGTTTGTATAAGCAAGTTATAAGTTTTTAAAAAAATGGTCAGACTAAATTTCTCTTATATTTAAAATCATCAAATGTTTCGTTTTTTTGAATGCCATGTCTGTTAAGAATATGGATGATTATGGCTCTTCTAAGAACATGTTTTTTTATTATCTGTGAATTGCCATGACTTGTTGGGAAAGATAGTTAAGTAATTTTCTTTTGCTTTCTCCATGGTTTTGAATAAATAATTGTCCATCTGCTAAGCTGGCTGCCAGACAATGCTGCAGAGCCCTGTCTATCCTACTATTTAACCAATAGCTGGGGGCTGTGATGGGCAAACGTACCCATGCCTTTCTCAAGAATATTAGCATAATACAAACTGAGTATAACAAACTAAATAGGAATTTAAACTCAGCTTTTCTGATTCCATTTTCTAAGCTGATAACAACTATACCAGCCTCAGATGCATTTCGAACATTAAAAATGGCTGAACAAGAAGACAATCAAATAAATTTATTTTTCTAAATAAAGAACAACAATGATAAATGTCAAACATACATAGACTGTTATTTGGACGAGAGAAGTAACCTCCACCTTTTCATTAATTTGTTCGCTGGTAGAAAAAAAAAAAAGTAGGGAAACAATTTTTCAGGGAATAATTCTCGTAATTGAATAAAGGATTTGGTTAAAAATTCTGAGATGATTACACAGTATGAGAGACAGCTGAAAAAGGTCAGAGGTTACAATATCTGAAGCTAGCATTGTGATGAGAATTTTAGTCCAAATAGAAAAGTATCTAACATATAAATGTTATTTAAAGAACCTGGAAAACTGGTCCTTTTTCTTTGTATTAAACTCCAGCAAAGAATGGCATGTCACCCATGATCATTTTAACCAAAAACTAAATTCTATATAAGAAATTCAAGCAATAGAATTGTTTATTAAAAATAGAAAGAAATATGTACCTGATGTTGCAAAATTAAAGTTGACCCTAGTTCTGTTATATGAATTATATAGATGTCTATATTATTATGTAAAAACTGATACATCATTTGACCTTGGTTATATTATATAAATTATATAAAAAGATCTATATTATTGTATAAAGCCTTATTTATCATTTGGCCCTGGTTATATTATATAAATTATATAAAAAGATCTATTTTATTGTATAAAGACTTAGATATCATTTGACCCTGGTTATATAATTTATATAATGAGCTCTATATCATTATGCAAAAACTGATATATCATTTGATCCTGGTTCTATTTTCTGAAGATTTATATATTATTCAATCTTGATTTTTCTATTTATTTCTGTATCATTTGATCCCAGTTTTATAAAATAAAGATTTGTGCAGTAAGAGTGAAAAATTAAAGGCAATTAATTGGAAGAGTGATGTGTATGAACATTCTTTTGGTACATGCAGTTTTCATGTTAACATAACAAAAATTAAGATTCAAGAAGTTTAGGCATTGATGATACAAACAGTAAAGTCTGAGTGATGAATACAACTTCTGTCCCATAACAGAAGTTACATTAATATATTGAAAATATATATGAAAATGTAGCAACTTTTATGGGACAGAGTTTGTACCTTTTCAAAAAAAATCATTCTTCCCAAACTGAACAACAACAGACAAGCAAAACAAAAATGGAGAACAAGATGCACAGGTAGACTTATGTTCAGCATTTTTTTGTTATTCTCTATATTATATTCTTTTTGTTACATTCAATAAAGTTATAGATTGAGAAAAAGAAAATTAAAGAATAAACAATATTTTGTGTGTGGTGTCCATTGGCCTTCAGAGATCAAGGATATGTGTCTGGTGATAGATTTTTTTTATGGGAGATTGGCAGTTGCTCATGTAGCACATCTAGTTGACACGAACATCATTGTCAGAGTTGCCAGGATGAGGGCGGATACAATGATGGACTGCCTTTATAAAGACAAAATATTCCATACACAATAAGGTTTGTTTTTGTAATTACTGAAAATATATTAAAAGTGTTTTAAGCAAATTTTTGAAACTCTCTGAAAACCCACTGACTCAGAATCAAAGTCCCATCAGCTTACCAGTTCTATGAAAATATATTATTTTCATCTTTGTTCTTGTTATCATGTTTCAGCCATTGTGCTCTCCAGGCTTCCTCAAGTGTATATTGATCCAGGTAACCTACAGGGAATTTTGAACCCTTTATTGAATTTACAGTGGTAGACTGTTCTCATTCCACTGCCCATGTCTAGGGATATTTCATCTAGTTCTTACTTTTAGTAATACTCAGTTATTTCTCTCCCCTGTTTCCACTGAGTCCAACTACACAATACCTGGTCCAGGAATTGAACTCAGGATTCTTATGTCACCAACTCTTTGTCACAAGAACTCTTTGACGTAGTTGGATGACCTTACAAGTGGAGGTTTTTCATCTGGGTATTTATATTTGTTGGTCGGCACCAAAATGAAGTGAGCTGGCTGGCAAAGTCAGTTGTTGCAGAAACCTGCTTCAGAGCAGTTCATTTACTACCATTCGCTGACCTGACATGTAAACTAGACCACGAAAATCCGGCAACTCCCAACTGAAGTTATTTTGAGGTATTTCTAACTTCTAGCCAGTAAGCTTTTATGCCTTTTGTTTCTTTTTAGCTACTGACCAAATCACTAAAATTAAAATAAAACCATTTCTGTTTACTATAAAACTTAATTGGTCTGCTGTCAGCCCCTTTACTTCTCTTTATCTTATTTCTTTTGCTGCACACATGGCATAAGGGCAGGTACTGATAGTGCTTGGTACCAATGTTTTTGCAGGAGTTGCCAGAACAAGGTTGGATGCAATGTCAGATTCCATCTTTGGAATTCAGTCTGACTCTACACTAAGTGTTTAATCCTGAAGTCTTTTCCATGACTGACTACAAGGCAGCAGAGATTTGAAATAAGTGTTATTCTTCACTTACTAGACTGTCTTCCCAGGTTAACGAGTTCCACTATCCAATTTAAGCATCGCCTTTTTCATTGTGTATCGATATCTTGCTTTTTAAGGATATTCATTAAAAGCTGATGATTCCAAACTATTTAAAGTAAACCAACAAAATAAATTGCTTTAGCTTCCAAAACATATCTATAGAAAAAAATACAAATGTCAGTGCATCACACATTTTCAACTTTACTCCAAGAGGTCATAGCCCAACATATTGATTCCATTTTGGAATCAGACTGACTCCGTAAGGAAATTAAAAACATTCCGGGTCGGATCCAGATGCACATTCCTGAAATTTCAGATTCCCAAGTTTTGAGTACTGTGATTGTTTTCGGATTCTGCTATCTTGCCTTTTACTGATAAAAAAAATGAATGGGACACAAATCTCTAACTTTCAATAGCTCATGTTCAAATGAAAAAGTTATTGTTCTCAAATTACAGTGTTTCAAAATAAAATTGTCCATGTTTTCAACTTTACTCCTCGAGGCCGTAGCCCAACATATCATGCCATTTTGGAATCAGGCCAACTCTGTGAACAAATTAAAAACATTCCAGGCTGGATCAAAACCCACAATCCTGAAATTTTGGATTCCCAAGTTTTCAGTACTGTGATCGTTTTCAACGATTTTTTTTAGATGATTCTTTGCAATTCATTTTTTGTACAATAACAATTTTCATAAGTTGGAATTAAATTTGGGAATAATCAAAATTAATTGCAAAATCCAGCAAACATCACCGATGAAATAAAAATAAATATTTGTATGTAAATTAAGGACTTACGTACATCAAATTGTCTTTAAATTAAGTGGTGGTAGAAGAATTATTGCTGAACTTTTAAAAGATAAGCTTAGATATTAATGCAATACTTAAATGCAGCGATCAATTTTGAGTTCTTCTTTAGTTTATTATTGCCTATCCCATATGGCAATAGTATGCCTTGCAAAAAGAAATCTCTGCCAACAGAGGACCAGATTACAATTGAAAGATCCAAGGCTGCAGTGAGGAAAAGAAAGTCCTGTGCAAATGAAAACCCAGATCAAACGGCAGCCAAGAGAGCTTCCAATGCTGAGAATATACAAAGACTAGGGATTCTCAGACTCCTGAAGAAGCCGATGACGCAATCAAAAGTCTTCTGCAGGAGCTAGCATAATTGACGTCTGATAGGACAGCTTTCAAGCTAGTCCTGAATATATCCATTAAAAGTGATGGCTTCATGTTGTTTAGAAAAAAAAATGTATATTTTGTGTATAATCCTCTGAAATGGGTCTTGATTCTTCTTCTTATATCATGTCCCTTCAGTACATAGGTGATCACGACACTCCACAACCTCCTATCTTTTTTCTTTTCTCTTGTAACTTTTGTCTCTTTGTCAAGCTGGTGACCTTCTGTTCCATCATCCATTCACCCATGTTCATCATGTAAGTGGTCTGCTGCTTTCCATGTGTCTTTTGCATTTGATAGGCCCTCTGAGTGTCAAATTATCCAAACCTACCTTCCTCATTATGCCTTAGAAATTCCAGCTGTTTATTTCTGATCCTGAGTATAAGTGTCCTTTTTGTTTCTATTTCCTCAGGACTTTTTTGTTGCTTTAATGCTCTACCCATGATATTCTCAGCATCCTTCTGTAGAACCACATATCTATGCTCATATATGAGGACTGAGATTATTTAACAGCTCAGCAGTGTTTTGTTTCTGTTGTATTGTGGTGTTCTATGATGCTTGATCAGTAGTCAACTTCTTGCTTGTCTCTTAGTTTACTAAACACTTTATTTCTCTTCTACTTAACATAGGCACAATCTTATTTACCAATCCACTACATCTCCATGAACTGAAGAGGTTTAAGGCATTTGGTTGTTCTCAAACTTCTACAACATCTTTCCTCCTCTTCCCCACTGAGGTTTATGTCCTGTTCTTTTTAATGGAGATCTTGGTCTCATTTCATCTTCTTCTGTGTCTGAATTACTCCTGCTATCATCCATAGGCTCGTCTTCTATTGAATTGTCCTGGTCTGAAGAGCTCATCCTTTCTTCTCTGTCAATGTCTTCTTCCATCACAACATCTACCTCTTCAATTCTGGGTCTTAATTGAGTCAGAATGGGCCATTAGTTTTTTTCCTTCGTTTGAAATAATGGCCGTTTTATGTCCCCTTTGCATGATGAAATTATCTCTCGCAGGACTTGCTACTTTCTCTTTTTATTCCATATCCGACATTTGCCGAATAAGACAGTGTGAATGGAGGTCTTATTTGTCTACCCATTTATACAGAATGGGTCTTGCAACCTGTCTGCATGTGGAATTGTCCTGTAACTAAGCAGTAACTTTGGTAAGTATTTCTAGTTGGGAAAAATACTTTTAATTCCATTTTTCCTGTCAGTACCATTCTTTCCACAATTCCATTAGACTGTAGATGATACGATGGTTTTTTTTTTGTGAGGGAAGCAACCAATGTGCATCAACCAATTACATAGAACTTCATCACAAAATTCTGGCATATTGTCTGATACCAATGTTTTAGGGACCTCATTTCTATAAAATAGCACTCTTAGTACTTATTTTGTTGTAGTTGTTATTCAATCTTTAGCTTTAACAAATTCTGACCCTCCTGAAAATGAGTCTACTAAAAATTAAAAATAGTCCCATGTCATTAATGTTTGCATTGGCCATATAAACCCAAAACCATGATTTAGTCTCTTTAGGCCATGAATGCAGTCTCCTTTGTCAAAATTTCTTTATTTCTGCACATTTTGGGCATTTGTGTACATATCTTTCTATATTGCAATAATACCCTGTCCACCAATGGAAGAAGATGAAATAAGACGAAGATCTCCATTAAAAAGAACAGGACATAAACCTCAGGGGGGAAGAGGAGGAAAGAAGTTGTAGAAGAAGTTTTGAAGAAATTTGTAGAAGAACAACCAAATACATTAAAGCTCTTCATTTCAGGGAGGTGTAGTGGATTGGCAAATAGGACTGTACCAATATGTATATGATAAATAGAAGAAAAATAAAGTATATAGTAAACTAAGAAGTTGACATCTGATCATGCGTCGTAGATTTTTAATCTCCTCTGCATAGCCGTTATCTCACAATGCACATCATCATACACACTTTTAAAAATATTTCTTAATGTTTCTGATGGTACTATCACATTTCCATTGCATAAATCACCATTTTCAATGATTAATTTATGCCTTATTTCTTTATATCTTTCAGCTTTGGAACAACTTGTGACACTGAGTTGTTGGCCCGTGGTCAACTCCCAGTCACGGCGTGAAACTGTAATAATTCTCCTACCTGCATTTTGGGGTCGACTCTTAGTCACTGCCACCAGCCTGTATCCTAGTTGATCGATGGTCGTTGCTACCTGGCAGAATCCTTTGGTCAGAGTACCAAGTGGGATGGTCAGTTGATGCTAACGGCTTCACACCAGCTGCAACCAGTTTGACACCAGCTCCATCGTTCCCAGCTCACTTCCAATGTCTGGTTACCGAAGTAACTGCTTCGATCTCAAGTCTAACCTACTCACATTGTGATTTTGAGCTTAGGTAGACGAGATCAATCAGGTGTCGGGCCGCAGTGTAATATGAGTCTAGACTGGAGGTGATATCACACAAGTGTAAAGAAAAGTAGCAAATGAAAACCCAAGAGGTTCAAGTATGTTACAAGTAACAAATTAACTTGTTATATACAGGAGTGTGTTTTTCTCCCAACCCGTTTTCTACGGAGAGTGATACTTTTACACTTCTTAGGCAAATTCTGGTCCTCTAAGTCAATTGGTTTAGTTTCTAAGTGCTGACTTAGCTTCGTTCGTCAGTATAACTTGCTATTGGTAGGATAGGCGAAGTCGAAAGTTGTGGAATCTCTTGGTCAGCTTCTACGAGGCAACACTCTGGTTCTTGCAACTCCAAAGACTCTAACTTCAACTTCCGAACTTGACTGCCGAACGACCCGAGGACGTTTGTTTATATGGATACTGACTAAAAACTGGTGTGACATTAGACGCAGTCTGGGGTTTTCGGTAAATCCCGATTTCTGACAAGAAACTTCTTTGTTGTCAGGCCAGGAAAACTGATTACTTCCCATTTTGAAAAATTAATCACTTTCCATTTTGGGGGGATCCCTTCATCCGTGAGGAGAGTTTGGAGGAGAGCTATCTTCCTAAACTCCCTCTTCTCACATTGATACCTTAATGTTAATAACTTCCCTGTCCTCCTCATCAAATTACCTTCGCCTATTACCATTGCTACCACTCGACCAATGGCATCCTGGCCGTGTGGGCGTGGCTAAGCTGGCCTCATTAAAATTATAACCCAGAATTTTTGTTTACAAAATTCTTTTTCCCATCGGTCAAAAAAGGTTTTTATGAATTTCATATGGCCACTTAAAATCTCTCAGATCTTTTGGTCACTCTGCGTCTTCTTAACCAGCACTTTTTACAAACTCCATCAATCAATTGTCAAAGTCTGCCATCTGGTTCCTTCATGAAATTGGCGTTTACTGGAATCCTTGGCTTCTTGAGATAATATATTTCTTTATCTTCAAATCGGCAATTCTTCTGAGATATTTTTCTCATGCCAAAATTTTATAATTAACATATGGCTACTTAACGTGTTGGTACTGAAGACGACATCTTGGAAAAGTAAATAATATTAGTTCTCTCTACCCCGTATCAGAATATTATCTCATGCTGAAATTTTCACAATGAACATATGGCCTCTCAACTTGCCGGCACTTAAAAATGATATCTTGGGAAGATAAATAATATTGATTCTCTCTACCTTGTATTGGCAAATAATTTCAGAATACTTTGTCATGACAAAATTTTTAGAATCAACATATGGCCTGCCACCTGTTATCTCAACACTTTTTCTGAATCTTGTGTTTTCTCGGCAAGCACTTTTACAAACATCATTAATCAATTGTCAAAAGCTTGCATATGGCCTTTCTGCGAGTCCACTGTCTACATTAATTTATGGGTCTTTGAGAAAGTAACTTGATTTTATTCTTAAGTAAAAAAAAAGGAAAAAAATTTTGGGGTATCTTCTTTTCTGTTCTCAGTATTTTCTTGTTTAAATTTCTATAGTTAATTAGTTAACCAATTACCATAGCTAAATAGTGTCACAAACTACTTCGTCTTTCTTCTTATTCTTCAACAATCATTGCTTAATATTGGTTTCCTTGTAGAGTTTCCAGTATCAATCTTTGTAGAGTTAATATGTCTGTTTCTACCCAATATTTCTTCATTCGGGATTTTCATTTTTTTCTTTTTGATCTTTATTAAATTTTAACCTTGACAGCATGTTGGCATGTCGTATTATATTTCCTTTTATGTACATAACATCAAACTCATAAGCCATTAATTTTATGGCCCATCTTAGAATCCTAGAAAAAGTAATTTTTGGTGGCTCCTTTCTGGGATTAAAAATAAACTCTAGAGGTTTATGGTCCGACTTTAATAGGAACTTCTTTCCTAATAAGAATTATCAAGCTATGTCTGTGCTCCAGACAATGACCAATGCCTCTTTTTCAATATTTGAATAATTTATTTCTACTGTGGCCAATCTTCTTGAAAAGTACATTATTGGATGGCTTTCTTGTAATAACATTTCTGACACAGCTTGCTCATTTGCATCCGTAGTTAACGTAACCTCGTTTCTGGGATCAAAGATTTTTACAATGGGTTTTTCTGCAAGTATCTCTTAAATATTTGACTGTTAAGCATTGCTTTTGAGTCCATTTGAACTCACTATTCTTTTTCTGAAGTTCAGCAAATAGTTCTATTAAGTTGCTCTATTTTGGTAGGTATCTATTATAAAAATAAACCAATCTTAAAAATGATTCTAACTTTTTATTAGTAGGTATAGATACCTCTGAAATTTATTTTGGATCTGATGCAATGCCATCTTTTGAAATATGATACACTAAATATGATATTGTATCGCAATCAAATTCACATTTGTTTCTGTTTCTTGTCAACCCCTCATTCTTTGACTTGTTTAGCACATGTTCTGTTTTGTCTCAATTTGTTTTACTGATTAATTTTAACGTATGCACCTTTTAAATATCTATACCGAGTAGTGCATGAAGTTTTTTACATTCCTCTATTGTAATAGAAATAACTTCAAATTCGTTACAGGTTTTATAAAAGATCCATCAAATTGGCTGAATTTAACATGGCATTTTTCTCAATTTGTACCCAGAAATATCTTGGGATCAGTGTGAGTAGATCCACTTGCATTGGAAATATGAGGTCATTTAATTTAATTTTTTGAGAAGAATTCTTTTCCTGAGGTCTTTATATAAAAAACAATGTCTATCTTTTTCCATTTTTTCTATACTATTTTCTTTTTAACTTTGCATACAGACTGAAAACAATTTTTTTTCAACATTTATAGAAAATTTTTCCAGAAGCAGGGCACTTTTTCTGTCAATCTCATGCTCATAGTATTTACATTTCTTGTGTTCCTTTTTATAGTGGAAGTTTCTCCATTGTCCTCAGTAGAATAATAATTTTTTTATCAATTCCAGATCTTATATCATTTTCACACATGCAGCTAGAAAGAAATTCGATTGTAATTGTTTCAATATCTTATATTTATAAAATGGATAAGCCATACCTTCAATCAACTGTAACTGAATCAATTCATCCTTAAGACTCCAATCTTGAGTTCCAAGTTTCTCAAATTCACAAAATCTGCTAGGTTTTGCGAAGATATCGCATAACTGATTCATCTTGGTTATTTTTTTTTTTTTAGAAATTTGTTTTTTTTGGTTTGGTTTGGCATATCAACCTCAATGGGTCATTTAATGCCGACAACTTTTTTTTTTCCTGGTAATATTTTTGTTTTGTCAAAAATCTATTTCTGCTGATATTTTTTATCAAAAATGTATAGCTGGTAATATTATTTTTTCCAAAAACGTATAGCAAGTAATAATATTTTTTTTTCTTCAAAAACGTATAGTTGGTAATATTATTCTTTCAAAAACGTATAGCTGGCAACATTATTTTTTCGAAAACATTATCATGGACATAGTTTATGGTCATACCCAGGATGCGGATGTAGTTTATTGTCAGACCCAGGATACAGATATAGTCTGAGTGTTAACTATTTGCCCATAGCTGGGACCTAACAGGTGCTACCGACATGTTCCACACACCTCAAAACCTCCTGATTAAAGGTCTTGCTGATGGACGCAGTTTATCATCATACCCAGGATGCGGATGGAGTTTATCGCCATACCCAGGAAGCGGATGGAGTTTATCGTCATACCCAGGATGCGGATATAGTTTATTGTCAGACCCAGGGCAAAGATATAGTCTGAGTGTTAACTATTTGCCCACAGCTGGGACCTAACAGGTGCTACCAACCCGTTCCACACTCCTCAAAACCTCCTGATCAGAGGTCTTGCTGATGGACGCAGTTTATCGTCATACCCAGGACGCGGATGTAGTTTATTGTCAGACCCAGGATGCGGATGTAGTTTATTGTCAGACCCAGGACAAAGATATAGTCTGAGTGTTAACTATTTGCCCATAGCTGGGACCTAACAGGTGCTACTGACCCGTTCCACACTCCTCAAAACCTCCTGATCAGAGGTTTTGCTGATGGACGCAGTTTACCATCATACCCAGGATGCGGCTGGAGTTTATCACCATACCCAGGACGAAAGTTTCTTTTTAGGTAATAAACTTCTTTTTATAATTTCGGAAAATTTAATAAAAGTCAAAATTATCATTTGTTTGGGGTATGTCATAATGAAAATTTTCATTATAGCTTCACAAATTGCCAAATCTAGAAAAAGGTCTATTATTTTTTTCCTCTTCTCACCTGGTTATCCTTTCATTCTTTAGCCCTAGCCTGGGCCACAAAGCACTGGATCGAAGTCTTGACAAATTCTGGTTCATCCAAACAACTTAAACATCCTATCGGTGATGCTATATTGTTGTAATTTATTGTTCTATGACACGTGATCAGTAGTCAACTTTCTGCCTGTCCCTTGGTTTACTATAGACTTTATATCTCTTCTATTTAACATGTACAAATAGGCACAATACTATTTACTAATTCACTACAGATTCTAATGAAATTTTCCTGTTCCTTCATACTTTGCTTCGCTTTTGGAATGCATTTTTGCCATTCCATTGCACATTTGGATTTCAGTGTCATATTTTCCATTCTCTGTTAAAAGACTTAAAAGATTTATACTTCTGTACTTGTGTGATGTTGACACCTGCAATTTGTAATTTGCATCTTGGGTTTTTCCTCTTGCTGACAACCGCACATTCTCTCTTCTTACAGTTGATGATTAGCATTTTGAGTACGTACATAAAACAGTGATGTTTTTGTTGTTTAAAAGAAATCGTCTGAATATTTTGTTTTGTCCTCTAAGACAAATACGAAATATTACTTTTTTAAAGGATATACTCAGAATATACTTTGAAAACATTTAACATTATTATCAGATATTTACTGTAAATGCTTAATTTAGTATATCCTTTCGAATAAGCACCCCAGGGCTACTAAACAAATATGATTGAGAAATGAAAGTGGGTGTGGATTTTGATTTTGGAATCTAAAGACAAAAACTTAATTAAATCAGAATATGCTTTCAATAAAATTTTTAAATAATCACCCCAAATGGTTAAATTTATGATAGTTTCTGTTCATCTTATCAAAGAGGAGATAAAAAAAAAAAAAAAAACTAAAATGTTTCAGCTGAATACAGATTTCATAAACAAGCCAATGACTGAAATTAAAATAAAAATTGTAAAATGCATTTGAAAAGAAGCTGAATTAGAGAAATTAGTAGTTAAGCAAAGCGAAAGTTGCCTTCCAAAAGCTAAGCAAAGTATTATGAAACAGGAAGATCTGTGTTAGAAACAAGGAAAAGGATACTCAACTGTTATGTAATATCAGTCCTCCTATATGGTGGTGAATGTGAGACAATTTCCTAACAGATGAAGAAGAGATTTGAGGTGATAAAAATGTGGTTCTACAGAAGGATGCTGAGAATAGCATGGACTGAACATGTGAGCAGAGAAAAAGTTTTTAGGGAAAATGGAAAGAAAGAAGGAGAATTACACATAGAATCAGAAAAGAGACAGCAGAATTTGGCACTCCTCGGACATATTCAAGGCAAGAGAGATAGAGGAAAGTAGCACATAGCCTATCTAAGAAAAGCTTGTGTAAATGGATGGCTGGACAGGGATTAGAAGACAAACTTTACCCAGAGCTGCAAAGGACATGAAACTGTGTAGAGCCATGATTGGCCACATCCTGAAGGTGGTCTACACATAGAAGAAGAAGAATAAGAATAAGAAGAAGAAGAAGAAGAAGAAGAAGAAGAAGAAGAAATCGTGCTATGCTGTCATAGAATTGGTAAAAAAAAAAATAAATAAATAAATCAAAGATTGAAATAAAGAATAGAGTTTAAAAATAGTGCAAAAGTATTTGAATAAAGCTCACTGGATTCTAAATGGCTTAATAGAGAAGAAAAATTGCATGGATTTTGGGATACTTACATTGCCAAGGTAAACCTCTTCAATGAATAAGACAGAATAGCAGGCACTGAGAAGACAACAAACATTTGATTATTATGAAAGGTTAAAAGTAACTACTGATTATTATTATTATTATTATTATTACTAATTATGTAATATTTTGACAGATTAAAGGCAAGAGAGGAAAACAGTGTGTAACCTTACCTGGCAAGCTTGAGTGAATGGATGGTGGAGCAGATTTTGGGAAAGACAAAATTTACTGAGAGCTACAAAGGACAGGAAATCATGGAGATCCATGATTGTCAACATTCTGAAGACATATGGCACATAGAAGAAGAATTTAAGGTGTGTAATACAATGTTATCTGTGTGGTATAAGGGATTGCAACTTGAGCAATCAGAAAACGGATTTAAAATTCTTGTCAAGCTCATTACATTCACTTACGTGCAAATACCCTTAGGAAAGGTATGAATACATCTCTTCTCCCCCTCTTTCTATGGATTAAATAGCAGAACGAGTTAGGTTCTATAGCTTTGATTGGGAACCATTCTAGAGATAGTGACCACCCCCCAAAAAATCAAGCCTGTGTTACCCATAGAGATGCAAAATCAATCCTATGCCACACACAGGTAGGCATCGACCCATGAAAATGCATAGAGACTGAAATACATCAGTCGTGTGAGTGTGCATTTTGCTGTATGAAGTAAAGGCATTTATTTTTTTTTAAGTCATTGATGGTGGCACATAGTTTCTATGAGTAATTTGTCCCATACTCTCTTCAATTTTCCATTCAGAGCTTCAATATTTTGGTGTGGAGTAGAACAGGCCTCATTCTTAAGAACTGTGAACAGCATACACTACCATCAATGACAATCCTGAAAGACTTTGACATGCAGTGAAGGTTAAAGGGAACTATATCAAGTGAGATTTTCTGGTGTTATCTAGAGGATTAATCATAATCATCACATTGACTTTTGTAATCATGGGGGGGATCCGAATGCAGAAGCCATACTAATTCTCCTCTACAACAGTCCATCAACAGCAGCCATCAGCAATTAGTCATACTTGTTCATTGTTTCACATTGCACAACCAGTTTTTGTATTGACGTCCTCTCCTATGTCCACCTTCAGTGGTGCCTTGCACACGCTGACATGCCTTGTAACATGTCCAGACCAGATTAATATTTTGTGTTAAAATTGCATGCTGATATAATAAATTTTTCAGGAGTTTTGTAACAGTATTTAGGCTACATCCTGTATAATACATTGTTTGGTGACTATCAAATTATAAATAAAAATATAATGACCAGAAATTTAGAAATTTTCATTTGAAATATTCTAACAGCATTTACGCTGCTCCCTGTAAAACTCATATCTAGTAAGCTTCAGGAGCCATGATTTTCTTTCAGGTAAAAATTTTGATTCATTGTATATTCACAAAATTTTGCTTATCTTTCTTCTTTTAAAAAAAAAATCTGTGCAACTTAGAGAATGCACTAATAGATGGGGGAGTGCTAAAAAGTTTTGGCTCAGGCAAGAAGCCCAAAATGTTTGGTTATTTGGTCAAATTTTCTCCTCTCACACTTTCCCCATGTGGAAAACTTCTTCCAACTTCTTGCTTTCCAGTCAACATTAATCTACAATAATTTAAATGTAATGTCAATCGTTAATTTCTGCCTTCGTAATTCCTGTTCACTGATTGTTTTCTCTCCTTAATAATGTTTTCTTTTTCACATGCTTTCACACTCATGCATCTTAGTGGCTTTATTGCCATACTTGGGATGAGATGATTAAAAATATTTTAAAAAAAAATAAAAACGTTAGCCAGGACAAGAACTTTTCAGCACCCCTCGTAGAAAGTCACTGTGCTTATACAACATTAAAAAACAAAAGTGGTGTATTTAAAATCATAAGTAGATACTATTATACCATTTTTCTAATTGGACACAAATACGTTGCAACTAGTAGGCTGTGTACAGATTTAGGCAGCAATTGTTTGCCGAATGAAGTTTTATTAAAAACAATAGGCATTCTGTGTCTATTGAATTTGGCCATCATATTTGCCAAACTGCTAATCACCTTCCATAATCTTTAGAGGCTGCAGATGCAAAAAATATCCAAAGTTGAAGCCCTATACAAGCTTTCAACTCACATGAGTCATCTTCAGAGGTTATTGGGTTGAAAACTTGCACACTGATTTCAGTTCAGATACTTTTTGCATCTGCAGCAACCAGGTTTGCAGAAGTTGATTTGCAGTTTGGAAAAGATGGTGGATAAATTTAGTAGACATAAAGTGTATATAAATATGCACACTAGTTTATATATGTGTTATATATTACATGAATCATTCATACAAAAAACAGATTAGTGAAGTTAATCATATAAATGGCGAGAATACATCTTTGCAAACAAATTTATTAAAATACATTAACCCACGAACCTGTAGATAAATGTTATGACCGCTGTTTTTAATAAATTTGAGCTGTATAAGGACTCTTTTTGCTAGTACTTTCATCTGTGCATACAGACGTCATCAGGCATGGAAATTGATTTGTTTTTTTACATCCAGGTAATAATGGGACAATGAAAGATTAGATGTGATTCGAAATATGTTTTTTTAGAAATGTGTTATTGTTAACGGTAAGAAATTTGGGAGTGTGCAGTCACAACACTGAGGGTGAATTTTTTGAAAATTTAAGGGTGTGAGTTTTTTTACTAATATGGTAATTGGAGAATTCTTTTGTAGTAGTTTTTTCAGTCGATGTGGCATGAACTAAATTGTACAATAAATAGAGGAATGTTGCAGCTATTATCCCGAAAGTTGCATGTTGGATCAGTTCTTTTTAAAGCAAGTATGTGGTGCAGTTCAATTTATATTAAATGAATCATTCATACAAATATATATATATATATATATATATATATATATATATATATATATATATATATATATATATATATATATGATCCTTACCCCCTCCTTCCTCAATATTAAGTATTATAATAAAAAGAAATATAAAAATAAATTTTAAAACTCTCCCTTCCCTCTCTAAACTCGAGCATGTCTCATATACCATTCCTCACCACCCTCTATGTCAACTTATATAAGCTTAATACAGCCCGTGAAAAGTGTAAATTTTAATTTCATTTTTCCTTTTACCTTTTGAAAGTGTAGTCTAAAGATCCAGAGAAAAATAAAATTCTCTGGTGAAATAAATTATTACAATGGAGCCTTAAAGTGGTTTGTTTTTCTTTAAATTAAATATATATGTGTGTTTGTGTGTGTTCAATAAGTCAACTTTAGGCAAAAGTATTTTGCATCTCAATCAGATGGAATTATTGAGAAGTGTAATTTCTTTTTTTAATACCAGTTGTTGATAATATTTTTTATCTGCATCTCTGGTTTATATTACCAACGATTCTGTTTTAGAGGAAGTGTCGGCCAAAAGGCACCTAAAATCTTTTTCTTAAATGAGATACTTTCGTATCTATTTTAATAATAAAAACAATATAACCATTTTCCTTAAAGTTATCTTGTTTTGGTGTAGCAGTAAGAAAAATCTGTTCAAATATATATATGTGATATGAGATAACAGTATATATTTTTATATATCAAGACCAGTATTGTGAAAATTGTATAACAAACTGGAAAAAGGTTTTTGTGACATGTTTCATCTGATGAAGTTCTAATAGATGAAAATTGTCACAAAAACCTTTTTCAAATTTGTCATACATATATATATATATATATATATATATATATATATATATATATATATATATATATATATATATAGCCATAAGGTGTGCTATATTTATGGGATAAAGGGCTCAATATCAGAGATAGAGCATGTGTAAATATAAAAGTGAACATTGAAGACAAAACTTAGAGGCGACAGTCTGTTTCATACTAGACGCAATATTGTATATATATATATATATATAAATGAACATTGAAGTCAAAACTTAGAAATGACAGTCTGTTTCATACTAGATGCAATATTGTGTCTAGCATGAAACAGACTGTCATTTCTAAGTTTTGTCTTTAATGTTCACTTTTATATTTACACATGCTCTATCTCTGATATTGAGCACTTTATCCCATAAATATAACACACCTTATATATATATATATATATATATATATATATATATATATATATATATATATATATATATATATATATAAAGTATTCATGGGCTTATAGCCTCATCACATTGAAACATCAGTTAAACAACATCAAGCCTAGTCAGTACCTGGATGGGTGACTACTTGGGAATACTTGATCAAATGGTGGCTTATCCTACAAAGGGGAGATACAGGTTCAATTCCTGCTGGAGAACACACACACAAATATAGAGAGAGGTTGCGATAGGTAAATTGTTGCCATTTTATATTTTTAATTTTGCGTGTGATTGTTTACAATTTTGTCGACTGCACAGTATAGTAGGATCAGTTGGGCAACATCTGCAAAAGAATACCATGACACAATTCACTCCACCAGAAATTTGGAAATGGTATGCTCTACTGCTTGGCATTTGTGCCAGAAGTTCCAATACAAACAATTCAGAGTGTTTGGGTGTCAATCTGAGGACAGTGCAGATGACTCAGAAAGAGTTGGATGAATCTAATGGTTGTTACAAAGGTGTTTGGAATGATCACTGGTGATGGCAATGTTATACCTCGATTCATCTTCCCACAGAGCCTCAGACTCAACATGGAGGCCATCATCAAGTGATACCCTGGGTCAAGAGAGCGGATTCTAGAAGACCCTATGTCTGGCAACAGGACACACATGCAGGAGAACCCAGTCATGGCATAAAACAATTTCTGTGACCACATCACTACTTACATCTGGCGACTTAACTGCCCAGACTGCAACCAACCTTGATTATTATGTGTGGGGAGCAACTGCGCGAGCATCCATCAGAACTCAATGTAAGACCAAAGATGAACTGAAGGCAAGGATTATAGCAGTATTCATCTACTTAAACAAGGAGACTGTCCAGAAGAGTTGCAGGAGATTCCAAAGTCATCTGAAGGTCATGATTGAAGCCAATGGTAATTTTATTGAATAAATTTACTCTTCGGTATTTCAAGATATTTTTGTGTAATTTTGGCAAATATATCTATTAAAATGACATATCAGTGTTATTTTCAATTATGCTTAATTAAGATGACAATTTACCCATCGCAATCTATATATATATATATATATATATATATATATATATATATATATATTATATATATATATATGGCATAATGAGAAGCCACGTATACTTTCTTGATATGTATATAATATGGAGAAAACAACTGAAAAGATGCAAATTAAAAAAAATTGAATGTTTTTTTTGTGAAAGTATTTATTTATATTTTTTTATATATATATATTTGATATTTCAGATCTGCCCCGATATAAAAAAACCTTTTTAAACAACATCTAAAATATTATCGTTAGATTTACGTTAGAAATATTCCAACACAGTTGCATTCCACATCACGTGATGTCCGTGTCTCGTGACGGACGCAACTTGTAAACAAACTTCTGAATACGGTTATTTAATTTATTTCTGACGAAAGATCGGGGCAGATCTGAAATATCAAATATATATATATATATATATATATATATATATATATATATATATGAAAAAATATTTTCTGCTGTTTTGTTAATTGTATATGAAAAATGGGGGGGGGGTAAAGTTCTTGGCCCGATTCACATTAACAAGATCTGATGAAATGACCAAATATCCAATTTTTTTTTGTTTTGAAAAGTTTTCTCTTCTGAGGCAAAGAATTTTTTAGTCTCACCACATATAAACACACACATACATACATACATACATACATATATATATATAAATACTGAAGCGTGACACATAAAAAATAATAGCAAAGAAAAAGAAGCAAATATAAAAAATAATGACCTCCAAATTCTAAATTAAGAAAAAAAATAGCTTAATAAATAGACTTATTCATTCGTTTTCTAAAGCTTATCAACACTTTGCAGGTTATTTAAAGCCAGGAAATATATTTACATTGTAAGAATTTTTTTGAGATAATAAAGTTTTTAGTGATACAAATCATACTAATTAACCCATAGCTGGGAGGAGAAGAGATGGATTCATACCTTTTCCATGGATGTTTGTGTGTAAGTGAATATAATGAAGCCAACTGTAATTGGAACTCAGCTCTCTGGTTATCCATTACACCACCTGCACATACAACCTGGTATTCCTAAGCAGTCACCCATCTAAGTACTGACCAGACATGGCATTGCTTAACTTCAGTGATCATACAAGAATTGGTGTTTCAATGTGTTATGTCCGTAAGCAGCTTAAAAATAACAAAATTTGAACTTCAAATTTAAAGTTAAGTATCTTTTTTTCCATTCTTTTCCATTTCCAAAAATTTCCGTTCTTTTCTCCCAAAATGGAGACTTCCATAGCTTCACCACATTAGGCATTGCTGCTGGAGTTTATGGAGCAAATTGGTTTTTCACGGGTGGAGTTGCTACCCTTGACCCAACTGGTTTTGAATTCAGAGTTTACTTTCTCTGAGCATTGTTGCCAACCAAAGCTAAAGATTTCAGTCTACTCTGCTATTTAACCCATAGCTGGGGAAAAGAAGAAATGGATTTATACTTCTTGAAGGGTAATTATGTGAAAGTAAATGAAATGGCCTCAGCTGGAATTTGAACCTGACATACCAACCCCAATTTCCGTACTGATAACAGCTACGCTATGTGTGCGTCTAATTCTACATGTAACACTCGTGCAAGGGTAAAAGAACACAGAAACAGACAAAAGCTACAAAACAGAGAATTAAAGACAAATTTTAAAGCAGAACAGTTTTTTTTCTATTTTTAATTTCAGTCTAGTTTATCTTTCATCTTATTCTTGTTGCCTTTTATTACAATAATCGGAATGTACTTGCTTTTTTTTTTGACAATCTCCAAATGTTTAGCACAATCAGATCAAAAATGGAGTACTGCTGCTATATCTGAGCTGAAGCTGCCCAATCCTGACTTTCCAGCTTTGACAGAGTTCAAAAGCATCTATGCAGCCTTGTGGGTGATAAATTATTACCAACTCTGGAAATTCTTCTCCACAGGCAAATGCTGCAAGAATCTCACTACTCTATCGCTATTTCTATAGAAAATGTTCTGACCAACTACATTCCTTAGTTCAATCAGTTCAGACCTTCAAATATAAGATCCACCCTGCCATGTTCACTGGGACAAATAAACTCCATTCCCTTTATATCCCATCAGTAAAAAAAAATTAGGAAAGAAAAGATAATTATATGATATGAAGGCCAGAGCATACAACAGCTAAAACATCATGAATATGTCAACAAAGATGAGGACAACAGTCTGAACAATGTAAATAGTAATACCTCATCTCCGAAATATAGACAGTTATATGATTTTATTGAACTTTCTGGAAATTATTGTATTTCTCTGCTTATAAGATGCACTGATACATTAAATGCCCCCTAATAAGAAGTTGAAAAAAAAAAAAGATCCAACATGTAGTTATTTGGTAAGATTTTGGGAAAGAGGTTGGGCTGAGAACTGCTCAGCATCACCTTATATAGGAGAAGGTGCTGAAAAATTGGGCTCGTTCAGAAACAGTCTACAATGATTCACAATTTTTTTCCTGTATTTTCTGATGTCTTGTTAATTGTTTATGAAAAGATGGCTGTAAAGTTCTTGGCCCAACTCACATAACGGTCATTGCCCTCCCCACTATCCCCAATTTTACCCACTGAACAGCATGTTTCAGCATAAAAACCTGACTAATCATGACAAATTCATCAGAGACCAAGAAGAAATACTAACTCTATATTGTAACTATTTAGAATGTACAGGAGGTCTTTGACTTACGTCGAAGATCTGTTACAACGCCACAACATAAGCTGATTTTCAACATAGTTCAGAACTCCCCTACATAAGCACCCATGAGCCAGCCTTATGCTTGGGAGCCATAATAAAGAGCAAAAATCTCCCCCAAAAATGACACAAGTAAAAGATAGCAAATGTAACAAAATCAAATATGGCGTACAGTGAATATAAGCCGGTGAATAAACAATACCATCAAAAGCTCAGATAGCACTGCATGACGACATATTATATTATGGAAGATGAAGCCATAATCATGAAATGCTGTACATCGGGTCTGACATAACCTGAGGACCTTCTGCAATAATTAGATGAGATGTTAGATTGCATAATACCATTGAAATCTGAACCTTATTGAAGCCTGAAATTTTCACTAATTGTGACAAATTGATCACAAATCAGGATGGAGCAGTCATTTCAAATTTGATGCATGTAAATTTGGATACAGAAATAAGGTTAAGTTTGATTTATATCAACAATATTTTACACCATTAAGCAACATAAGTCTGATTAAAATAACCAGCATGTTGTAACGAAAGCATAGTATACAGTAGTATTATTTTAAAAGCATCTACCTTGAATGATTCTGCTTTGTTCCCATTAGTTTAAGAAATAGAGAAAGAATGTATTACTTTGGCAATTGTTACGGCAGAAGGAATTGCGTTTCCTGTCAATATCCCAAATGCATAAATAGCTTCTCTCAAAACATTGTTAATTTAATTTTGAAACACTGGACTTGTTTTACTTTCAAGGACTCAGAATCAGGTGTAATTGAAAAGCTAACGCTTATCCTATACCCTAAAATTATAAATTCCTGTTACCAAACTTTGATTTATAGGACATAGGGGAGATTTTGGGAGATAATTTATAGAAAAAATATGTGTTTAATAAGCAGCAAAATAGAGTATTTAACATTTATATAATATTTTTTTTTTTAGTTTTCATAGAAAGAATTTTAAATCTGTCACTGAATTAACAGGTACACATGCAAAACATACATACACACAAAACCTGAATGAAACTGAAATAAACATCTGTTCTGCCAGGCTTAATTTCCTTTTCTATCTGCCAACAACCCCTAGGTAACAGGAAAAGAGTATAAGCCAGCTCTATGAAGTTATTTTTACGACTCCTGTTTCTAAACATTTTTATTTTCATCATAGCACTCCATGCATGGCAGTAAATCCATGAAGAGACAAGGAATTATTGAAGGTGAAAGAATAAGAAAAAAAAGAAACATTATTAATGAAGGAGAACAATAGATAAAGAGTAATCAAGAAGACAGTAGATAACGATTAACATTGCATTTAAATTTTTAAAGATCAAACTTGACTGGAAATCATGGAAGGGAGTTCCACAAGCTAAAAATGCAATAAAAAACCTATTAGTATAGAACTTACAGTTACATCTAGCCAATTCAACTGTGAATTCATGAGACCTTACTGCCAATCTATTAGGTCATCCCATAAGTTCTGTCCAAATTTTAACTTTTTGTTAAAATGAATGAAATTTAAAGAGTATTTTATAATATCTAAAGGAGCTGAACATTATTTTTGTTTAGATGCATTTAAACTGATCAAACTTTATTTCAGAGAACAATAAAATTAAATTTTGTTTGATTAAAACCCTGCTAACATGGAAGTACCCAAGAATCATTTGAGGCACATAATGCCTTATGAGTTCAAGAAAGGAAACTCAGCAGCCGAAGCGGCTAGAAACATTCACTCAGTTTATGGAGAGGAATGTGTGAATGAAAGAACTTGCAGAATATGGTTTGCAAAATTCAGAGGTGGAGATTTCAGCCTTGAAGATGAAGACTGAACCGGATGTCCAGTTGAGTTTGATGAAAAGCTTCTTGAAGCAGCCCTTGAAGAAAATCCTGCTTTATCAGTTGAGGAATTGGCAGTGGTTCTCAGTTCAAACCATACAACTGTTCATCGTCATCTTCAACAACTTGGAAAAGTTCCTAAACTTGGAAAATGGGTGCCTCATGAATTGTCTGAAAACAACCTCAAATCCCGAGTTGACATCTGCTCTTCTCTCCATTCTCGCCAACTTGTTTCACCTTTTTTGGATAGACTTGTGACTGGCGACAAAAAATGGATCTTTTATCAAAATGTTAAGCGTCGTAGACAGTGACTTGGTAAAGGGGAAGGACCTCAGCCACAGCCGAGAAGGGAACTTCATGGGCAAAAGGTTCTTCTTTCAATCTGGTGGGATTGCCAAGGAATAATCCACTTACCACCTAATGCAACAATTAATGCTCAAATATACTGTCAGCAATTAGAGCGTTTGAACCAAGCTTTGAGGAAAAAAGACCTGCTCTAGTGAATTGAAAATGGGTGATGTTTCATCAGGACAATGCGCAACCACACACAGCAAGAATCACGTCACAAAAGATTGAAGAACTTGGTTGGGAGAAAATTCCTCATCCACCTTATTCTCCCGACCTTGCTCCTTCAGACTACCATTTGTTTCGTAGCTTACAGAATCATTTGGAAGAAACAGCTTTTGTAACACAGGAAGAGGTTAAAACTGACATTTGTGAGTTCTTCGAATCAAAGGCAAAAGAATTTTACAGTAATGGAATTAGTAAGCTTGTTAATAGATGGAAGGAAGTCATAGATAATCAGGGAAAATACACTGTTGATTGCATCTGTAATTAAATGTAACATTTGGTTACTTGTTTCAAAATTCAAAATTCGGACAGAACTTATGGGATTACCTGATAGTACTGCACTTGAATTCATAAAGTCTAGAGACCATAGCAAAAAGCTCATCTGAACAATTACCATGAAAGTATTTATAGAAAAGTCACAGGGAAGCTACATGATGGCAGTGAGAAAGTGACTGAAACTGAGATGCCAGTTTGGGACCAATAATGTTGCTGATTCTTCTTTGAATTTTATCAAGAATCTCTAATGCATTTGAAATGGACAAACAATTTAAATTTGAAAGTTAATCATCCTGCTATAAGTAAAGTGACATGTAGTTGACTAATTTTCAATAAATCCTACTTGCGATATAATGAATCATATAAACACCTAATAATAACAATAATAATAATAATCTTGTAATATTTAATAAAAAGAAAAAAAAGCAACTACAATGACAAGTGCAACAAAATATATAAGACAAAACAAACAAGAAAATAAGGAATTTGTAACAAAGTAAATCTTGCAAGCTTCAACAAAATCAAACACTCACGTTTGGTCAGAACCGTGGACAGGAATCTCTTCAGTATCGTCAAATGGTAACAAGGCATGAGCTGGCTTTCTCCCTCTTTCTACAGGTGGATGGAAGAGATCTGGCTCATCAGCAGAATCTTCATCATCATCTTTGAATTCATTCTTCTTGGGAATTTCCTTCACTGGAGTTAAATTCACCTGGTCACGATTTAGGTTAGCCAATACCATCAGCTCTTCAATGGGTGGGTAAATACAGCCATCACTGGTATGACACTGGTATAAATAAGAAGAAATCATTGGTTTGTGTCTTGGAAAAATCTGAAAAATGATATATATATATATATATATATTTCAGAGATTTACACCTCCCTCTAGAGCTTTCATACATTTCCCTCACACACTTGTTTCCCACTCCTAAACATACACTCTCACTAAAATTTTGTTTTTTATACCCAGAGTTATATATTCCGATTTCTTTTTGAATTTGTAGTTCTGATGGAATATTAGTGTTTTAGTCTTTTATATTATATTTTTAATATGACCTGAACATTGAGTTCTACCTGGATTCTATATTCTTGGGAATTTATATAATATATATATATAATACATTTATATAATATATATATATAATACATTTATATATATATATATATATAATATATATTTATATAATATATATATATAATACATTTATATATATATATATATATATATATATATATAAAATATATTTATATAATATATATATATAATACATTTATATATATATATATATATATATATATATATATATATATATAATATATATTTATATAATATATATATATAATACATTTATATAATATATATATATAATACATTTATATATATATATATATATATATAATATATATT
>OZ038488.1:38052149-38077149 GCA_964036315.1 Acanthosepion esculentum
CCTCATATATATATATATATATATATATATATATATATATATATTTGAACTTTACTCCAATCCTTCATGAGCTTCCTATACTTAGCTCTGATTAATTAATGTCATTTTCGTTTATGATCAATTTCAGCACGATATTTCTGTTAAGTTTGGAGAGTAATTCTACATTATTATTGCTCAAAGTAGAGTCTAATAGTGTTATAAAAACCTTGGAGAATTCCAGTAAGATATTTTTAATCATTTCCAAGATACAATGGTTAAAAGCTGAATCTAACAATTAGAAAATTTTGCTGTTACACGATTTGGAAAATTTTGCTGTTATATCTGGTGTGTGTGTTTATATATATATATATATATATATATATATATATATATATATATGTGTATGTGTGTGTAGCTATTCATTTAGATTTATTCAAAATTATTTTTATACAATTTAAACAGTTGTCAAAATTAACATACTTTTGTTACTGCAAGTCTGATGGGCCATCCACTGTTTTGACGGAGTATATATTGCACCTGTGGAATAAGAAACAAATTATGAAGCCTACAAATCTCTATGCAAATACTCATACAATGAAACTTACCTTCCAATGTCAGGTGCATGTGGCATGCTACAAAAGGACAGAAATCTTGCATAAAGACTCAACATCTTGAAATGATGTATGGAGTAATAAAATCAAAACAATCTGTCTGTTTATATTTTTCTTTCATCTCAATTCCTTCTCGTTTTCTGTTCTTTTCTTCATCTGATTTTCTTTTCATTTTTCTCTAGCTTGCTTACTTAAGCTTTTCGCCTTCACAGCCTTTTTCTAATTCGGCTGTCATGTGAAACTGAACAGATAGGCATGGCGTATTTAAGAGTAATTCACAGATTCGACAAACAAGTCTCTCATGACACTTCAACTTCCACTCTTTACGATTAGAAATTTGCAAATCTCCTCTCCACACCTCCCCCCACCATCCAACAGAAAGAGAATTTACTTTTTGTATTCTGCCTTTGATTATCAACTCACTCAGAATCCCTTTCAAATTAATCTCAGATTTCTCCCAGACAACTCGCAAAATCTATTGGTAGAATATTTTATTGATTCATTCGTTAATATCTTTTGGAAATTTATCCCCTTCATTTACTAAAAGCCTGCCACTCTTGGTGAGAAGAGACCATTTTTTTAAAAGAAATTGATTGGTTTTTGAATAAATATAATAAAATATTAATTAAAAGAATTTATCATCCCAAAAAACAAGACCAATTGTCCTAAACTAACATTTTATTGTCCTTAATTTTATGGTCCTTGTCTTGTCAGCCATCAGTCAGGCTAAAATAGTTTCAAAATGCTCTCCTAAAACAGCCTTCATGAAGTCGGGCCATTACCAAAGTAATCGTTATTGGCACATTATCCGTGAACCAAATTCACATTCTATCTGAGATTATATTCTTTTTGCACTGATGCCCTTAACTTTTTTTTTACTTAATGCCCACTAAGACACAAAGAGTCCCTGGGAGTGAAAGAGGACTTTCGTGAGATGAACAGGTCCCAGGAAGACAGTAAATGACAATTGGCATTCCATTTAAATTTTTGATGATTGTACATGGCAGGGAAGCATAAAACGGGAAGGGAGTTCCGCAGTCAGGAAGTGCGAGAAAAGAAACTATTAACATAGAACGTATGGCTACGACTAGCTATTTCAACAGTAAAACAATGAGACCCAGTCCCCAATCTAATCTTCTTATGTGCTGTGTCCCCTCTGGATGTAGGCGATCATGGCTCTCCATAATTTCCATCCTTTGTAGCTCTTAATAAATTTTGTCTTTTCATTATTTCTCCTAAGCTCTGTTCCGCCATGCATCAATCTTAAGCCCATCAAGTATGTTATGCATTGTTTTCCTCTTTCACTCAATCTGTCCTGTGAGTATCAGATTTTCCAAGCCCTCCTTCCTAATTATGTGCCAATCTAGTAGGATACTCAAATTCATGTGATCGAGTTATCAAGGATGAAAGCTAATTAGAAAAACTGCCATGAAAATATTTATAGTAAAAAACAGTGAAACCACATCATGGTGGTGGTAAAGTGACTGAAGTTGAGATGCCAGGTCAGGACCGATAACTTTACAGACCCTTCCTTGGATTTTGTGAAGGATCATGAGATATATATCTGGAACACCAGACAAGATATGGCAGTAATATTCAATGAACGGGCAAATGGTAGATTTATATACAAATGTGTAAAATGGATTCTGACAAGAAAAGCTGTCTGGCAAGACACATTAAACCAACCAATGAAAGGCATGAATCTAATTCTCCCTGTGAGTCTATTCTATTGCCAGATGTCTTAACATAAAAATTCATATCACTGAGATAATTTGCTGAGAAGGAACACTGTGACAAACCATTCTCCCATAACTACTTAATAACTTCAAGCAGTAGCATCTCAAAGCTGTTACACTCATAATGAACCATGACAGTTAAATCATTAATTAAATAAATAGATATTAAATTACTTACTTTGCTTTTGCTGGCATCCCGCAGACTGACTCCAAATAATTCGTCAAGAACGTCACCACAGCCAATTTTGCCCTAGGAAAGTATGTTAAATGAAGGAGTTAACATTTTATCAAACAATATGGCTGTTATGAATAAGTTCTCTAACATTACAAAGATGCAACATCAATACAAGGCCAGATCAAAAAGTATCAGGACTGGTGCTATAATAAGAAAACTACAACACATATCAATTCGGCATTTAATCTCCTTCAAAGTAGTTTCCTTCTGAAGCCACACACTTTATTCAGCATTGTTTCCATTGAGGGAAGCATTCCTGGAACTTCTATTTTGGGATAGCAAGCAGATGCCTCATCGCATTCTCTTGGATTTCCTCAGCGTCTTGAAATCTTGTTCTCTTCCTGGGATTTTATTTTTGGAAAGAGGAAAATGTTGCAAAGGGATCAACCTGAGGAATGTTGTACTTGGCCAAAAACTGCTACATAAACTACAATGAATGAACCTGAGGAATGTTGTACTTGGCCAAAAACTGCTACATAAACTACAATGAATGAACCTGAGGAATGTTGTACTTGGCCAAAAACTGCTACATAAACTACAATGAATGAACCTGAGGAATGTTGTACTTGGCCAAAAACTGCTACATAAACTACAATGAATGAACCTGAGGAATGTTGTACTTGGCCAAAAACTGCTGCACATGCTACATTGAATGGACAGGTGCATTGTTATCATGGTGTTACCACTCATTGGATGATGGAATTCTGTCCTTTTCCAACAAACAACATCCCACAAATGCTGCAACATATCATGATAGTACTCCGTGTTTACTGTCTGCCCAGAAGGAGCATACTCATGATGACCAATGACCTTGTAGTCAAAGAAAACTGTTAACAGTGTCTTGACATTGATTCATTTCCTTGGCTTCAGAAAGGTTGAAGCCTTGGTTTTGGAGTCATAGCCATAGACCTACAATTCATCACCTGTTATGACCGTTTTCAAAAAGTTTTCATCTTCACTATTTACTTTATTTAGACTATTGTCCTCATCTTAGTCGCCATATTTATTGTACACTCCGGTCTTCTTCAGGTGGTTAGAATGTCGAACTGAACCCTTTATTTTGCTCACTGAGGTAGACTGTTGTAGTTCCACATGCCATGTTTAATGGATGTCAGTTATCAGTTATCTCTTGTTAATTCCTCTCTAACAAGTTTTCCACTGCCTTAACCGAGTATTGAACTCACACTCTTTGGGTCTAACTGGATCTAACCAACACCTTTATCCACTGTGCCATGTGTCCTTGAGGACATCTGTGTATTAATTTCTGGGTATTATAAACCTAATGTCTTCAGCAACCATTTTTACCAGTGCTCATATTGCAATTTTCGCTGTTATCATTTCATGTTTTTGCAATTTTTGTTGTTATTATCGCTTTTCTCTGGCACTCCTTATTACTGGCTCCCATATTGTATTCATTTCTATGCTTGGTCGGCTCGGGAGATTTTTGTGGCCTAGCATATATGCCGATTCCTTAAGTTTATGAATTTTCCAATGGTGTTCTTTGTCTATGATCTCAACCTGATCTCACAGAGGGTGGTGATCTCCCTTCTATCTCCATATGTGGTCAGTCACACCTGATTTTTCCACTTTCACTCGTGTTACAGCTTTCTGGTGTTCTTGAAGACTATACCTTAAGGGGGCGGCATGTCTCCCCTTTTTATTTATTTTTGCAGCTGCACGGGATAGCGTACACACAGTCTTTAGTCATGTTCTGTGTAGATAAAATGCAATTTCCCTTCTGGTTAACTGAATCTGTATCTCACACTGAAACTGATGAATGGTCTGAACTGAACAATATCTAATGTTTACATCCTCTGACAACTCATGCAATGTGATTTGATGATCTTTCCGAACATCTGCATGTTTTAATCATTTCTGCTGATTACAGGTCTCTCAGAATGTGCTTAACTTTCAACATTTTATCAGCCATCTTGTAAACATCTGAACTACTCGTACACTCATCTACTTCATACAATTTTGTGTAGGTCTCTGCACAGGTACCACCAAGATTTTGGCAAAATCTGCTACAGTTTCTCTGCTCAATTTTTGATACCATGGTCACTGATGAAATCTCTGTTATGTGGTGAAATGACCACACTCTGCACACTTTCCTTCCAAGTACTGCTATAAACAATAGAAGTGAGAAAGAATGTAATAACTTAGTGTGCATGTGCAACAAAGTATAAGGTCTATCTGTGCCAAGCGGCTTCACACTGCATACTTTATCACTGCTACCATAGTAGCAGTCCTGATACTTTTTTGATCAGACCTTGTATATTTTGTAATTATTATAAATATTCTTTAGAAAGTTTTCGGTAAATTTTCATAGGTCTTACGTCTTCTTCTGCAACACTTCCTGGGGCGACATTTCGAACGAGAGTACGGCCAACCAAATACCTGAAAAAAGAATTAGCATGGCACACATTAATACAAAGTATTATTATAGAAGATGTTAATCAATAGAGGCAGAAAACTTAATCAATACTTTTTGAAATATTTAAAAAAACATGAGCAAATTGGATGAAAAGAAAATACCATAAATGGTAACTCAAGAAAAAATGAAAATAAACAACTGACTGGTATTCGTTCCTATCTCATAAGAGCTCGATTGATGAAAGTAAAATACTGTGCACATTGATTGAGAATAAAAAAAAAAAAAAAAGAGAACACCGGCAATAAGAAATGAATATTTGTTGTCAGGACCTACTTGCATCAGAATCATCATCCTCTATCTCTCCTTTCTCTCCACTGGTGGTGGTGGTAGAGATGGCTGAGAATGAAATGACTTTGATGAGGCCATTTGTGTGAATTTGGTTTTATTGGACAAATCTACACAACAAAGAAGCTCACAACTCTACAAGGCAGAGAAACCCACACATTTGGCCAGAAGTGCTTCACTCATGGCTCAAATGGGATTAATGCAGGTTAGATCTGGCAAACCTTGTGGCATTGGGCTGTCAGATGCTTTGTCATGGTCCACCTTGGTTATGCAGACCAGACTTGCACTGTCCTCTTCTGCCAGTTTGGCCAGTGAGATAGTGTATCTTTGCCTATTCCATCATTGGGGTCTTCAGAATTTGGTCACATTCAGTCTAGTCCTTCCTCTTCCAACTTACCATCATGGGTAGCCCTACAAGAGTTGATAATATATTAATATACATACACTAATGCCTGACTGCTCATATCTGAGTATGCTTCTCTGGTAGTGCAGCTATGCAATTTCTATTACAGACGCCCATGGTATGGTTTTCAGTAACTTTTCAAAGTTTCTGCACACTGGAATCGCCACCCCTAGGCCGATAACATCAAGAAGTCACCTTCCTGACAAATTGACTCTGGTGAGATTCAAACCTGGGTTTCATGGTTAAAAAGCAAACGTTCTAACCACTTGGCTACATGTACACACATACTTATGTTACAGATAACAATATGGCCCAACAACCATTCCTTTTCTTTACATAAAGAAGGCTGTCTTGATTTAGGAAAAAATGTCCCAAGAATTTTCAGGTGAAAGACAGAATGTAATCTTCGCAACACAGAAAATATGTCCTCAAGAAGAGTTTATGCACATTGCCAGTTATTAATGAGATTGTTAACTATGCTCCCAAGGATTGAACTCTTCACCCTTGACTAACAAATATTATTCAATTACCCTGTCCCACCTGTTAATTAAAAATAAGCCTACACTTTTCCATAAGAGCTTCTAAAAATTTGGTCAGAGGAAAGAGGATTTGTTTGCTTCTGGAATCTATGCTGGACAATTTCACAGATTAAACAGTGATGTCTCGAGATTGCAGACCTAGATACACCAGAACACTTATGCTAATTTTGAAGTTGATATTTCCTCTTTCTCTTTTTAAATCATTTTGCCCTGAGCAAGGCAGTAAAGCCTCTAAGATACAAGGGGTTATTGAGTATGAAAGAATAATAAAAAAAAGAAACATTATTAAGGAATAAGAACAAAAGAAGAGTAATCAAGAAGACAGTAGATAACAATTGACATTGCATTTAAATTTTTGAATATCAAAGTTGGCTAGAAAGCAAGGGCCAGGGTAAAAAGTACAGGAAACGAAACTGTTAGCATAGAAATTTCAGGTGTATCTAGCCAATTCAACTGTAAATTGATGAGAACTTGCTGCTTATCATAAAGATTAGGTACCCTAGTGAAGAGTTCAACCAATTATGATAAAAAAGGCACAGGGAAGCTACACTACACAGGTGGGAAAGTCACTGAAGTCGAGATGCCAGATCAGGATAATAATATTGCTGATTCTTCTTTGTATTTTACGAAGCATCTCTAAATATATAGCAAGGACACCAGACCATATGTGGCAGCAATATTCAAAGCAAGAACAAATGGCAAAATTATAAATATGTAAAATAGGTTCTGGCAAGAATAATTGTCTAATACGTCACAGTGAACCAACTGTGTTAGCAGTAAAAACCAACAATTTATTCAATATAATCTTCCCACTTCATGCCAGCAGAGAATGTTTTACCAGGAGAAGGTGCAATGTGTCACTCTATTGGAGGCTGGCATCAGCCATGCTGATGGAAGGCAGAAAGCAACCTCTCAGGTGATGAATAGAGAAGTTTATACATGCTGAGAAATCTGCTTTCTTAATATTGGGACGATCCTAGTTATTTAGTCAGCCTTGCACTGACACTTAAATTGGTAACTAACAGAACTAAGTTGAGAAATAGGTATTGTATCTTTAGGAATGGGTTTCAACATTTGTTGGGAAGAGAAAAAAAGAGATTTGGCAGCAAAATAGCAATTACTAACCTGACCAAAGATCTGAAAGTTCTCAAGACCATTTTTATTAAATCGAGGCAGTCTTCTTTGGTTAAACAAAATAACTGGGTGTTAAGTTACAGTGTTATCAGTTTGTAACAAGTATGCATATGTTGGCAATGTTTTACCTTTGTGCTCCCAAAAAATGGTGTGCCAAAAGGATATTATTCCCTTGACATCATTATTAAACTTTTTTTATGACGCCCTCAGCAGAGTTTTTTGTTTTAAAATTGACAATAAAGATATTGAACACTATTTATTGATTAGATTGATTATTTACTAGAATAATTTTATATTTACACGATTCTAAAAATATTCAAACCAACTATAATGAAATATTTACTGTTTGCCTTTTATAAAGAAATAAATATGGAAAGAAGTTTTTTTTTTTTATTTATAAATTCAAAAAAATGTCTGTGGACAAGATTTCCCTGACATTATTTTCATTTGCTCATGCCACATAAATTCCCTAAAATAGGTTGAAAGCAGCTCTTCCTCTCAACCAAAGATTCTTTTAATTTTTTTTTATTTTTAGTGAGACCACAAACAATCAATATTTTGAGTGTGCATCTCCTTATTCACTGAGTGGACAAAGTTTTCCTTGTCTTTGATTACAGCATGTCTTTTTATAAATTTCTGGATAAAAAGATTTCTCTTCAAATTTATTCCTTTATAAAATGGTAAATAATAAATATTGCATTGTATTTGGTTCACATATTTTTATAATTTTGTAAATAAACATTTCCAGTGGAGTCAAAAGTCTATACAGTAATGGCGGTATCAATTGAATAACCATAACTTATGTAGACACTATTTTTCTGCTGGTATGAAGGATAGACATTGTTCAGATGTTAATACATTATTAACTTGTATTTCTTATTCTCTTTTTCTCACTGATTATACACAGTATTTTATTTTCCATGATCAAACTCTTATGACAGAGGAATGAAAACCGGTGAGTTGTTTCAAATATCTTTTTTCTCCAGTTACCCTTTATTATAGCAGTAATTTCTTTTTGTCCATTTTTCTTATTTTTAATCTATTAAAATAAAAAAAATAATATAAAACTTGAAACCATGACAGATGCTATTATCAATATGTTTAAAATTGGCAGATACTATTTGTTGAAATTCACACATTGTCAATATATCATAAACATTTTGTTCGTTATTACTAATTTTATTGTTTCAATTATTTTATTGTTTTGGTAACAAAATCGCAATTATTAACACTGATAGAAATATGTAACTTTTTAAGACAATTTTTATTTAATCGAGACAGCCATTTTGTAAACAAAAGGGACGTTAGGTCACACTTAGAGTATTATCTGTTTGTAACATAAGTATACTTATGTTACTATATTATGCTGATATATTATTAATATATGTGCATTTCTTATCACTATTGTTCCCTCTTTTCTTTCTTAGTCATTGCAATAAAAAAAAAAATAGAGTAAGTAATGACTGAGCAGTAATAAAAAAGAAGCAAATAAAAACCAAAAATCAAGGGGAGATATCCCTAGACATGGACACCAGAACAAGAACAATCTACCCCTGTAGATTAAATAAATTGGTTGATTCATTTTCTATGGCTTATCAAAATTTTGCAGGTTATTTAAAGCCAGAAAATATTTTCAGATTGTAAGAATTTTTTTTTCTATGGAAGTAAATATAACGAAGCCAATGGGAACTGAAACTCAGCTCTCCAATTAATAATTCCAAGCCATATCCATTACACCATCTTCACATCCAAGCTGGTATTCCAAAGTGGTTACCCATCTAGGTACTGACCAGGCTTGACATTGCTTAACTTTGGTGATTGTATAGGAACTGGTGTTTCAACAAGACGTGGCTGTTTGTCAGATTAAATAAATAGTTCAGTTTGAAATTCCTTAAAGGTGACCCGGATTCATAGGCATCTGAAGGAGGCCAAAGGTCACCACAGCCAAATCACTGCGATAATGACAACAAAAACAAGAGCATGAAACTGAATGTTAAATAGCATAAATAATGAGAACTGCTGATTCCAGAAATTCAAATGGAAAGAAAAGAATATTTACTGGACTGTCATTCCAATGTCGTCACAAGGAACAAGTTCATATTCTTTATAAACCTGTAAAGAAAATTAATTACCGTTTTGATTGATAAAAAAGAAATTTATATCTTGTCAAATTAAGATAATTGGAAATATGACCTACTTCTTATATGTGCCTTGTCTTTTCAGGATGATGCTGATCATGGCTCTTCACAATTTCCTATCTTTTATAGCTCTTAATAAATTTTGTCTTTTTGTTATCTCTCCTAAATTTTGTTCCGCCATCCATTTACTTAAGCTCACTAGATAGGTTATACATTGTTTTCCTCTATCCATCTTACATCTCAGACAGAATGTGAATTTGGTTCATGGATAATGTGCCAATAACGATTACTTTAATAATGACCTGACTTTGTGAAGGCTGTTTTAGGAGAGCATTGTGTAATAATTTTAGCCTGACTGATGGCTGACAAGACAAGGACCTTAAAATTAAGGACAATAAAATGTTAGTTTAGGACAATTGGTCTTGTTTTTGGGGATGATAAATTCTTTTAATTAACATTCTAAAAAGAATGTTACTTTGCTTTGCTCTTTGCGAATGAAGAAGGGAGTTGTGATGTGCATTTTTGATGCTTTTAATCTGAACCCTTGGATTTATGACCCTTGGACTTATTTTTGTACCTGAACCACATTATCGTTATTTACCTCAAAATTTGAAACTTGGCTGATTAATAATTTTTCTTTTTTTTAAATGCTCTGTAATTTTTTCTTTCTCCATAAATTGATTAAATTTTATTTTCTTCTTCAGTGTATCATGTTCATTGCAAATGTTGGCGATCATGGCTCTCCACAATTTCCTGGCCTTTATAGCTCTTAATAAATTTTGTCTTTTTGTTATCTCTCCTAAACCTCTATCATCCCTTTTACTGAAACTCACTAGGTAGGTTATGCATTGTTTTTCACTGTCCTACTTGCCTTCAATCTGTCCTGAGAGTATAAAATTTTCCAAGCCCTCTTTCCTCGCTACATGCACTATAAATTTTCACTCTCTTTCTAATTCTAAGTATAAATGTCCTATTTGTTACTATTTTCTCTAAAACTTTGTTGTTGTTCACATATTTCGTCTATGGTATTCTCAGTATCCTTCTGTAGAACCACATTTCTGTTGCATCAACTCTCTTTCATTTGCTAGATAATTGTCCAGCATTCACTTCCATATAGAATGACTGGTATTATATAACAGGTCAGTACTTTTTTTCTTTGTTTCTAATAAAATTTTCCTGTTTCTTAATATACTTTGCTAAGCAAATTTCGCTGTCCTATTGCACCTCTGGATTGCAGTGTCATACTCTGTTAGAACATTTCCCAGATATTTAAATAGTTGTAGTTGTTTGATTTTGGTCTCTCCAATTTGTAATTTGCATGTAAGGTTGTTCCCTTTTGCTAACAACCAGACATTCTACGTTCTTGTAATTGAGGTTTATCCCTTTCTTCTAGCTTTCCTCCACTACCTTCTGTAGGAATTCTTTTTTCTTGTTTCCTTTCTGTGTCTGCTATCAACACCATGTCCTCTGCATATCTTATGTTGTTAAGATTGTGACCTCCAATAATGAATCCTGGAAGGACTTCTAATTCTCTCAGAATCACTTCACTGCAAAGGTTGAATAACTTCAGTGAGAAGACAACTCCTTTCTATTTTTGTACATTTACTGAATTCATTTTATATCTATATGCAGGCAGTTTGCTGCCAGTATAGGTTCTGGAATATTCTAATATCCTTTCCAAATTTGTCAAGATTGCATAGCAAAGTGCGAGAAAGAAAAAAAGGAATGCCCAAATTAAATTTGAACTTGAGCTGCTTTAAAAAGTTTTTTTTTTTTTTTTAAATCAACTGTATTCAGGGCCACTTGCCCACATGAAGTGAGACAATTGTGTTGGATGTAGTATATTCAGTAACAAAGCATAATGAAAAAGATTCATGGCAAGATTAAAGACATGACATGTGAACAAATAAGGATATGTTGCCAGGTGTTTATGCAGATTTAGCCAGTTACACCTTAAAGCCCTTTAGACGCTGAGAAGTATTGAGCCACTGTTCTCAGCATGCAGAGCATTGCTGCTCTGGTTTCTGTACTAAGTAGCAGGTTTTTGCAGCATTCTTTCCTCCACACCCAAGCAGTTTTGAATTCAAAGTTATCCTTCTTCTAGATCTAAAGATATGTTATGGTGAAAGAGAAGATAATTTTTTACTTACCCTCATATATACACATTATTAACTGTGCATTATATGTTTTATTTTTTTCCTAAATTTAATTAAATTTTTTATTCATGTTCAACCTATCTCTGGAAACCAGTAAAATGGTTTGAACCAAAGAAAAATAAAGAAAAGAGAATCTTAAAGAAATTTCATTGGTCCTCAACCGAACCTGTATACAGATGTGTAATACTTCTAAGTGTGCATGAATGCTAAAGCTTGATTCAAAGCAGAAATCCAGGGAGCAAAATTTTGATCTTAAGCGAAGCACACATAACTCTGACCTTTGGCATTATTCATATTACTTTTTACAAATACTCTATATAATGTATGAGAGAGAGATAGAGAGTGTCAGATATGCCATTTGCTGATGACTCTGAGGCAAAAAGCTGGTTCTTCACCTACCTTGGGAATAAGCACATCACCAGACTAAGATTTCCTTATTGCTTCACAAGTTTCCAGTAGTGTGGTGCTTCATCAAGTTTGATGAAAAATTCAAGATCCTAGTCTGTTCTACTATTTAACCCATAACTGGGGGTAGAAGAGATAGATTCATAGATTTTACAAGGGTATTTCCATGTAAGTGAATGCAATAAACTTGATTGGAAATCGAACTTGGCTCTCCAATTTCTCACTTATCTACCATCATGCTATCCATTCCCCCCCACACACACTCGTACTTATATAAAATAACCAGTATCAGCACTTGTGCTCATCTTTTTAAATTTTGGAAGCTAGAATCGTGTAATGCTTCAGTCTGCTATCTTTTCCTATTGCAAGATCAAAGTTATTAAATAAAAAAAGACTTACATTGAGTTTTTATATTACGAGCATCAAGTCAATTGTTAAGATGAAATGTTATAACTATCAACTACTTGTTTCAAAGTTAATCCCTGTTGCAGAAGCCTGCTTCAAATTTTCCACTTTAAAACTTGTTTCCCAAGTCTAGGCTTAACTGTTATCTTCCCCACATATTCACATAAACTGTGCCTTTTACTCTGTAATCTTCTACTTTGAGTGGCTCCCAGGCCTTGTACAAGGCAAACATCACTGTAAAAAAAAAATAAAAACAAAAAAAAACAACACCCACAAAACATACCTGTGGTTATTACTGCATGTATGTTGAGCAAACTTTAATTACAGTTTATTGGTGAAAACACATGATCTGGCCAAGGTGGTAGCACCAGGTAGAGAACTTTTGCATAGGACCAGATTCATCTTTAACTTGTGCAGGAAAGGTTCCAAAGCAAGAACGTAAAGCAAAGGCAAGAGCAGACAACCTTGATGAATGGAGCGAGACAATATGAGTGGGGACATGTACAGAAGTTGGATTCAGGAGCGAAAGTACGGCCCAAAACCAACCACTGAAAAGCTTCCAGAAATCAATGGTCAACCCTATAGAATGCCTTGGACTGATCTAAATTGATAAGTGTGGCTTCACTATCAACTTGCCTGATGATCAAGTGTACCATATGAAGGTTGCCCTAAATAATCTTGCCCACCACAACTCAAGTCTATTCGGAGCCAATCAGACTAGAGAGGACAGCCTGCAAATTGTTGGCTAAGATCTTGGCTAAAATTTTTAACTCTGTATTTAACATTGTTAAAGGCCGAAAGTTACCTATCCCATCCCCACTGTTTTTGTAAAGTAACTTGATTACACCTGGTGAAGCGTTGAGGCATAGAACCCTGCTTCAACCTGTTGTTGAAAATCAGTGCCAGCAAATGAACGAAAATGGGTGAGTGCCTCAAGTACAATTCATACGGTAGACCATCTAAACCCGGAGATTTGTCCTGGCCAACTTGCTTCAGTGCTTCCCAGATTTCCAACTCTGTGATGGGACCCTCGCACCCAGCCACTTCAGCTGCCTCCAGGCAAGGAAAGTCGGCTAAATAGGCATCAAACTGAGCCGTGCTCAGATCAGGCTCCCTGGTGAACAGATCCTGGTAGTAGTCACAAAAAAGTCCCACATATGCCCGATTATACGGCAATGTGACGCACACGATATGTCAACGAGATGCATTCCTAACTTTCAAATGTAGCACTGGTTGCTTGGTCAATGAATGCTAAGGAATTATAAGGAAATGGCTAATATTACCATTATCATAATTGATGTGGAGAACCAATACTACACTTTGATCCCAACTCAATGGCCAAAATGTGAAGAAAGACATAACATAACTTGCTTTTTGATCAATGAATTCTGAATGTTTCCTTATAAGGAAAGAAATTTTATTACCACTACCATATCTGGTAAATTAAAGAAAATGGTAAAAAAAGAATGGAACAAATTTTTTAAAAACTCACTAGAATGAGTTTCAAGAATACTGCAATTTTACTTGGGGAGAAAAAAAAGAAAAGATTTTTTTGCATTTAAATTAAGGATTGGTGCAAAATGTTTCTTTAGAAAACAAACTTGGATAAACTTAGATAAGTTATGACAAGACATCCATCATTATGAAGAATTAGTCAAAAGATCACTTGACAAATACAAAGCAAAATGCTTTCCATCATTACAAAGCAAAATCTCAATTTATCTTTAAAATATGACATGACTTACTGGAAGTCCCCAAGTTTCGTCTAAGAAGCTTGCATTCTGAAAGAAAGAAAAGTTTTCCTTAAATCAATGAAGGAACTTTATTACTGAATTAATGTTAATTTCATTATATATATGTGTGTGTGTGTGTGTGTGTGTGTGTGTGCAGATATGTAAAGAAAATAGGAAAGAACACGTTAGGTAAATAATCCGGAGTTCTTTAGTATTTTTGTTTTTATTTTTAAAAAACAGTGCTCCATACAGAAGTAGAGCTTAAATTATATTTTTTTTGAAACATGAGAACTCTTATGTAGCAAAGGAATCATATTTTTTTAAAAATAATATAATATATATATATATATATATATATATATATATATATATATATATATATATATATATATATAGATAGATAGATAGATAGATAGACAGATACATAAAAGGGAGAGATTATTGTTGTTCCACTGAGAGAAAAGCATATATTTTAAAGAGAGAAAATATATGTATATTATTTCCACATAATATTTAAAGGAATAGGTTTTTCTTCCTATGTTAAACCATTAACCATTATCTTTTGTATGTAGTAGTGGTCATCTGAATCCATCTTGTACGAGCTGAAAAATGTTCCTTTGCTTGAGGTGCAATAAAACAATTAAATTTGGTCAGAGAAAGGGAAAGAAAGAAGGATGTCTTTGTTCTTATCTTTTGATGTCCAAATGTAACTTTTCATGGTGTCTTCCTCTATTCTTGTGTATTGTGTTTTTGCCAGTATGTGTATATATATTCTCTCTCTCTCTCTCCAGAAAAGCACGGCATGTGGAACTAGAACAATTTATTCCAGTAGACAAAATAAAGGTTTTGATTTGAAATTCAAATGTATACCACCTGAAGAAAACTGGCCAACAATGGCCATACAACATTGTGAATATGACAATAAAGATGAGGACAACAGTCCAAACCATGTGAATAGTGCAAATAACTTCTTGATTATAAAAATTTTGTATTTTGCACTTTCTGCTTTCTTCTTTTCTTTCCTTTTTCCTTGTGAAGGAGTTGAATATTTTTATAGAGGTCAAATTTTCACTCCGTCAACATTCTGCAGTATTAATTAAATTTTAAGTCACCATCAGAATTCATGATCTGATTCAAAGAATTTATAAATAGAGGTGTTGAGAAATAAAAATAGAAGAAAAAATCCTGTTCAGAAAAGAGAAAACTATCCAGAAATAGGTGTCGACCTACCTTCAAATTAAGGAGGAATCTGATTTCTGTAATCTCAAATAGTAAAGAAATGAAAATTTCTGCAAAGAAAGAAAACAGAGTTTCAAATAATTAAATCATCATAGGATATACTAATGAACTCTATGATCTATCGACAACTAAAAAAGAAAATGTAAATGGTGCAGCCACTTGTATCCGAGGATGCCAGTCTACTAGGTCAGCTAGCTAATTCCCATTGTAGATGCCACAGGTGAGTTCAGAGCCTACCTGTATTTTATAGTGAAACTATGCTGAATGGACCTTAGTTACAGTTTCTGGGAGAGAGCACATTATCTAGTATAATCGACAGTCTGAACAAGGCCAGCACACTCAAACTCTCGGTCATGATGACTTGTGACTTCATGCTAGCACAAACACTGATGGATAATTTTTTTTTTTTTAAATTCCATGTACAGATTTCATAAATGTTGAATATATATTATCTATTTTAGCCCATTAGGATGATTATTTTTTTCCTTAGTTGGTTTGGTTTTGACACATTTTGATAAACATTTGAACCTGAGATTATCCCCACCAACTAGTTAATTAGTAGGACTTGTATCAGTAAGTTATTATAATCTCCAAAAAATTCTTACAATCTAAAAAAATTTTCTCGTTTAAATAACCTGAAGAAGGTTGATAATCCATAAAAAACAAATCCATTAATCAGTTTTAGAATTTCTCAAAACTGATTGATTTGTTTTTTTATGGATTATCAACCTTTTTCAGGTTATTTAAACGAGAAAATTTTTTTAGATTGTAAGAATTTTTTGGAGATTATAATAACTTAATGATACAAGTCCTACTAATTAACCCATAGTTGGTGGAGATAAGAGGCAGATTCATACCTTCCCCAACAATATGTGTGTGTAAGTGAATATAATGACTCCACCTGGAATTGGAACTTTGGCTCCTCAACATCTGATTCTGAGCCATTAATCATTATACATCTTGCACATCCAAAACTTACAGCACCTAGTGTTCCCAAACAGTCAACTATTGAGGTACTGACAAGGCTTTGATGCTACTCAACTTCAGTGATCATATGGCCACATTATTGCTTTGCAATAAAACTGCTATAATAAGAGTAATAATAATAGTATGGGCAAGTGGCTGAGTAGTTAGAAAATTCACTTTTTGATTATGAGACACGTTCAAAAATTGTTGTTTATCAAATAGTTGACTTCTTGATGTTATTGGCCTACAGGAGGGGGATCCCAGAATGCAGCACCTTTGGAAAGTACATAAAAAAATCATACTACAGGTTGACCCAAGTGTCATGAATGAAATTATGTAGACAGAAGCCATAGGAGCCATTGGTGGTTGTGCTAGCACAAAGTCACAAGTCATCGTGACCGAGGGTTTGAGCATACCAGCCTTGTTCAGAGTGTTGATCACACAAGATAATGCACTCTATCCCAGAAACGGTAAATAAGGTCCGCTTAGAATAGCTGCAGTATAAACACCACAGATGGGGCTCTGTGGGTGTTGAACAAATGCAAATGTACCTGAGCAGGCGTCTGCAACTGGGATTGGCTAGCTGCCCTAGCAGACCAGCATACTTGGATACGAGTGGCCAGCCACCATCAATACTAATAATAATAATGAGAATAATAATGATGACATCTGAGTAAATATTATTATGGAATCTGGTTAGGTAAGAACAACCATCTGAGGTAATGATGAATGGCAACAAAATTAGCTAAATCTTATCAAATAACAGAAACCACACCCCCTGTAGACTTCAAACAACAACAACATCTAATATGCACATGTCTCTAGAAGGGAACATAATGACGTAATTAAAATGAATTTCCACACTACATGAAAACAAAAGGTTAAGATTTGATTGATTTTTAGGCAATGTATAACCTTTGTACCTTCAAAAAAAAAAATAAATAAATAAATGGTGTGCCAAAAAGACAGTTATTCCCTTGATGCTGATATTACATTGATTGTTTTGACTCACTCGGCAATGTTTATTTACAAGATTATAAAACATGTGAACCAAACAGAATGCAATAAATATTATTTACCATTTTATAAAAAGACAAATTTGAAAAGAAATCATTTTATTAAAATATTTATAAAAAATTATCAAAATATGTGAACCAACAACAATGCAATATTTGCAGTAAAAATTATAGACATTCTGTAATTAAACATAAGGAAAACTTTGAATCGGGAGATACACACTCAGAATATTTAGTGTTTGTGGTTTTACCTCGAATCTAAAATAAAAGAATGTTTGGTTGAGAGGAAGAGATGCTCTCAATTTATTTTAGTGAATTTATGTGGTGAGAGAAAATGAAAGTAAAACTCTGAAAATGCATTTTTCAAAATTTATAATTAAAGTTGTCATTGTGTTGATTTCATTTTTCTTTGTCACAGACATTTTCATAACTTTACAAATAAAAAAAATTACTTTTCATATTTATTTCTCTGTGAAGTGGTGAACAATAAATATTTCATTATCGTCTATTCTTATAATTGTGTAGATATAAAATTATTCTTGTAAATAAGCAATTTAATAAATAGAGTTAAACATCTTTGCTGTCATTTCTCAAGAATAAAAACAAATGTGGAAATCTATTTTCATGTTTAAGTCTTATCCAAATTCTAATCATCACTTTTTAAAACAATAAACTCTACCAAGAGAGTCAAAAACAGTGAAATAACAGTGTCCAAAGAATAACTGTCCTTTTGACACACCATATTTCTTTACAGCTTATCAATCAATTTTTGTTTTTATTTTGTAGGTAATTTAAGGCTGAATCCTATCGTTTTTTTTTGGGGGGGGGTTGTGAGTGAATATTGAATTAACAATTTCTTTTCAGGATAACAATGATCTGTCCAGATACATGTACCACTATTTTACCCCTATTTAGGGGATGGAGATGAATGCATACATATCCCAAATATATTTGCACATAAGTGAATGCAATTAAGTCAACTGGAATTTGAACTTAGCTCTCCAATTTTCCATTCTGAGCCAATATCCATTACACCACTTAAACATCCACTATACTAGAAGGAAGTCTAATTTTTTTTTTTTTTTTTTTAAGCTTATCACCCCAAGCAAGGCTGGAAGCCACTAGCACGCAAGGGGTTACAGAAGGTTTGGAGGAAGAGCAGATAGGAGTGGTAAAGGAGAGGATGTGGAGAAAGATAGTGGATTGATCAAGGCAAGGGGGTTACAGAAGATTTGGAGCGAGAGCAGATAGGAATGAAAAGTGAAAGGATGTGGAGAAGGGAAGTGGATAGATCAAGGCAGCTGGAGATGTCGATTGATGTTACACTTAAAGGCAAGGGGGTTACAGAAGATTTGGAGCGAGAGCAGATAGGAATGAAAGGTGAAAGGATGTGGAGAAGGGAAGTGGATAGATCAAGGCAGCTGGAGATGTCGATTGACGTTACACTTAAAGGCAAGGGGGTTACAGAAGATTTGGAGCGAGAGCAGATAGGAATGAAAGGTGAAAGGATGTGGAGAAGGGAAGTGGATAGATCAAGGCAACTGGAGATGTCGATTGACGTTACACTTAAATTTAAACTTAAATAGTGTCTTGAAAAAATGTTTTAAGAGAAAGATTTCGTAAATTTCAACCTAACATTAAGTGTTCGATCAATGAAAGCTGATATGGAAAATGGCTAATCTTACCATCATTAATACAGGAGACCTTAACATTGTATATAAGATGCAAGCTGACAGTCTGAGACATTTTTTAACCTGCATCTAATATGCCATCAAATTCAATTGTTTTAATAAAATGTTAAATAAACACATTAGAAAGTAATTCTATTTTTTTTCTTACCAGATAAAATCTCGTTTCCAAGAATCGAATGTTCAGGATGATACCATATCTGTGATGAGAGAGACAAAGAAAAAACAAAAAGAGACCTCATAAACATTTCATGCAAGATCAGAAAATGCAAAAAGATGATTGCAAAAAAAGTTCCCATATTAAGTTAATATTCTCACTTTTCACGTTATGTTATTGCCTACCAGTGACAGGGCAATCATAAATGTTAAATGTTGAAAAAGTATTTAAGACAAAATCATTTAAAAGAAGGAACAGACTCACTTCTGCCATCTGCCGATTTTTCATGAGTAGCTCAACAGGTACTCCAAGCACTTTTTTCACCAAGGCATAACGAATAAAAAGTCGTCCCCTACCCTGTAGGTTGCATACCTGACAATGGAGAGAAAAATACTTTTAAAGTGTTTAAAGATAAAAAAAAAGTGTTAAAAGTGCTTTTAATAAAATAAAATAAAATAAAATAAAACTTATAATTCTTCTTCTTCTTCCCAAAAATATATATATATATATGTGTGTGTGTGTGTGTGTGATATCACACACTGAGTGTTGGTGTTAATAAAATAGTGCTTCATGTAATGTAACTATTTAACTATATATAGGCTATTAAGTATATATTTAACTATATATAGGATATTAAGTATATATTTAACTATATATAGGATATTAAGTATATATTTAACTATATATAGGATATTAAGTATATATTTAACTATATATAGGATATTAAGTATATATTTAACTATATATAGGATATTAAGTATATATTTAAATATATATAGGATATTAAGTATATATTTAAATATATAGAGGATATTAAGTATATATTTAAATATATATATATATAGGCTATTAAGTATATATTAATAAATATACATTTTTTTTACTCACTGGTAGCATCACTTGAAGTTTCATTTTTCTTTCTTTTATTCATTTTCTCACAAAAAAAAAGTTGTTTTTTTTTTACAGTAAGGTTCACCCTGTACAAGGGCCAGAGACCACTTGAGGTAGAGGATTACAATAAGTGTAGTTTATGCAGATAGGAGAGGGAGATAATAGTTGACTCTAGACTTGAACAGGTTAATATTGTAGTGATTGGGGAAACATCCTCTCGCTAATGGAATACAGAGGGTATGTGGGTGGTTTGCTACTATGTCAGTATCATGGCAGGTCCTAGCCATGAAGGTCAGACCTGTTGGAACCAGGAGATGCAGTTTGTCTGAGCATTTTCCATGGGAGTAGCCATAGGGCAATGAGACGCTCATCACAAGAGCAGATGTTAATGGATACATAAATTACACACAGTAGACAATGCCATTTCCTCAGAAATAAAAATGGGTTGAAGAGGTAATTTAACTAATTGGTACCCCCCCACCATTTAATCAATTAGTACTAAATTAGTACTAGCTCCTGTTTAATGTTTATGCTGTCATTAGCTGCCAATCTATGGGGTCATGACCCATTTATAAAAAATAATTTTTTAATTTTTGCTTCTTCGCTTAGTTTAAATTTAACAGAGGTCATATTTGATTAGTTGATCAGAGTAAAGCCAAGAAGTTGTATTTTGCTTTTAAATCTAAATAAATTGTTCACTCACCAGTAATTTACAATCACCTGATGAGATGCATTGGTGCATCAAAACACGACTGCAATTGTGTAGCAATTTTGACATGTTTTTGGTGTAATATCCTAAAATAAAGAACATTGCTCTACTTCATATTGAGCCCTCTTTTAAATTAAAATGTTGGAATTGTACTCTATTCGTTCTCATGTTACCTGGAGATATATATATATATATATATATATATATATATATATATATATATATATATATATATATATATTAGCTTGAAACAGACACAATTATGGGTTAAAATTTGAGAGAATGATAGAATAAGGAACAAGTAGGAAACATTTATAAATTTAACATGTTTTGTCTTCATTGGAAATTTTTGGAAATGAGTTATGGAAGAGAAAATTCCGGTATTCCGAGTTCTGTATTGTTTGTTTTTTCATTGGTCAGGTTTGATCTCACAAGTTTTTGTTATACATGTACATGTCTGGTGTTTAGTGGGCATGTTTGCATTTGTGTTTGTCTGGTAGTACTTGTGTATTTAATTCCTGAAGATGGTAGTGGGAGGAAAGATAGAAGGGAAGTTGATTGATTGATTTAATTGTTTAACAGCATATCAACTCTTTATGGGTCATTTAATGCTGAAATTTAATTTTCTTGGTACTATGAAGTAATAAAAATATATGTTATTCTGCTTTCACAGCTGAGTATATGATAGATGATACTCAGCTTTTGTGGATATACATGTTTGTGTGGATATAATTACTAGAGGCGGTGATATTTTTGTTTTATATTATAGTTTTTTTCAAGTTATATTTTGGAATACAGTGTGATTTCTTTAAGAAATTTTAGGATAATATATGGATTAATGCCATGAAAGAGTTCTTTCATGTTGGTTGTTTGGTTAATATTGTTTAACAGCATATCAACCTTTGTGGTTATTTAATGCCAAAATCTAAATATTTTGAACACAATTTTATGGCTTCAACTAAATATATTTTGAATGCAATTATATGCCTTCAACTACAGATAAAATGTATTGTATGACATTATTGTGACACTGGTAGTATGAAATTAGTATTAAAAAGGGTTTATGTGGAATCCCCATCTAGAACTGGAGAATTGGAAGGGTTAAAAACTTTAAGATTATTAAGATGAAAACATAAATTGAAATATGAAGGTTGGTGATATAAGCAATCTGATATTGGAGAAATGTCAAATGTAAGCTGAAAAAGATTTGCCAGACCGGGAATATGAGCACTCTGGAATGTGCAGAGAATTATTTGAAACATGTCTTCAAAGTCAAAACAGGGAAAATTCTTTGTTGTTTGAAATAAATTTCAAAAACACAAAAAGTTGTTATTAGAAAAAGTCACTGTTTAGAATAGTTGACTGCTTTTTGTTTGAAGGTCATTGTCGGCCAGGAAGTGAATTTGAGTAAAGCCAAAATGTAAACAATGAGATTTTAAATTAGTCATTTTGAAAGTCAAGAAACAAAATGAAATTCTTTTATGTTAAAGAACACAGAGATAATTTTTAAACCCAAAAGTTTATTAATGGCCAATTGTTGAAAGGAATGTTAAAACAAAGTTTATTGTCAAAGGGATTATTGTTTTGAAATAGATGATCACTTTGATTGAGGGTCAGTGTCATGTCTCTGGGGTTGGAGAAAATAATTAACTGATGAATAATTAATGAGTTTTGAGGTGCAGTAGAAATTGGGCAGAACACACATAAACTGAACACTTAGGTGAAGCCAGCAGGTGGGGTGAGAGATACAGACAAGACATAACAGAAGCAAAGGAGGAGCTGCTGAACCCCACATGACCTACTGCTGAAAGAAGTCATGGCTTAATTCCTTGTGTATGTTTTAACCCACTCCAAGTTTTAGAAGCAAGAAACAGTGTCATTGTAGAGAGTTTAATGGGAAGGGCTAATTTTGTTGTATTAATGACTATATAAACCAACTGAAAATTAACTCAGCAACCTTCTTCATTATTTGTTACAATATTTGTATTTTCATCAGTGGAAGCATTCTTTGTCCTTTTCATGGCACGGTTCTGCCACAACTTGATTCAGCACTTAAGTATGGCTAAAAATTCGATCTTCATTACTCTGTGATCAAAGAACACAATGTGGGGCGGGGCAGATGAAGAACTGAACAGATAACCATCAGTTGACCATCAGCAGTACTGACCAGATATTGTATTAAAATTTAGATTATGTAATGGTTATTCTCTACTCAGCAGCTGAAGATTGCATTGTGCATGAAACTCCGAGACATACTACCAGTCAGGAAAAATATATATCTATATATGTGTGTGTATGATGTATGTGTGTATATTAGCTTGAAACCGAATCAAATATAGCTTAAAATTTGACAGAATGATAGAATAAGGAACAAATAGAAAAAATTTCTAAATTCGACATGTTGCTGCCAGATGTACTTTATCATCATACCCAGAACTACTGGAAGGGGTGTGCCTGTATGTGTGCATATCAAATATCTAGTAGGTCTTGCAGTGTGTTGATTGTTGGTCAGATATATTAGTTTTTATTTGGTACATTTATAGGGTAAAAGTGCTCAATATCAGAGATAGAGTGTTTATAGATACAGACACTATAGACTGAGGAATCAACATTGCATGATGACTGTCAGTTTCTCAATGCAGTCTTCAAATCTTGGTTTGAAGTTCACATTGAAAAGTGAAACTAACAGTCACCATGCAGTGTTGATTCCTATATCTACACTGTCTTTCACTCTTTCTCTCTCTCATATATATATATATATATATATATATATATATAATATGTGTGTATGTACGTATTTTTTTAAAGTAATTTTTAAGAAATGAGGCTTATGGTCACATCCTGTTGAAACACTAGTTTCCATACAATCACCAGAGTTAAGCAATATTGAACCTACTCAAAACTCAGATAGGTGACCTCTTGGGAATGCCAGGTGTTGTAAGCTTGGATGTGCAGGTGGCATAATGGATAATTGAAAAGAAAAGAAAAATGTGGTGAAAGTTTTCTGAATTCAACAGCTTTTCAATCATCCCTGATCAAAGAGGAGTGATGATAAATCTGACAGCTTAAGCAAACAAAATTTGATTTGGTAATTTCATTTTATTGTTTAAGTTTTAAATTTATTAATAATCAGGATTGGTCAAAAAGCTGGTTGATTAAAAGAATTTTCACCACCTTTTTTCTTTTCTTTTTGTTTAATAGTAAATTTTGAAGATGTCAGCATTTCTTCTTGCTATGATGAAGATTTTTACCAAGAAATTGTCTAAACTTTTGATTCTATTTTTGATTCAGAAAAATTTGGATTAGAACAGGAATAGTTTTAGTTTATAAATATGTAAACACATGCATAATGTAAACATGTAAACACATTCATAATGTAAACCATGTAAACACATTCATAATGTAAACCATGTAAACACATTCGTAATGTAAATATGTAAACACATTCATAATGTAAACCATGTAAACACATTCGTAATGTAAATATGTAAACACATTCATAATGTAAACCATGTAAACACATTCGTAATGTAAATATGTAAACACATTCATAATGTAAACCATGTAAACACATTCGTAATGTAAACCATGTAAACACATTCGTAATGTAAACCATGTAAACACATTCATAATGTAAACCATGTAAACACATTCGTAATGTAAACCATGTAAACACATTCGTAATGTAAATATGTAAACACATTCATAATGTAAACATGTAAACACATCATAATTTCATAGACCGATAAGTCAATCAAAGAAAAGCAGCTTCAGAATCCTAGTGGAATCTTTAAGAAAAATAAGAATGAATTTATTGCATACTCACTTTCTTTGATTCCTTCACTATGTCTGTAACCATGCTGAAGATTGGGTTAATCCTACTCAAAGGAAAAAAAATAGTTTCAAAAGTTAATGAGCAAAGAATTCAGAAGATTTATTTAGATGAAAAAAGAAAAAGAAATACAAGGATTTATCATTCTGAGCAGCTAAACATTATACTACCAATATCATTCAAGTCGTTCAAAGATCATGTGAGCATGAAACTCAGGTTATGACTAGAGCTATCCTTTCATAGGATTTAACATTGTTAAGCATTTTTTGCTTAATCTAGGGAATGTAGGCCTCAAGCACTTTACCGAGG
>OZ038488.1:38092622-38110122 GCA_964036315.1 Acanthosepion esculentum
AAATCAGTTGAGAATCACTGGATTAGATGTTTTGAACTTTTTATAGTAAATGATAAATTCAAATAAATACCTGATATTTATCGTTTATTAGAACATTGGAATCCATCTTGCATATTTATAAATCTATCATTTGTCCGTGCATTAGATATTGCTCATGCTGCCATATCTAGTTTGTTGTTCTTACTGTAGATCTCAAGATTCTTGACAAAATTCAAAGAAGGGTCTGCAATGTAATTGATCCTGATCTGGCATCTCGACTTCAGTCACTTTCTCACCAATGTGACATGGCTTCCCTCTGTTTTTTCTACAAATATTTTCATGGAAACTGTTTTGATGAGCTTTTATTCCTAGTGACTTGACTACACAAATTTAAGGGTGCTACTAGATTGGCAATTAGGTCTCACCCTTTTACTGTTGAACTAGCTGGATGCAACCACCACTTCTCCTTTAACAGTTTATTTTCTCACATTTCTCACCTGTGGAACTACCTTCCATTCAACTGGTTCCCTGATAACTACAATCTTCAAAAATTTAAATACAATCTTCTGTCTTCTTAAACCCTGTTCCTTTTTTGTCCTTTCCTCAATCTTCTCTACTTTTCATTCTCTTTCATTCCCTGTAACAATTCCCTGTGTCCTAGTGGCATTATCCCCTTGCTTGGGGTGAAATAAAAAAGTTAAGAAAAAAGTCCATTCAATTCAAACAAAAAGGTCCACTCAGTTTAAGCAAGAAGAAAAATTCAGTTCAAACAAAACTGTTCAATTAGTTCAGACAAAAAGGTCCATTTACTTCAAACAAAAGATGCATTTGAACAGAAAGTACATTCAATTAAAATCCAGGTGTTCAAACCATTGGTAGTTCCTTAAAAATATGAATTGACCGATACAAAAATAGGAAAGAATTTGTGATAGTATGAGATGGGGCATGTTTGCTTCATAATAAGAGAGAAATTTCAGATCAGTTCAGATGCTATCATTTACAATCATTTTCCAAGCATAAAACAAAAGAAATACATATGAAAGTTACTTTGAAAGTAAAGCCTCCTACCTTTGGTTTGTTGGGCTTTCAAGAAGCTTGTAGATCCAACACCAATAATCAGTTTTGGAAAACCAGCCACCATTTTCTAAAAGAAGAAACTCAGGTAACAAAAGGTGGACAAGCATATAAGAATGTTGTAGAGCAAATATAATTATTTATTTAAAAATTCTGGTGTCTTATCAAGTGATGGTGTTGAAAGTAGAATAAAGGGTCTTTATTCTACATTCAACACCATCACTTGATAAGACACCAGAAGTATTGAAACAAAATGGCTAGTTTTGTTGTGATTTTATAACATATTTATGTTATAATTTTTGAATAAATAAGTATATATATATATATATATATATATATATATATATATATATATAATTTTCAAATAAATAATTATATATATATATATATATATATATATATATATATATAATTTTCAAATAAATAATTATATATATATATATATATAATTTTCAAATAAATAATTATATATATATATATATATATATATATATATATATAATTTTCAAATAAATAATTATATATATATATATATAATTTTCAAATAAATAATTATATATATATATATAATTTTCAAATAAATAATTATATATATATATATATAATTTTCAAATAAATAATTATATATATATATATATAATTTTCAAATAAATAATTATATATATATATATATAATTTTCAAATAAATAATTATATATATATATATATAATTTTCAAATAAATAATTATATATATATATATATAATTTTCAAATAAATAATTATATATATATATATATATATATATAATATTCAAATAAATAATTATATATATATATATATATATATATATATATATAATTTTCAAGTAAATAATTATATATATATATATATATAATTTTCAAATAAATAATTATATATATATATATATATATAATTTTCAAATAAATAATTATATATATATATATATATATATAATTTTCAAATAAATAATTATATATATATATATATATATAATTTTCAAATAAATAATTATATATATATATATATATATAATTTTCAAATAAATAATTATATATATATATATATATATATATATAATTTTCAAATAAATAATTATATATATATATATATATATAATTTTCAAATAAATAATTATATATATATATATATATATATATATATATATATAATTTTCAAATAAATAATTATATATATATATATATATATATATAATTTTCAAATAAATAATTATATATATATATATATATATATAATTTTCAAATAAATAATTATATATATATATATATATATATATAATTTTCAAATAAATAATTATATATATATATATATATATATATATATATATATATAATTTTCAAATAAATAATTATATATATATATATATATATATATATATAATTTTCAAATAAATAATTATATATATATATATATATATATATATATATATAATTTTCAAATAAATAATTATATATATATATATATATATATATATATATATATATATATATATATATATATATTGGCAGCTTGTTGTCATTGGGACATGTTTCGTTGAATAATTTAGACAAGTTTTGTTTACTTATTTTCAATTGTACATATCACCATAACGGTTTTCACTTCACTTGTAAAAATATTCTAACTTTTAGATGAACACAGCAATTTTGTCAAATGAAAATGATGAACACTACAATATTTGACTTGAAATAAGCAACACTCTGATGATGACATTGTGCTAATGTCAAAAGTACTCAGAAATAAATGAATCAGCATCAAAATGGTAATTCTCTCTCTTCCTTTAATAATGACACCAACAATATTGTTCATGAATATGAAAGGATCCAATCAAAAACAAAACTTGTGTAAATTATTAAATGAAACATGTTTCTCTCTCGCTCTCTCTCTCTCATATATATATATATATATATATATATATATATATATATATATGACAGAATTATAAAATGAACAGAATTTCTGTCAATAAACTGCTCAATAGTTGACTAGAGCAATAATTATTGAAACCAAAATAAGAAAGTTCAGTACTTATTGATGTCAATTTTGATTTTCATAATTTTTCACTTCTCATTTGTCAGAACTATCGAGGAGTTAGAAATGACGAAACTCAAAGTTGACATCTGATAAATATTGAACTTTTTTATTTTTGTTTCAGTCAACTACTGAGCTCTTTATTGACAGAAATTATGTTGATTTTACAATTCTGTTACATTATATATATATATATATATATATATATATATATATATATATATATATATATATAATTATTTCACTATATATATATATATGACAGAATTATAAAATGAACAGGAGGCCATAGAAGAAGATCAAACAGAATTGATACGTGGTACCAAAATAATATTAATGTCATTCAGTTTATTGGTATTATGCATAGGGAACTAAGTGTGCTCCTTTAAAAAACACAATTTATCAGTGGGAAAATCCAATCATAATATATGAATGAATAGGTATAAACAGGAAGTCCTCAGTTTGAATTTGTGGAGGAGTTGTTGTTGTTATTTACATGTAGGCTATTGTTGCTGTTATCACAATGTTTCAACTGTTGTGCCCTCCAGCCTTCGTCAGGGGTATATCAATGCGAGTAACCTACAAGGAATTTTGAACTGAACCCTTTATTTAATCTACAGGCTGAAAGTCTTGTAACTCCAACATAATATAATTTTCTATTACAGATGTCTGAAATGAGCTCCTACAGTTTTAAAGAGAAGTAGGAGTGACAAGACTTTCAGACCACCCTGTACAATGGGCAGACTATTCTCTGATTGAATAAACTGTTAGCTCTGCTACTGGAAAACTTGGTTCACTGTAACATTATTCATTGTGCCAAATAATTTTTCTCATCAGAATTCATCTTGCACATTTATAAATTTACCATTCATCCGTACATTGAATATTACTGCCATATCTCGTCTGATGCTCCCGCTATATAACTTGAGATTCCTGACAAAATCCAAAGAATGGTCTGTAATGTAATTGCTTCTGAACTGGTATCTCAACTTCAGTCACTTTCCCAGCTCTGTAATATGGCTTCTCTCTATCTTTTCCATAAATATTTTCCTGATGATTGTTCGAATGAGCTTTCCTTGTTCCTTCATTATATTAATTTAAGTGTATTACTAGATTAACAACTAAATCTCATCATTTTCAGACTGAGAAAATTCTTCGAAAACAATTATTCAAAAAAACATTTATTCAAATTGTAAATTGTTTGAATAAAATTTAATCAAAAGGACAATTACACTAAATGACAATTATTCAAAATACTTATGTTTGAAATACGCCTGTGGTCTTGCTTTGAGAGTGTCAGTTCTGATTTACCTAGAACTAATAACGCCCTTGAAAGATGGCATAGGGATTTTTTGAAGCACGTCTCATCCCATCATCCCACAATATGGAAATTTTTAGATGCTCTTAAAAGAGAACAGAACTTGTAAGAAATTTACAATGGAAAAGTAAAATCAGGTTGTTTAAAATATGAAAATCGTAAAGAAATACAGCGATTAAATGGAAAACATAAAAAATAATTTACCGAGTACTCTTCATTAGTTGACTATTTATGTGTAGTATCATATAACTTAAGGTTATAAGGATTTTTTTACTAAATTGTTTTATTAACGATATTTGTAATTCAAATAATTATCATTTGTGTCTTTGCTCTTTTAATTTTGACATTTTTATTACAATAAAGAATTTTGCAATTTGAATAAATATCATTAATTTTCATTCAAACAATTTATAATTTGAATAAATGTTTTTGAATAATTATTTCTGAACAATGTTCACATAAGCCATCATTTTACTGTTGAAATAATTAGATGTAACCATGCTTTTCTCTGATACCTATAATCTTCAAAAATGTAAATGTGATGCTAATCACCATCTTCTGTTTTCCAGAACCCAGTTCTTTTATTGTCCTTTCTCCTCACTAAAGTTTTCTCATTCTCTTTCACTCTCAATAACCCCTTGTGTCTTAGTGGCATTATAGCCTTCTTGGGGTGAATGAATTTAAAAAAAAAATTATCTATTTATTTTGTGTATAAAACTACATCACTGGAAGAGTGTGCTACATTGAGATTGGCAATTTCCTCATCTTTTTCCTTTTTACTAATTGTTCAACCAATATAAGACCTAAGATCCACTCAAGGTAGAGGTTTTACTGAACAAGGTTGTTGCATGAATGTAAAAGAAGGAGGCAAGAAGTGCAGATTATGAGGATTCACAAGATGGATAACAGTTGACACTAGAAGAGGTTAAGATTGTAGTGATTGAGAAAGCATCCTCTTGGGAGTCTGCTCCACAAAGTAGCAGTTCTTGTCTGAATGGAACTTCTAGCCAATGGCATATAAGGGGAAAGAATGGTTAACCCTAGACTTGAAGTGGTTAAGATATTTTTTTAGAGCGTTTTCCCCCAAGCAAGGCGAGAGTGTCACTAGCATGCAGGGGGTTACAGAGAGTAAAAGAGAAGAAAAAGACTGCGTATAGATGGGACGGAAAAAAGGATAAAAGAAGAACAGGGATAACAGCAACAGAAGATGGGGATTGATGTTGCATTTGAATTTTTGAACATTGTAGGTATCAGGAAAAGAAGAGAGTTTCACAGGCGCGAAGTGCAAGAAAAGAAGTTGTTGGAGAAGTGGTGTTTATGTTTAACTGTTTCAACAGTAAAAGAGTGGGACCTAAATGCCAATCTAGTAGCACACTTAAATTCAAGTAGTCAGGATATCAGGGAAGATAGCTCATCAGAACAGTTGCGATTAAAATATTTGTAGAAAAGACAGAGGGAAGCCACATATCATCTATGAGAGAGTGATGGAAGTCAAGATGTCAAGTCAGGACCGAGTACATTGCAGATCCTTCTTTGGATTTTGTCAAAAACCTGGACATGAACAGCAGGGGCACCAGAGCCAGACACGGCAACAATATTCAATACAGGGACGAATGGTAGATTTGTAGATGTGTAAAATAGACTGATGAGCCTTCTGGTATGACACAGTGAACCAAATTTCCTGGCAGAAGATGCAACTATTGATTCAATATAGTTGTTCCACCTCAGGACATTGGAAAACGTGAGGCCAAGAAGGCACAGTGAGACACTCTCACAGAGTCAAGCATCAACCATTCTGATGTGGGGTCAGGGAAGTTTCTTTATAGCGGTTAAATGAGAGCAGTTTAATTTTGGAGGCATTAAAGTTTACAAGCCATTTACTGCGCCAGTTTACCACTGATTGGAGGTCCTTTTCAAGAGCAGAGGCCAGGTTAACTGTGTCAGCACTGCCAGATGAAGGATGCATCCTCTTGGGTGTCTGTTCCACTAAGTGGCAGTTCTTGGGAAGAATCTGTCTGAATGGAACATCTTTTGTTGCAATTGAATACAAAAGGAATGGGAGATGATTTATCTCAGTGTACATAGCAGAGTGGGACTTAGCTGTGAAGGCCTGAACTGGTAGCTTGTTTGGCATGGGAATTCCAATAGTGTAGTGAGATGATTCCAATGTTTTGTCTGTAGAGTTGAAAATAATTCATCACACACAAGGTAGCATAGACACTTTTGGACTCTGCTATGTAGTGCAATCTTCTGATGATATAACAGATATAGAATTTTTTTTTGTTATTTTAAATCTAACAAATAAATCACCATAATTTAATTTTTGTCTGAAATTATTTTCAGCTATTGGATAAATAGATAGTAAATCTCTAATTGCCTGTGGGAAATTTAATGACCCACTAAACAGATTTGTGGCTTGATGAACAAAGTGAGCGTTGTAAAAACATACTTTATACATGAAACAGGGTGGAGTAATGGACAGTGGCACAGATTTACATGCTAGTACCCTTGGAAAGGTATGAATCCTCTTCTTCTCCCTGTCCCCAGCTATGGGTAAATAGCAGGACAGACTGGGTTCTATAACCTTGGATAGCAACTAGTCTACTGCAGAAAGAAATGGCAACCTACTGCGTGGAAAAAAATCTGCCTCGTCAGTCATGTATCAAAAGATACATGATTGCCTAAGCGTGTATCACTCATGGCACATAACTGATACATGAAACACAATACAAGAAATACAAGAAAGAGAATATGGGATTGCTAAAAACATATTCTTTTAGAGGTTAAATGTCAAAGCATCAGGGATGAAATTCAAATACATATCTGTTTGAAATAGATGATACACTTAGCTGAACAGAGTTCGTATTCTGCTTGTATTAGCTGCATTGTCCTCACATTATTCAGGTTAGCTTGTGCCCAACATTCTTGAGATATGTCTTCTTTGATTCAGATCTTCTTGGCGTATGTCTGGAGCATCCTAAAACACGTCCATTTGCTTCGTGTTCTATTTGGCGTCTGAAGTTGGTGCTTGAAATCCTATTTCGCACCTAATTTTGGGTTATGCCCATTATCATCAGTTTAATAGACTCTTCTCATTATCAGCAGGAGCCATCTACCAAAGGGAGATGGCCTATATTTTTACATGCTTTCTACTTTCAAAATATCAAAGGGCTAAAAACTGTATATGATTTTTTGAAAGTCTTGCTAAATGAGCTAACAAGTCAATTCTAACGTATTCTAATACGTATTTTTAACTTACAATATATCATTCGCAAATACATTGTCAACCAAACTTTTAGGCATGATAAGAAATGTAATTTCTGATTTGTTTTTAACTTACGTTTTAATCCTTTGCGAAATATTTTCTCCAAAATCTCACAGAAAGGTTCGAGTTTTTCACTTTTGTCATTGACAATTCCTTTGGACAAGCGGAAATCCAATGTCAGTGCTACAAAAGAAGAAAAAAAACACAGCAAATGTAACATTGTTATCGCATCATATGCAATTAAGTGTATCTTATAAAATGGTGTTTGGTAAGCACAATCAGTGTAGATCAAGTCGGTTGTGTTGCTATATTAATCTCTACAGCTGTCTTCAAGCAAATGCACCAATGTTGGACTGCCTCAGGAGGAAGGTGTTTTTGTATGTATTAAATAGCACAATGCATCTTTTTCTTTTGTACAGCTGAATACAATGCCTCTTAGTGGACATTAAGAGAAGTTATCTGGTGTAAATATATTAGATTTAAGCAGATATTTTTATATATAGTGCTCAAGATTAAAAATAGAGTGTAAATAATATTACATGAAGAGATTACTTAATTTTTCAAAGTTTCTTGGTAAAATTTCCAGTCTTTGAAAATAAAAATAAAAAAATGAAATACCGTTTTAAACTATCGAAAATGATTAAAGACAATAATCAAGAATAAAGGATACACAGCTGATTATTTAGGAAAGATGGCCAATACTTTTGTCCGCTGTTAAGTGTTTTTTAGGTGATTTTTATATCATTGTTTGACATTAAAATAAAAGTTTTGTTGTCAGCATCACTGCACATTCTTTCAAATCCATTATTTCATCATTTGTGAAAAAAATGTACATAAATTTTCCACAAAAATTTGAGGTATTATAGCTTCATTTTTAATTGTGGAAGTAGGAGTGAATAATTCTGTCCACAACTGTATAAGCTTGTGTGTGTGTGTGTGTGTGTGTGTGTGTGTGTGTGTGTGTGTGTGTGTGTGTGTGTGTTATGTATGATATGGGGCTTAAGGTAATATCACAATGAAACACCGGTTCCAGTATGATCACCAAAGTTAAGCAACATCAAACCTGGTCAGCACCTAGATGGGTAGCTGCTTGGGAATATCAGGTGCCGTAAGCTCGGATGCACGAGTGATGTCATGGATAAAGGCTCAGAATGCTGAGTTTTAATTCCAGTTTGGTTCATTATATTCACTTACATACAAATACCTTTGGGGAAGATATAAATCTGCCTCTTCTTCCTCCAGCTATAGGTTAATTAGTAGAACTCATATAAAAAAAAATCATTATAATCTTTAAAAAAATTCTTACAATCTAATAATGATTCATACAATCAACATAGATTAGGTAGCTGCTCAAGTAAACAGGCATACTTAGAAATGAGCGTGCAGCCATTATAATCTGCTACATTTACTGGGAAGAAACTGCTTTGCATACAGAGAGGAAATAAGTTAGTCAAGTACTGTTGAAACAGTTAAATGTAACCACCTCTTCTACGCCAACAGCTTTTGCACTTCCTGACAGTGGAACTCCCTTCCTCTTACTTGCTTCCCTGATAACAATAATCTTCAAAAATTTAAATGTAATGTCAATCGACATCTTCTGTTGCCTTGATCCCCATTCTTCTTTTTATCTTTTCCACATCCTTAATTTTTATTATGGATTCACGGTAGGGATCATCACTGCTTCAATTCTAGATCATTGTTTCTGTTGTGGAAAGTTTTTTATCCAGGAACACTTGGGAGAGGAAAGGCGACTTGTGAATACCACTAATTGATTATTTTGTTTGTTTTTTATGGCTTACCAACCCTTTGCATGTTATTCAATGCCAGAAAATATTTTAAGATAATTAAGAAATGTTCATGGATAATAATGATTAACCGTTACAATCTGCCTCCTATCAGCTTGTTTGATGCTCAACTCCATGAGAGCACCTCACTACGCCTTCTTGGTCTCACGTTTACCACTGACCTGAGGTGGAACAACTACATTGAATCAAATGCTACATCTAGCACGAGGAAATTTGGTTCTGTGTCGCACCGGAATATCTTTCTCGTCCGAGTCCATCCTCCACAGTAACAAATCTACCATTTGTCCATGCTTACTTCCCTGATAACTATATTCTTCAAAAACTTAAATGTAATGTCAATCGACATCTTCTGATGTCTTGATCCCCATCCTCCTCTTTATCCGTTCCTCAACCCCCCCCCCCCCCCTTTACTCTTACTTTCACTCTCTGTTACTTCTTGCGTGCTGGAGGCATTCCTGTCTTGCTTGGGGTGAAATACTTAAAACAAACAAAAAAATACAGAGACAGAAAAAGAGATAAGACAAGTGTGCATTTTCTCAACAGATCTATTTAACATATGCATCTAAATTAAGATTAACATATAACAAATACATAAGGAGTAACATATAACGTCACATATACAGGAGTAATATGTGATGAATACATGAGTAACATATGTAACAAATACAAAAGGAGAAAGATATAATCTAATGAATATATAAATAGTAAGACATAATGTAACATCTACATAAAGAGTCACATAAAATGAATAAATCAGGAGTAACATATTGTTATAACTTTCTCCTAGTGATTATAATATTATGTCTTGTTTAGGCTACTCACCGTGACATCTGTTAGAAATTCTCCTGACTGACTCCAACAGACTTCCCTGATTCACTTGGAGTTCTTTATTTAAGGCAACATGTCTAGTTCATTTGTGTTACCAGGGGGGTGTTATTTACTCCACAACACATATACATAAAGAGTAACATATAATGTAACAAATACACAAGAACCAACATGTCATGTAACATCTTTATAAGGAGTAACATGTAATGTAATGAATACATATGGAGTAATATGTAATATAACATGACTAAGATATGTAATAAATACACTAGGAGTAACATATAATGTGACATATGCATACATAGTAGCATATAATGCATTGTATACAGGAGTAATGTGTAATGTAACATGTGTAACAATTAATGTAAAGAATACATAATGAGTAACATAAAATATAACACACACACACACATATAAGTAATATTATAATGATTAAACTTAGTAATAAAAAATAAAATTTTATTAGAAGCAAAGAAAGGAGTACTGGACTGTTACGTGATATCTGTCCTTCTGTATAGCCGTGAATGCTGGACAATCTCCTCAAAGATGAAGAAGAGACTTGAATCAACTTAACATCAGGAAGAGGTAGTTGAAATTTCTAAGGCACATAATGAGGAAGAAGGGCACACAAAAGAAGAAGATGCTTAGCATTTGAAAATGATTCTAAAATGGATTCTTCAAATATAAAACGAATTGATATCAAGCAGAAATATATGAATGAGCTAGAAAAAGAAAACAACTCACTGTTATATGGTGGATACCAGCCCTCACTTGATTCATAGAATAGAAAAATGGAAAAATAAGGGACAAGGCTCCTCTATCTTCAACTGGGTTAAAACAAAAAACAAAAAGGTTTCCAATTGTGAATCATGAATAAGTCTCCTTTATCTTCATTTGGGTTAAAAAAAAAAGAACAAGGTTTCCTTGTTTTTATATCGACAGAGGAATGAGAGGCTAGAAACCTTTTGTCTGTGGGATGACAACTGCAGTTTGTGAGCTTTAGATCAGTCAGTGGTCAAAGCAAGGATTAGGACAAATTTAGGGTCTGCTCAGTGGGGGATGAAATGTCACTAGGCTTCTTTTGGTAGTATTGAATAATACCAGCCAACAGAATTAAGTCAGAGAAAAAAATCAGCTGCCACACACAGGTCATCCAGATATTTGAAGCTGCATTAATAGTTATTTTTTTTTTCAGCAATTCACCCTAAGCAATGCGGCAGTGCCACTAGTATGCAAGGGGCTACAGAGAGTAAGGGAAAAGACTGGGTATTGGGAGGGGGGGTGAGGTAAGGATAAAAAGAAGAACAGGGATCAAGGCAATAGAAGATGTCAATTGACATTACATTTAAATTTTTGAAGATTATAATTATCAGGAAAGCAAAGGGTGGACATTTTTTGACACCTCCTTGTGGCTTCTGCCACTTTTTTCAGCACTGTTTCATGGTCATCCGCCATTTTTAAAATTATTTTTAAACTGACGTTACATTGTCAGTCATCGATTAATAATATACATCATGTATCTGCATGGCCGGTGTGGTCCATACTACGCAGGAACCCTAACGAGGTTGGAGCTACAAGAGGGTTAGTTTCAGCAGCATTTTTTTACTTTTTGTACTTTTTACTTTTTTTCCTACCTAAGTTATATTGTCAATCATCAACTATAATAATCGACAGGGCCAGTGCTTACTCCCCCGCACCTCTCAACCGTGTGGGGGCCACATGCCTCCTGGGGAAGGAGGGGGCAGAAGTGATAATTTCAGTTGCACTTATTTTTTTAAATTGTAGTTTTCTTTCTGAACAGTTCTTTTAAATCAATCACATTAGATGAAACATTTCTTTTAGTTTTTTTTGGTGCAACATGTAGAGAGTGGGGGGGGGTCCCATATCATATCAAAGTTTTGGGGAGGTGCCCAAGACCCTAGCCCCGGCCCTGACTGTTAGCATAAGACTTACGTTTACATCTAGCAATTTTAACTGTAAAATGATGAAGCCTAGCTACTACTTAAATTTGTAAAGTCAAGGGACCAAAGAGGAAAGCTCATTAAGATTATCATGAGATTATTTATACAAAAGGCACAGGGAATTTTTGTTACATTGGTGGCAAAGGGAGTGAAGCCAATGAGATAGTATTTTCTCATCAACTCTCTCTCTATACATGGTTTACTATGCTTGATTTCCTGTTCACACATTGGATTATGACATTGAAATGTTCTTTAAGATGCAATTGTAAATACATAGCTGGTTACTTGCTCCTTCTTTTATGTGCCGTCTTCTTTCAGGATGCAAACGGTCATGGCCCTCCACATTTTCCTCCCATATGTTTTGTCTTTCGTCTTTTTGTTATTTCTCCAAAACTCTGTTTTACCATCCATTTACTAAAGCTCATCAAGAATGTCACACAATGTTTTCCTCTTTCTCTCAGCCCCCACCCACTTATTTATGTAATAACAGATAATCGGTTGTATTTAAAAACAAAATTTGCAGAGAAATTTTTTGGTTCAGGGATAGCATTCAACATAATTAAACAGACCGTGACAGACTGAATGTTTTCAAAATGTCATACTTGAGCAATTCAGAATGGAATGTCTAAATTATTTCCAGTTTATAAAGTGGGGAATAAACGCCTACTTGCATATTTGCAATAATCTTGTTACATACAGAGTCTGCACTTCAATATATTTTTTTTTTAATCATTTCACCCCAAGCAAAGCAACAAAGCCACTAAGACACAAGGTGTTACTGAGTGTTACAGAGTATGACAAAAAAGAAAAATACTATTAAGGAGTGAGAGTAATAGAAGAAGAAGAATTAAGAAGACAGAAAATAACTGACATCTAAATTTTTGAAGATCAAAGTTGAATGGGAAGCAAGAGAGTTCCACAAGCAAGAAGTGCGATAGAAGAAACTGTCAGCATAGAACTTATGGTTACATCTAGCCTATTGGACAGTAAAATGATAAAACCTTGTTGCCAATCTGGTACTGTGCTTAAATTCATAAAGTCTAGGTACCATAGAGGAACGTTCATCAGAGCAATTATCATGAAAATATGTATAGGGAAGGCACAGGAAAGCTACATTACGGCAGTGGGAAAGTAACTGAGGGCAAGATGCCAGGTCAGGATCAGTAACATTGCAGATTCCTCTTTGGATTTTATCAAGAATCTCTAAGTGTACAGCAGAAGCAACAGACCTGATGTGCCAGCAATATTTAAAGCAAGGATGAATGGTAGACTTATAAATATGTAGATAGATTCTGGAGAGAAAAATTGTCTAGCACAAGTGACACAGTGAAAAATATTTCTAGCATTTGACTTAGCAATTGATGCAATATAAAATTTTCATGTGCGAGTGCTTTAAGTAAAGGGCTCAGTTCAAAATTCCATGAAGGATATCTGGATCAACAGGCACCCGAAGAAGACAGCAGGGCACGACAGTTATAATGCCATGATAATAACAACAATTATGCAAACAATAGTCCGAATACAAATGATGCAAACAAATATTACACATATAACATTACTAGCAGCATGGCCCGGCGTTGCCCTGGCTTGATTCAAAAATCGTACGACTCATACAGCAATCGCTGTGTTCGCCCTTCCTTGCCTTTAAAGGAGTGCCCTTTGCCGTGCTGAGGTTGCTACATGCCTTACTTCTTGCCTATCTCACACTGCAAATTTTTTCTAAGCTCTATACTAAACATTAAATCTGTTACGAAAAAAGAACTAAACAAAATGAACACAAAATGATCAGCTTTAAAAAAGCACTCGTAACTGGAAAAACCGAATGAAAAAAGAATGTTAACAACAAATACTTTTCACACCCAACCCAGTTTTGCAGAATCAGAATCAACGTTGAGTTTAAGCAAGTGAATGAGCCAATTGGAGTAAAGTACCATGCAAATTTAAATTTTTCCCACTTGTGCCGAATGCAGCTATCGATTTTTTTTGGATGCTAGCATGCTAGTTAACATTCGTGTCAGTCAGCTGTTGGCTCTCATGCTGGCCAATAGAATCTTCTTGCCTATTCGTGGCAGCCAGCTACAGGCTCTCACTCTGGCCAGTAGGAAATGGCCGCAAACTACATGAAAACTACCGTAGTAGCATGAAAAAATCAATTATTTCCACTCTCGAGTTGGGAAATGCAAAGTCGTTCTTGGCCTATCCACTAACTTGGAGCATGTGCATGTAAATTTGGGTTCAAATCCGTCGAAAATTGCGGCCGTGCATTCGTTGCACACACACACACACACCCTGCCTTTTATAGACAGATATTGCCAATCAATTGACAAATACTATGTCACCAGTAATTGTGACATTATATATATCATATAAATATCAGGTCAAGATACATATTCCCGTCAGACATTGTTGTCAGCAGGACATCCAGATGGCATCCAGAGTCATCTACAAGTTGGTCAATGTAGGTGTGTGATGAGGTCTTCCAACCGATCTTTTACCATGTTTTTAGCAACTCTCATTTTTTCATTGATGTATATGTTATTGTTGTATATAAAATATCTTTAAACTGTTTAATTGTCTTTTCTTTGTCATCTGCTTGACTTGATGTAACTTGAGGTCATTAAAATTCCCATAATTTTTCTTGCCAAAGTGAGTAATTGCTTGGTGAAAAAAAAAGTAATAATTCTTTATTTTTGACCAAGAAAAAAAAAAAAAATTTTTAACATACAATCTAAAATAAAATTCATTCCATTTGGTTTCTTTTTGTGAAATTTTCAAGAATTTAGAAAATAGGCAAAAAAACATTTTACTGTTTAAATTGCATTTGCAATTAATAAAAGAAACAATTTTTTTTTTTTTCTCTATTACTTTTAAAGATTAAATTTAAAATGCAAACAAGGGCGGATTTAGGCATTCCATTAAGAGATCCCTGGGCTAACAGATTTTGGGAGCCCCCTTCATTACGTCTGCTGTTCCTCCTCCTGTCTTTGAAAAAACAATTAGATATATTTTTTTTTTTAGATTATGCGATTTTGGCGTGAAACATAAAACACTTGTTGAAACATTAAAAAAAAAAAATCACACTCCAACAAATAGTGTTGTCCCACTTTTTCGCAAAAAAAAATGGTATACCCTGATGAAAAAGGTACCAAACTTAATAAAAACAAAATTTTATCGCAAAAAAGTTTATGTTATTAATAAGAGGAGAGACCAAAGTATTTTTTAATTATTTAAAAAAAAATTTTTATTCCTGTTTAGAACGTTTAAAATTTTGGTCGAAAATCTTTTTTTTTTTGTTTTTCTTTAAGTCAGAGGATTGGGTTTTTTTTCAGTTGAAAACTTAAAAACACATTAATGTGGAAATTCTTGCAAAAATCCAATAATTGTCGAAATGTAATGAAACTTTCAGAACTTATTCAAAAATGAATTAATTTATTTTAGAAATGTTTGTTTTTTAGAAAGTCTTGGTAAAAATATTTTTTTTATGCTTGATAAATTTTATGAAAACTTTAAAACTAGTAACACTGTAATTTTTTTAATTAAATGAAGAAGACTTTGAGGAATATAAATCATCAATTTGGTGTAAAATTTTATACTCTCTCTCTAAAAATTGTTTTAAATCAGTTAGGAGTCCTATTAAATCTGAAAATAAATTCTCCTCTGTTTATATATACAGTGTAACCCGGATATAAGAGAGTTGTCGGGACCGGAGAATAAATCTCTTATATCCGGGTTTATCTTATATCCGGGTTTGGTCTATTATATATACATTAACACAGGCTCTAATTTGGGACCTGAGAAAGTCTCTCTTATATCCGGGTTTATCTTATATCCGGTTCTCTAATATCCGGGTTACACTGTATATATATATATATATATATATATATATCGTTGCCTGACGATTGCACTAGCATGAATCAGACTGTCGCCTCTAAGTGCTGACTTCTATGTTCACTTTTATATTTTTATATATATATATATATATATATATATATATATATATTAATCAGGGGCCAATATTAGAGGGGTTCTTATGGGACCGTGGGCTGTAGCCAATATTTAAATCTGGCACTGAATGCGAACTCGTATTTATATAGATGGGCGTGTAGTAAAATAAGGCTTCTTGAGATTTTAATAAAACCATTTTTAGGATAAATCAAGGGAAGTAACTGTACTTCTTCTTAATCGGATTTTAATGTTGATTAAAAAAATTATAAAAGATTATTACACAAATCAATCATAAATGTATTGACAATTCTTTTTCCGAGGCCCATAATTTTTCGTACATTTTCTATCGGCCTACAGATTAAATAAAATCCTATATGTTACTGTCAAATTCAAAGTTAATCCTGAAATTATTCGTTTACTCACCGCCTGATTTTTTAAAAATATTTTTAAACACAAGGTGAATGCCTGGATAAAAGATTAAGAAAAAAAATAAAAACACTGAACGAGGACCTTTTATTTAATTTATATAGCAATATCTAATTGCAGATATACAGATAAGATTAAGAATTAGGCAGATTCAAACACGAAGAAAGATCAGTTTCCTAATCCATTTTGTTTTTTGTTTATTAACGAATTTTTTTAAAAATTTATATACAAAAATAAAAACAAAGTAAAAGTATATATTTTCTATAAAATTATGAAAGGTTTCAAACAGAGTAATTAATAAAAAAAAAACGTCGTTATGTTAAAAAAGGATTTTTTTAAAAATGCTAGTTTATGAAGGTTTTACTTTTGTTTAAAGTACAAACACCTGCTTCAGCATTAACAATACAATAATTTACGATTGTTCTCACTGAAGAAAAACTTTCAGATCACATATACAAATAAAAACAAACGAATAACTAGCATTTTACAGATAATTTTGAAGTAATAAATAAAATAACATTCAGCCTCTCCTTGTGTGTAATTTCTATATTGGGGAATAAAACAAGAAAATAAGTCGGATAAAATGAAAATCGTAAAATAGAAAAAATAGAAAGAAAAAAAGAAAAACCGTGATAAGAAAAATAAGACGACCAATACCTTTTAATTGTTTTAACAATGGATCGCTCACCGACATTTGCAAGATAGGTGTTGATGTTTCCCTCGTTAAGCAAGATTGTGTTAGTTTGACAATGTGTATACAATTTTCACTTCAGTGAATAATATCACAGGTACCGTCAAATGTCCATTTCAAAGGCAACACATTTATTATTGAGAGTAATCTCCCTTACCTC
>OZ038488.1:38115122-38207622 GCA_964036315.1 Acanthosepion esculentum
TCAAACACCTCCGTTAAAATACTGTACAAATTTCAAGGCATATTTTGTCTTCAGTTTCTTTCTGGCTTTTAAAAGCTAAATCAAAAATTTAAAATTTTGTTGTTTTTTTTTAAAATCAAATTAAAATATGAATTTTTAAGTCTCAAAAATAAGTTCCATGTTATTTTCAGCAAATAAATAAAACTGCTTGTAATTCATGCAACAATTATGACTTGAACCAGAAAATCTTTGCAGTTAGTTGATAGATGTATTCAGATCATGACAAATCATGAACATTGACTTGCCACTTGACAGGTATCAAGGTCCAAACATTTTGTGTGATGTTTAAACACTCCAATGACACTAATGGAGAGCTAATAAAATGGATTCAACAGAATATATCAAACTTGTAAAAGAATTGGTATTGTCAGGTTATTTCCTCCTAATTTTTTAAACTGCTCTTAGGGGATGTTTTCTGCCATTATAAATACTTTGTAATAAAATTTTATCTCTCTCTTCTTACTTTTCTGTTTATACAACATGTAAATCTCTTGGAAGATTGCATTTCCCTTTTTGGGAATCATGTGAACAATGCATATGCACATACGTACACACATTCACATGCTTCGGACCAAAAAAGTTTCCACATTCATTTGTTATGCACATTGTCACTTGTAATCTTTTATTGATAATAGCTTTATTTGTTTATATATCGGTTCCTGTCGTTTCTTTAGATTTCTTTAGGTGGACTCACATCTATGAGTCTGCCATGATTGTTGTGGGCATTTCAGGAGACACGCGTTCATCAATGCGTACACTGGCCCATAACAGTATAATCTTTTGAAGAGGAAAAAAAACAAAACAAAAAAACAACACATACATACACATAAGTGGAGACATTTTTTGAAAAAGAAAAAAATTTATTGTAATCAGTTAATAAAAAGTGGCTTTATTTTCCATCGACGCACAAAGAATTTATAAAGCAATTCCAATAGTAACAAAATAATTAAAAAAAACAAAAAACAATGGGAGTAGAGAGAGAGAGTGAGAAAAAAAATTCCAGACCTGATTTAAAAACTTTCTAGAAAAGGATTTTTGAGAACCCAAATCCTTTACATTATATAAGCCTATTCTGTCAATCAATTATTAATACAGACACAATACATGGACAAGCTTAAGACATTAGTGATAATTGCAAAAACATGAAGCATATCCTTCCATCTTTTAGTGAAAAGATTTATTTTATTTAATATTAGCCACAAGTTTCAAATTTGCTAAAATTAAATAATGGTTAATTAGTCCTACGATCAAACAGGCTTAATTAAACATTAAAATTATTTTTTATATTCAATATTTGGTTGGTTTCGAAATATAAATAGAAAATGCATTTACAAAAAGTCAAGTTCAGCAAAAGATTATTTTTTATGTCATTGTTCACCTAATAGAAAGCTAAAGAGCCTCTCAAGGTAGAGGGACTTGCATTATGTAGAGAAATCAGTATCAGACAGTTTCTTTTGGAAGTGGTGTTTGATCCTACTTGTCAGCAGATGTTAACAGAAGGAAAGTAAAGAAAAAGTAGTGTGATTGAAATAGTTTAAATATTTTTTTAATCATTTCACACCAAGCAAAGCAATAAATCCACTAAGACACACAAGGTTGCTGAGTGTGACAGAATATATATATATATATATATATATATATATATATATATGTATATAAAAACAAAAAACAGATGACAATTGACATTGATGTTCAATTATTTAAATGCAAAGTTGACTGGAAAGCAAGCTAAAAGAGAGTTTGACAAGTGAGAAAAGAAACGTGTAAAGCAATTTCACCTGTAAAATGATGAGACTTAGCTGCAATCTAGTACTGTGCTTAAATTCATAGAGTTGACATACCGAAGAGGAAAGCTCATCAGAATAATTAACATGGAAATAATTATAGAAAAAGCAAAACTATGTCATAGCAGGGAGAAAAAAAATCTATTAAGGTATAAAAATTATTTAAAATATATAACTGATTTTCATTCCAGAAAATAATTCTGGTTTCATGATCAAGAAGATTATGCAGATACTAGCTGATGTTCTTTTAGATCAATATCTTTTAGTTTATCTAACCACTTGGGATTATATTTTTCGTGGTGTCTTACATCAGTAAATTATCTTGACAGCTGCTGCAAAAGAAGTTTTCATTATTTTATTTTTTTTTAACTGCCTTCACAAAGAATTGTCTTGAAGAATCAATCTCTAATTTACTAAGAATAAGTGGGCCAAGGTTGAACACATTTCTCAAATCTGGTTAGCTGTTCTGAAGTGGCTACCACCATAAAAAAACAACAAACAAACTAAAAGTGTAGCTGAAATTTGGGTATTTGCTTGCTGTCCTACTTAAGAAGAAACATCTAGAGTAATTTCACCTGTAAAATGATGAAACCTAGCAAAATTTTCTTGCCACCCTAATTTACCTGGCAGCAACAATGATAGTTTTGTACAATGTTTGATTTTCAAAGGTTTAATTCAATCGATGTTTTCTCAGAAAAAATAAAATAATGTTTTTATAAAATATAATTAATGATTAATTCCAGAAAAGCTCCAAACCATAAACTGCCTAATTTTGCATTTCTAAGGAAATTGTGCATTATGATGCATTGGTGAACCAACTGTCATTACAAAGCAAATTTGATCAATTAAAATTCCATGTAGTCAGTGAAATTAAATCGATAAAATTAAAAATAGTGAATATTATCAAAAGACCGATCTGAAGTATTAGTATTTACTTATGAGTACATAGTAAGTACTTTTGGTTGTTCTTGCAAAAACCAGGAACTACAGCTGCTATAGAAAGTCAGTATGTGTGGATTAAAAAAAAAAAAACAGGGGAGGAATTTATGTTCATGTAAATGAGGCTTATAGATTGCAGTTGATAAGGCTAAGAGGGAAAAAGTACTGATAAATATACAATGAAATATATATATATATATGTTTGTGTGTGTACATTTCTTATTAAATTAAATGTTATATTTAGTGAACACATGTATTTGAGAAGACATCTTTTTATTTTTTTTCCTCTTTTCTTTTAAATGTTAAAATATGTCTACCAACCTGTGCATTCAAGAGTCTTAATGAGGAAAATGTACCTCTCAGCAGGTTTCAAATCTGGTTCCTATTTTGTAGTGGAAACCACCATTAAACCCAGCATGCTTTAGATCACTCATCCATGGAAAACTTTCACTGTCAAGCGATATCCAAAGACCCCAGTGAAAAGATGCAGATTGCTTGTTCAAACAAGTCTAACTGGACTTCGTTTGACTGTGAAGCTTTCCATCGCTGAGCAAGTGAAAGCACACTTTCATTTAACAGTGGTTTCCTCTAGAAGGAAGAATACAGATTCAAACTCTGCCAAAGGCCTCATTTATGTAAGTAACTTATTATGACACTCGAATGATGAGGCAGTTATTTAATCTATGGTGGAGGTGCATTGAGATGCTTCTTGTTTAACTGCCCATGTCTAGGGCAAATCTCATCTAGTTCTTATTTTTATTACTACTCCATTATTGTTTGCCCCATTTCCACTGAGTTCAAGTACTCAATGCCCAGACCAGGGATTGAACTTGCAATTACTAGGTCACCAAATTCAGGAACCAATGCTTTAATCTACTCTGCTATTTTTGTGTATGTGGACTCCGTGGAAACAGGGGGGAGAAATAACTGAGTATTACTAAAAATAAGAACTAGATGAGATATCCTTAAACATGGGCAGTGGAACAAGAACAGTCTACCACCATAGATTAAGTAAAGTGTTAAATTTGAATTTCCCTGTAAGTTACTCGGATTGACATACACCTGATAAAAGCCGGAGAGTACAACAACTGAAACTTGATAACAACAAGAAAAATGAGGACAATAGACAGCCGGTAAATAATTTCATTACATTATATATAGTCAGGGTTAGTCAAAATTATGTTAACATCATTATATTAACACTAATGGATTATTTCTCTACTATTTTAGTGTTAACATAATTTTGACTATATATATATATATATATATATATATATATATATATATATATATATATATATATATGCATTATTTTTGTAGATACAAATATTTAAGTAAATGCTCTGTTTATAATAAACAGTATTAACAGCATTTACTGGCCTGAATGTCCATGAAATTTAATAAATTCAGGCCGGTAAATTTTGTTAATACTGTTTATTATAAAAAGAGTATTTACTTAGATATTTGTATCTATAAAAATAATGTACAAACAATACATATATTACAATAATTGTTAGACTTATTTCTTTTCATTATATATATATATATATATATATATATATATATATATATATATATATATATATATATATATTATTCAGTTGATGCTTTGGTGGAGTTAATGAAAACAGAAAAAAATGTTAAGTGGAAAATTAAATCACTAAAAATTTTTTTTTCTTTTCCTAACAATAAAAATGACAATTGAAATAAATCCATCAAAAACAAAATTTACTTCATTTTTAATGGACGGATTATTTTTTAATAGGGGAGTGGAAATTCAGTAAATATATCCATATTTGGTTGTTAATTCCCGAATAATTTAGTTTACTTTTATCTTGTAAAATCTTGCCACAGTTTATGGTAATTCTGTATTGTACAATTTATTGAAAAAGAACCTAACAGTTGCAAAGAAAGAATTTCTTCTAGACATGATTTTAAAGAGTTCAGGGATGCTAATAAATAAATAACAAAAATAGAATGAATCAAGTGAGATTTTGTATTTACAAAGTTGTATTATTCTATTGTGCAGGATGAGAGAGAAAGAGAGAGTTGATATGAATGAATTCCAAAAGAGAAAATGCTTGAAAGATGGAGATGTTTTTTTTCCATTTAGTTGCGTATTTTGATAAGGCTAAAGAGTTACCATGCGTCATAATTTGGATAAAGGAGAAACAGAAATATTTCATTTGGCTTAATTTGTTCACATGAGTAGATGGAATGAAGATATTTGGCTGAGTTAAGCCTATATCAAGACAAGTGACAAGTGCATGTGTGTGTGTGATGGCAAAAACAAGTAAGAAAAAATAAAAATAAAATGAAAAAATTAAATAAAATAAAAAATATAAACTCACAAGATAAATGCATACAAGAAATTACTTTTACAAAAGGTAAAATATATAGTATAATTTTGCACATTGAGTACTGGTGTTAATAAAACAGTGCTCAATGTAAAATAACGAAGCTATAAACTATATATTAATAAATGTACATCTCCACCCTCACCAGTACCATGACCGAGTTACATGCATAATGCAATCTTCTGGTCCTGTATTGAGACTCAATTCAATTCCGCACCTGAAAATTGTCATGTGCATGAAACTCAAAGTCATGCCACTGGTGAGGAATATATATGTGTGTGTGTGTGTGTGTGTGTGTGTGTATTTAGGTAGCAATCCTACTTTCATGCAAGCTTCAGTAAATATGATAGACAAGATGCTTTGTTAATTTTTTTTCATATAATTTCTGATATGATCTTAGAATTTTCTTCTTTTCAGAAGATAAATTATACAAAAACTGTCCAAATGTTATATTTTTCTGAGTACTTTTGGCTATACATTTAGCCATTTTCAAGGATGAAATATATTTACTGTTAACTGGAAATAGATTGTTGTATGTATGTATTTAGTATTATAGAATGTTTTATTTTCAAAACACAGTTAACATAATGGAAGCCTTATTAATAAAAACAACACTCAATAATATCAACTATGAACATGGACACAATATGTTGACTGTGTTTTGAAAATAAAACATTCTATAATACTAAATACATACATACAACAATCTATTTCCAGTTAACAGTAAATATATTTCATCTGTGAAAATGGTTAAATGTATAGCCAAATGTACTCAGAAAAATATAACATTTGGACAGTTTTTGTATAATTTATCTTCTGAAAAGAAGAAAATTATATAAAAAAAAATCATATTTAATATATATATATACAGAAATATAGTGTGCTATATTTATGGGATAAAGTGCTCAATATCAGAGATAGAGCATGTGTAAATATAAAAGTGGACATGGAAGTCAGCACTTAGAGGCGACAGTCTGTTTCATGCTAGTGCAATCGTCAGGCGACTCTGACGATTGCACTAGCATGAAACAGACTGTCGCCTCTAAGTGCTGACTTCCATGTCCACTTTTATATTTATATATATATATATATATATATATATATATTTATATATATATATATATATATATATATATATATATATATATATATATATATAGCCAAAGGTAATAGATAAACAAATAAAATAGAAGAATTCAGAAATTTCCTTTGAACTTTTGAATCCTCACTTACTTGGGTAAACATTTAACTTCAAAAAACAGAAATGATTTCCATTAAGAAATAAGGGGAGGAAATGACCCAAGAGGGAAAACATTAAAAACATCATTTATCAATACTTATTTATTTATTTTTTTTTCAGGTGGAATCATTTTATTGTAAGTTTTATTGATTACAAAAGTAATATTATTATTAAAGGATTTACAGGTATAAAAAAAAAAAATTGGGGTCAAGAATAAACTGCTTTTCAACCATAGAACTCCCCCACCCTACCATAAATACAAAAAAGAGCAAAAAAAACAACAAAAAAAAACTAGTTCAGTAATAATATATAGGTGGTGGGGGTTGGAAAGCTTTTTATAATGTGACAAAAATCATCAAACATTTGAGATATTTGTTAAAATTCTCTTCTTGGTTGAGTTGCAAACTTTTCAACGCCCTCTTGCAACAGTTGAACATTTGAAAATACTGATAAGTGAAGGGAATAAGAAATCTGGGGATGGAATCTTTGCAGTTGATAAAGTGAATTGTTCTTCAGTTCAAAAGAAACTATTAAAGAGAATGTTAGAAGCAGACGACACAATTGAAATGAAAAAAATCGGTTGCTTTACACTGAGGATTTCTTTTCTTCTTTCACTTCAAAAAGGTTATAAAAAGCAATACATAATACTATTGTAAGATTCTAAAGAAATTCCATTCTTTTTTTTTAATAGCAATTTGGTTGATAAAACCAAAGTGTAAAATTAAAGTCAAGCACTGACGTCAATAAATACAGATATAATTCATGAAATTTAAGATTATTATTTTTTTTTTTTAAACTTTTATTTTTTTGTAAACTTTTTTTTTATTTTATTTTTTTTTTTTTACAATATATCCTAGGAAAATGATTTTTTATTTAAAATGGAAGAAAAATCTTTAAAAAAAATGATATAATGAATTTCACAGAAAACAACTTTCATTATCTTATGATTTGTTAACATCATAATTGAAATATACTAATTTGTTAAACTTTCTTACAAAGTGTACAGCTGTTATTAGAAAGAAAAAAAAAACCCAGCAAATTCACAATTCCTTAAAATAATCAAGAAATAAATAGATGGAAAAACAATCCAGCTATTAGGGTAACAGGCTGAATTAAAACAAAATATATTTTTTAGAAGAAACATATTGGTCATGAATGAGGCACTCTTGATTTTTTAGGAAAAATACTTTCTAAACAGACATAAAAAGAATACATTTCTTACAAACATAGAACTGCATACACTCATTTTATATATATATATATATATATATATATATATATATATATATATATATATATATATATGATTTGTAAAAAAATTCAATTCAAAAACACTATTTGATTATTGGAGAATTGTTTTTTGATTTCACTTAAGGCTGCAAACTCTTCCAATTTTCAGAATATCTGATGCCAGGGATGTAATGGCAACATCAGCACTGGAACTGCAAAGAAAGTTGGACACATGAAATGAAATGAAAAAAAAAAATAAAAATAAAAATAGGAAAACTGCAATGGGGAAGACAAACAAAAAATTTTCTTGAATTTCCCAATCATAAACTTGGCAAGTTTTTTTTTTTTTTTTTATTCGTCAAAATAATGTCCTCATCTTTGTTGTTGTTGTCACAAATCACAATGTCTATTCAGGTAATTCGCAGGGTTTTTTTTTGAAAACTGAACCCTTTATTTAATCTATGGGGATAGATTGTTTTTGTTCAGCTGTCCTTGTCTAGGGATATTACCTCATTATGTTTTTATTTACTTTTCTCTCAATATTGCTCAGTTACTGCTAGACAATTTATCTCTAGACATGGACAATAGAACAAGAACAGTCTATCACTATAGAGTAAATATACGGTTCTGTTCAAAATCCCTCAAAGGTTACCTGGAACAAAACATACCTGAATAAGACCAGAATTTGTTTGTTTTTTTTTTTAACTTGCTTTCTATGGCTTATCAACCTTCTGCAGGTTATGTAAAGCCAGAAAATAGTTTTTAGGTTGTAAGAATTTTCTTTTCAAGATAATAATGGTTTAGCAATATAAGTCTTACTAATTAACCCATAGTTGGAGGGAAGAGAAAGTGGATTCATACTTTTCCTCAGAGTGCATAAGTGAATATAACAAATCCAACAGGAATTGGAACTCTGCTTTCTGATTAACAATTCTGAGTCATTATCCATTACACCACCTGCACATCCTAGTTTACAGCATCTGGTATTCCCAAGTGGTCACCCATCCAGGCTCAACATTGCTCAACTTCAGTGATTGTATGCGAACAAGTGTTTCAATGTGATGTTGCTGTAAGCCAATAAAACCAGAAGGCACAACAGCCAAAACATGATAATAAAAAACAAAGATGAGGACATGGAGTTCAAGTGTACGTAATGAAATTCAAGAAATACAGACAAATTACAATTTTTAATGCTAATACTTTCATTTTCAAATTAACATGTATTCACAAGAATTTGATTATAATTGCAAATAAATTAAAAAAAAATGTTCATTTGGTATAAAGAAAAACAATACAAAAAACCCCATTATATTTGTAGTTAATTTGCCAAAATATGTTAAACTGTTCTTATACCCTAGAATAGTAAACCCCTATGGTGTGACAATTGATAGATGGTACACCTGGGTCCATTAGAACCTGAAATAAAACTAAGAAAAATACTTGTTTTATTTTATGAAACTTTGAACAATTGCAAACATTATTGTTCCTATTCACTTGGAGACAAGACATAGAAACTTAAAATTAATTCATCCAAATTAAAAAAAAAAAACTTGAACAAAAACATGAGTGGTCTACAATAATCTGTCAAACTAAGGACTACTATTGTTGAGTGAAAAAATATTAAGGAAAAAGTGGAACTCCAACTGCTTTTGTTAATAGACAATGTTTGAATAAGTAATACTTGTTATTACAATAAAGGTGATAAAAAGATGTACATCAACATAATGGAATTATAAGAAAGCAGGAGGTAGAGATTGTAATCAGATTTAATATTATTTTTGAAAGAGGAGAAAGAAAGAGGAGAAAAGGAGAAGGAAAAACTTGCAGTTCCAAACCCAAAATATCTTACCTGGCTCTCTGACAAAGAGACTGAATAATGGAGAGAAGCTCTGATCCATTCTGTGTTAATTGGTCGGCATGGCACTTATCAGCAGTGACCTAAAAGAAAACTTGCCATGTTAAAATCAAGTGACAACCAATATTTATGATTTTAATAAAAAAATAACAGAAGACAAAAAGAAAGATGCAAATTCTTTGTACTCACAAAACGCTTAATAATCCTCAGAATGACCTTTTGCTTTTTGCTGTCAGCAGTTTTCAAAGCCTGACAAAAAAACACCTGCCAAAGATAATGAAAATGAAAGGTCATTTCTTTTGCAGGTGGGGTGGGTGGTAGGAATCTTTGAGACAAGGAATTATCATTCATATAAACATTGCTATTGAGAACAAGAGACACTCATCTTAGTTGTAATGTAGTTGTTTTAATTTAAAGTCACTAAGAATCAAAGGGTAATTGAGTGTTAGAGAATATGAGAAAAGAATAACACTATTAAGCAGGCAGGACAATAAAAGAACAGCAGTTAAGAAGTCAGAAGATAATGATTGACATTGCATTGAATTTTTTGAAGATCAAAGCTGACAGGGAAGCAAGAAGTTAGAACAAAGTTTCGCAAGTGAAAAGTGCGATAAAAGAAACTGATTGTTCTTGTAGAACTTAGTTACATCTAGCCATTTTGATTAAGTAAAATGGGACCTTGCTGCCAATCGAGTACTGAGCTGAAATTCATAAAGTCTAGGTACCACAGAGGAAAGTTCCTCAGAACAATTACCATTTTTTTTTTTTAATTCTTCAAAAATATCTCGATCATTTTGTTTGAAATAATAAATCAACAAGTGGTAGGCAAACTAAAGAAAATACTTTGGAAAATTTTTCTGAAAGAAAGCAAAATTAACCACTTGGATTTTTAACTCATGAAATTTATTTTTATTCCATGTTACATGGATGTTTTCTTAACGTTAAAAACTGACAAAGGCCAAAACTGAAAACTGTCTAATTTTGTTTCTAAATACCAAGTGGCTAAAAAAAAGTAAAAACAACAATTGGCTTACATAAAAAATAAGTTTTGAATATTCTATTTCAAATAATAAAGAAAACAAAACTCAGAATGTGGCAAACACTGACCATATTTTCTTGAGATAGGGCATCTCTGTCTTCACCGCCAAAAAGCTGTGCCATCAGTGATAAGGATTTTGTAGCGAGTTCTTGAATGTCACAATCATTGTGACATAACTGAAAAAGAGGAAAAACAGAAATAAAATATTAAAAAGACAATCTGTGCATAAAGTTCTGAGAAATGCCAATTATTTGCTTGAACCCTTCACATTAAGCTCTTGGCAAAAGGAAAACCCCAACTGCCGTCATTGCAGTACTTATCCCCATCTGTGAATGAAGGAAATCTCTGCTACAGTGAAGGGGTTGAGATACCTTCGCCAAACCTTTAAAGATTACTCAACAACAATAACATCCTTTTTTATCTGCTACTCAAAGATTTGATGCCATCTTAGATTCCAGATTTGTATTCATGGACCAAATACTTCCAGGTTTTGGGTTTTTGACATATGTGCATGTTAATGGTACTATTAGCCATTTCCTTTTATGGAAATGCTTGGCAATCCATCAGCCGAACAGCCAGGGGCTTACAGCTATATCACGTTGAAACACCAATTCTCTCCCAATCAACGAAGTTAAGCAACAGCATGCTCAGTCAGTATATGCAGTTATTCACTAACGCTGCAGATTCTTTGGATTTTTCCAAGACTAGTTTCATTTTTTTGTGGCTTATCAACCTTTTGCAATTTATTTAAAGCCAGAAAATATTTTTATCTTTTGGAGGTTATAATGATTTACTAATATAAATCCTACTAATTAACCCATATCTTGGGGGTGAAGAGGTGGTTTCATATCTTTCCCAAAGATATGAAACCACCACATGGATATATATCAAACCAGACTGGAACTGTTCCTCGGCTCTCAGACTTCAATTTGGAATTGTTATCCATCACAGCACCCACACATCCAGCACCTGGTATTCCCAAATGGTCACCCAACTAGGTACCGACACTGCTTAACTTTGGTGATTGTACAAGAACTTTAGTTTCAACATGATATGGCTGTAAGCCAGATTTTATCAAGAATCTCTAAATACATAGCAAATGCAACAGACCAGATGTGACGACAATATTCAATGCATCGATAAAAGGTAGACTTATAAATTCAGTTTATATTGAAGTTATATTATTACTTAGTAACTAAATTCTCTGTTTTTAATTCTTTTCCAAGTATCATTTACTTGAAATGAATTATGTTGTTGTTTTTCCTCGCTTCTGTCTTTTTCCTGCAAACTCAACCTATTGAGTTGAAAGTTAGCTCAGGGTTTGACAAGGAAAAAAAAAACAAAATTCTGACTGACAGAAACAGAAATCACCAACAAATATCGTTGCCTGTTGCATAGAAGAGAAAACCTGCCACCTGATATCAAAGAAAAAGATTTGAAGAATACGATCAATAGGATCTTATATGGTGCGGCATTGAAAAGTCTAATCAATAAGTGGACTAGTAAGCCTTACCAATTGTGCGAGGATGGAATCAAGTTCAATAAATGTTTTGTTTAGAAGCAGCAATTGTTCAGCATGGTGGCTTTCTTTCATGTCCTCAGCGCCATGCTTTTTAGCCTACAAAGAAAACGAAGATTTTAGGAAAAAAAAACAAGAAAGAATTGAAATGTTAAAAAATATGGCAGTACATCCAAAGTAAAAAAAAAAAAATTTAGAAAAGAAATCTCACATAAAATCACATAACACATTAATTTTATGTCTTCATAAACATTGAAAATAAGTACATAAACACAAAAAATAGTTTAAAATGCATTAAAAAAAATTAAGTCTTTGTTGAAGCTTTAATTCAAATTAATAGATGAAATTTAATCTTTCCAATAAGCAAAATACTTTGGTGTATTTCAAACCGAACTTAAATTGATTAAAATTTTTTCTCTCCTTATCTGTAAAATCTATTAATTAGTTCATATTGACAGATTTGTCAACACAAAATTTTATTTCATTTATAAAAAAAAAAAAGACTTTTCTGAAAATTTATTTTTGGAAAATTATCATTTAAAGTTTATTTAATGTGAATTTTAACAAATATTACTTTAGTGCAAAATATCACAGAAAAGCATATTTATTTATTTATTTTTTTTACATGGAGGGGTTGTTTCTTATGTGTTGAGTGATTTATCAACTGCTTGAGGTTTGTGAAATTTAAGTAAGGGAATCAGAGCTGAAAGAAATTACTTGAATAAAACATCAATGTCTATATATATATATATATATATATATATATATATGCAAGTTTCATTAAAAACGACAGACAAGGTACTACGGTTAAGTTTTTTATTTAATTTTTCTTGTGTACGAACAAGAGCTTTCTTTGCTGGACAAACGGTGTGTAAGAACTGTCCAAATGTTTTATTTTTCCGAGCGCTTTCGGCTATATCTTTAGCCATTATCAAGGATGATTTGATTTTTCAGACTTAGTTGAGTGTGTGCATTATGTATATGTCTTAGTGTGTAGTAGTGGTGTTTTAATTTCCAAATACGGTTAGCACGTTGTGGCTTTGTTTGTAGTTAATATTGTTAAGGGTAGGATTTTTCTTTTTTATTATTAAAGCCTCCATTATTTTCAACATTTTTTTACAGGTGGAAGCAATTAATATATTTGTGTTTTCTACTAGTATATTTCTAATGGAGTCTGGTAAATTTTTGTGTGTGTTTAAATGGATTCTAATAGAGCTGTGATCGGATAGGTGTAACGTAAGACGTCTGTGTGTGTATATATATATATATATATATATATATATATATAAAATTTTTATTAACTACCCAATAATCTTGAAAATTTTGAAAATATTTCAAGCAATCTAACATTTTAGATACTTTGGCTTTACAGCCTTACTAACAAAGATGCTTGTTGAGTAATTTTTTTTTATTTTTTATTTTTTTAACAGTGAGGTTCACCCTATACAAAGCCCAGTGGCCACTCAAAGTAGAGGGATGTAGAGTAAGAAGCACATTTTATACGGATGTGGAGAAGATAACAGTTTTAAGCCCAAACTGAAACAGGTTAAGATTGTAGTGTTCAAGAAAATATCCTCTAAGGAGTTGGTTCAACAGAGCAGTGGGACACAGGAAGAAGCCGCTTGAGTTGAATTTCTCACCAAAGAGAATAATGCGGGGGGGGGATGAAGGTTGTTTGCTACAATGTGAGTAGCATGGCAGGTCCTAGCCATCAAGGTTTGAACTGATGGAACCAAGGAATGCAGAATGAAATAGCAATAAAGCAGTGAGATAATTGCCACATCCCATCTGTGAGAGAGGGGGTTGCAGTTTGGAAAATAATTTGTCACCCGCAAGGATGCAGAGATGCTTTTGGACACTGAGGACTGGGTAGCTACTGCCCAAATATGACAAGCCATTTTAAGCCTGGTCTGGCTCTTGTAAAGGTAGAGGATAGTACCAGGAGTCAGGTACTTACTGGAGTGGTACAGAAACCGACCATTTTTCCTGGATCATATGTACAAATTCTACTTGTGGGCTGGGGTGAGTTTAAGACACAACAGTCACTGAAGAAAGGAGCTTTGCCCAGAGGGACATCCATTCATCGTGACTGGTGGTAGTTTGGGGTCCACTCGGTGATGATGAATGTAACTAGTTTTGTTTTTGAGTCATTGAATGTGACCAGCCAATTTTCCTCCCCTCGACTGAGTTGGATCAGATGAGAGATCAGCTGCCAATCTCTGGTCATCACGAGATTTGGAGGTGCACCCATATATATCATATCATTGGTGTTGAGAAGTGCACCCATATTTACAAAGAAATAAAAAATAAAAAAATAAAAATTGACATTTATATGCACACATAAAATAAAATCAAAATTCTTTTTAAAATACTGGATAACATTCTTGAAAAGCAATGTGGTTTTTGAATGGCCAGCTGAAGAATTATAGAAAGCAAAGGTAAAACTGTGCATTCACATTCTATAGAATCAAGTCTAAAAAGTAACGAAAGATCAACCTGGATAGCTTTCTTGACAACATCAAACAAATATTTCAAGTTTGCCTGAAGTGTATTGAGTAGGTTCTGCAGCATCTCCACTGACATTTTATATCTCATGTCTCCTTGGTCCAGGCAACAGGGAACAACACCCAAAATCAGTCCAATCAGTTGGTCAATGAAACCTGAAAAAGAATGAACTTTCTGTTTATTGCAGCTGATTATTTCATCAAGTCATTTATATTTTGGATGAAGAGGTTAAGATTGTCACATTCAATGATATCACTTGAGGACTTTCAACAGCAGTAACAACTGAAATGGATAGTACATGTCACTCAAAGAGAGTATAATAACATAATACAGATATTCACATCCTACATTATTTCAAACTAAATGTAAGGCAGCCCCCCCCCCCCAATACGGGAAAGAGCAATAAAAACTACATGTCTTGAGAAACCTATATTCCTGAAAAATCGTTTTAAGAGAAAGATACATTGATTCATATTCTACGGCTTTAAAGGTTATTTAAAACCAAAAAATATTTTTTGATTGGAGAATTTGGAGATAATAAACGTTTAGTGATACAAGACTTACTAATTAACTTATAGTTGTGGGGGAGAGGCATTCAGACCTTTCCAAGGGTGTGTGTGTGTGTGTGTAAGGGAATTTAACAAACCCAACGGGAATTGGAACTCTAGCTCACCAATTAACAATTCCAAGCTATTATCCATTACACCACCTGCATATCCAAGCTTACAGTACCTGCTATTCCCAATCAGGCACCAATCCAGGTACTGACCAGTACTAAAATTGCTTAACTTCGGTCATTGTATGAAAACTGGTGGGAAAGATCATATAAATTTCAAGCAAAGTATTGGTTGATGGTCAATGAATACTGAACAAGGAAATGGGTAATATTACCATATATATGTGTGTGTGTGTGTGTGAAAAAATATAGTCTTAAGATATGTTATATTTATGGGATAAAGTGCTCAATATCAGAGATAGAGCGTGTATAAATATAAAAGTGAACATAGAAGTCAACACTTAGAGTCAACAGTCTGTTTCATGCTAGACACAATCGTCAGGCCACAAGTGTTGTTATTTTTCTTGGCTGTTTATATATACGGGTCAGTGGTGCATTGTGGGTAGTCTATTTTGGAGGTTATTTTACCGGAAGTCGTTTATTTGGGTTAAATTATTTTGCTTGTTTTTATTTCTTATCTATTTATTTTCTTATTTTTATTTTAATCAGTGTTTTTATTGATGTAGTAAAAATTTGTTTATATCGCTTATTTAATAGTTTTTTTTTTTTGTTTGGGAAGATAATTAAAGTTATTTATTCAATTTTGGGGTCAATTGTTGTAGTTTATTCTAACTATTATTTTGGCGGGAACAGTTTTTAATTTGCTTATTACTTCATGTATTTATTTGGATTGATTATCTTTATTTGTTTTTTCTAACGTTTACTTTATCGGGATCGGTTTGTTAGTTTATTTATTTATTTGGATGAATTTAGATTAATTTATTTTACTTGTTTTTTATTATTTATTTATTATACTGTATATTTTTATTTACTCTTTTCAGTTTTTGATTTTTAAGTAACGTAATTTTTTTTTCTTTTATCATTATATTAACAGTTATAGATATTTTTTTCAGACGATTTTTGGTTTGATTTTTATAGTCTAACTAATATTTTGGTCATAATGGTTTGTTAATTTGCTTATTATTTACTTTATTTATTTGGGTTTATTGATTTTGTTTTTTATTTTTTATTTATTCTATTCTAACGGGTGTGATTTGGTAATTTGTTTGGGTTAATTTATTTTGCTTATTTTATTGTCATTTTGTTTATTTATTTTTTTTATTTTATTTTTTTCAGTTTTCGATTTTTAAGTAACATAGTAAAAATTTTTGTTTTCATGTCTACTTTTTGAGATGAGCTCGGATCTTTTATTTAATAATTGATTTTAGTCTGGGAAGGTAATGATAGCTATTTTTTCCTCCAAGCAAAGTTTGCAAGTTTTTGATTGGTTGTTGTAGGCTGATCATCTTTTCCTTATTTTCTAAGATATTTTTGGTGCGATGTGCGTTTTGTTTTTAATTTCCCAGATATACTTAGAAAGCATTGTGCTGTTTGCATATTTACTATTTGTGAAAGACATTTTGTGTGCATAATTTCTTTGTTTCAAGGGTCCTTCAGTTATTCCTATGTATACCTTTTTTTCATTATCTGGTAATTTTATCGTGGCTTGGTATATTATGTTGTTTTGTAAACAATTACCGTTTAAGGGACATTCGTTCTTTATTCTGCAGTTGCACGTGGGTTTAATTTGTTCGTGTGGTTTGTTGATAATTAGCCTGCTGTGCTTTTTTATTATTTGTGCCATGTTCTCAGTGCAACTGTAACTGATTTTTACTGTGTTTTTGTTGAATATGTTGTGTAGGGTGCTTGATTCCAGAAAGTGTTTGTGTAAGAGTTTGAAGAATATTTTTCCTATGTTTGTTTTTACGTTTTTGCTGTACGGTGGGTTGTACCATATGTTTTTTTTCCTGTTGTCCTTTTTTGTGTTCTGTGGTGAGTATGTGAGTGTTGCTGGTAATCCACTATCTTTTAGGGCTGTTTCGGATTCTTTCTTAGCTTTGTTAAATAAGGATTCATTGGCGGAAAACCTGCGGTTAATAGATTTTGGTATCTGTTTGATTATAGAAGGCGGGTGATTGGAAGATGTGTGTATATAGAGTGGTTTATCATTGGGTTTTCTGTATGGTTTGTATGTGCCTTTTCTTAGGTTGAAGGTAACATCTAGAAAATCTATTTCGTTTAGGTATTTTTTATATCTATATTGAATCCGTTATTTTTGAAAATCTTTATTATTGCTTTTCTAGTTTTGTCTGTTTTGTTTGTTACAGTTTCTTAAGATTATGAGACCGTTGTCCTTGTAGAGTCCTGTGTCATTTCTATCTATTATTTTGATTAGTTCGTGTAGTAAGTAAATACCTACAATTTTGCATGTCTCTGCACTGTCAAAGCTTCCCATTGTAGTGTCAAATATCCCATCTTTCTTTATCCATGCTTCTTCGTGGTGAAATAGTAATGATTTACGGGAGTGCTTAATGATGTCGATTTCATTTGGTTTTATTATTATTTGTTCCTGAGCTAAGTTGATGGCCTTATCTAACATGCATTCTGTCATGAATGGGTAAAATTCTTTTATGTCTAATTGTAGGAAGTGGCAATTTTGTTTGTTATTTATGCTGTGGAAGAAGTCAATAGTTGCTTTTGTATTTTTCCACTGGTTTACTCCTAACTTCTTCCTAAGTTCAGAATTAATTCTTTCTAGTATTGTTTTATTTTACCTAGTTTGCTTTTGGCTGGGTTTATGAGTCTGCATGTAGGGTTGGTTTTGAAATTTTCTTTGTGGTCTTTTAGTGTGATAAAGGCTTGCGCCTTGCTGATGCAACTTATTCGGTCATCTAGGTCTAATTTTGGGATGATTGCTTTAGTTTCTTTATTGATATCGTATTCTATTGTTTTAGGTGCCTTTTTGTATGTTTTGGTTGTTGTTCTTGAGTAATTTATTGTGCGTAGGAGGGCTTAGTTTGTATAAATTTCTTGTTTTGTCAGCTGCGATAAATACATTTGCTGAATTATTTATTTTAGTTATATCTTCTTTTAGTTTTTTTTAAAATGCATCTTGTTTTTTATGGAATTTTATGTTTCTAACTAGGTCAGTTAAGTCTTTCTTGAAGTCGTCTAATTCTTTTTGTTATATATATATATATATATATATGGAGAAGTAAAAAACTTAACTAGATTATGTGTTTTGTCATTGTTAAATAAGCTTCTTCAGATCAGAACGAAAGAAATACTTGTATGTGCTTCAATATTGAATCGTTAATACTTTTAAATTGTTGAAAATGCTCAGAGTTTATTCTGTATAAAATACTACCCACTTTATTTTAACTTACCTTGCTCATACAAGTCATTCATATCTGTATCCCTTTGTCCCACAATACAATTAAGAATCTTTACAATTGTCTTCACTGAACTGCAAAGAGGATTATGTTGGTAATCCTATATGTTATTAAATAAAAGTTAAAAGAATGCATTAGTATACTAGAATTGAACAACTAAAAAATTTGAATAATCATTAATAAAGATATCTGCAGACAACAATATATGAAAAATAAATCAAGTAATTTAGTATTTCATTTCTGAGATGAATTGTCAATATTCTTGTATTATTTCAAATAATAGCATATAGATGTCATTTTCATTGTTTGGACTGTTGTCCTCGTCTTTATTGATTATTCCCAAAATTTCAGCCTTTGCACGCTCCATCCATCTTCAGGTGATATCTGCTGGAATTTCAAACTGAAGTCTTTATTTAGTCCAGTAGGGTAGATTATTCTAGATCCATGTGCCATGCCTTTTCTGGATATCTCAGTTTCAGTAATTTCTCTTTATTTTCAGTTATTTCCATTTTCCAACTTGGAGAGTTGAGTTACTGAAGGGAAATAACTGAAACTGAGATATCTGGAAGATGAACGGCACGTGAAACTAGAACAGACTACCCTGGTAGACTAAATAAAGGGTTCAGTTCAAAATTCCAACATATGTCACCTGAAGATGGATGGAGCATACAAAGGCCAAAACGTTGTGAATATGACAATAAAGACAAGAACAGTCCAAACAATGTAAATAGTATAAATAGTTACAATACCTCATCTCCAAAATATAGACAGATACATGGATATTATAGATAATGTTTTGGCCAAGTAACCTCCAGTCATTATCAGGTGTCCATTGATTGACTGATATGCAATATCTGTTGATTGCGAGATTTTGTCAAATTATGACAATCAACAGATATCCCATATCAGTCAATCGACGGATACCTGATGATGACCAGAGTGCACTTGGTCGAAACGTTGTGTCTATAATAACATCCATATCAACTAAGATGAGAACAATAGTTTGAAATAATACAAGAATACTGAAGAATTTTAGCTTTGTGTTTAATTGAGAGAAAGAAAGTTTAAATTCTTAAGCAGCTCAAAGTTGGAGAATGAGTAGCGAAGATTAGGCTGAAATATGAGGAATGCCTGCCAAATAAGACAGTAAGAAGTAAGTAATGGCCGGCAACCCATTTCCAAAGGTAGCTAGCTAATACCTGTTGCAGATGCCTGCTCAGGTATATTTCGTTTTTCTTCAACACCTACAGAACCAATCTGTGGTTTATATTTCGGCTATGATGAGCAGAGCAAAATAGTTTGTTTCAGGCAGAGAACACACAATTTCAATTAAACAAGGCTAGCATGCTCAAAACTCAGTCACGATGACTTGTGACTTCCAATGGCTTCCAAACCGTTTCATCTACCCAATTTCTATCACAAGCTTAGAGGGCCATCACATGGTACGGTTTTCTGGCACTTCCCAGTGGTATTTTGGGATCATCACCATAGACTAATATTATCAAAAAGTCACTAGCTAAACAAATCAAATCCACCATGGTGGGGTTTGAACCTGGGTCTCATTGTCAGACTGCTAATGTTCCAACCATTCAGCCACATGCCTATATAAAGAAATAATGTAGAGTAATAAATATGTTGCTTTAGTGAATATAAAATCCAGATAAAGTAAGACTAAGCCAACATATTTGTTATGAGAAAAATGAAAGAACATGTACATATTGTAGCACCACTCTTGTTACATTGCTACCCTGTTGCCACCAAGATAAATGCACATGACCCATCGGTACACGAGTGAAGAACATAGCACCAAGTGATTGCCTCTGTTGCACTTTTGGGTAGGAATGCTTCAGGGATGTCCCTTGAGGAGCTTAAACAGGTGATAATCAAAGGAGTCAAGATTGATTCCATGATTTAGATGCAGCCATTGTCATCGATCTCCTCCAACAATTTTTTTTTTTTTTTTACAATGATGTTCACCTGTACAAGGCCCCAAGAGGTAGAGAGTTACAGAGTAAGAGGCACACTTTATGCGGATGTGTGGGGAAGACCCGAAACTTGAACGGGTTAAGATTTGTACTGCCTGATTGACTGATTTGTTTTCGACAGCTTATCAACAATTTGCAGGTTATTTAAAGCCACAAAATATCTTTAGATTATCAGAATTTTGTTTTTGAGGTAATAATGGTTTAGCAATACAAGTCTTAATAATTAACACATAGCTGGCAGGGGGAAGAAGAGGTGGATTCATACCTTTTCCAAAGTTATTTGCGTGTAAGTGAATATAACACAATGGGAAATGGAACACAGCTCTTCAAGTAACAATTCTGAGCCATTTTCCATTACACCATCCATACATCCAACATCAATAGTTAGATTTTCAAGGCATTCAGTGTGACCAGCTAGAACGTAGATGCGAAGAGGTTAAGATTGTAGTGATTGGGGAAGTATCCCCCTGGGAGTCTGTTCCGAAGAGTAGTGTTTCTTGGGAAATTATCTGAGTGGAATTTCTTTTTTTACTAATGGAATATGATGAAGGGAATGCGACTCAGTGTTTCAGTTGTTGCACGCTCTGGACTTCCTCAGATGTTTGTTATCATATTGTTACTTGGGAGCCAATTTGTGAGTACAAGAATTGATGTGAGCATGCTGGTCTAGACAATGACTTCTATAATGTTAATAATTCATTTAAAAAAATTTTGACCGAAAGATTGGGGTGTTGAAAATAATGGTAAAATGTATAAGAAGACTTACTATTAAAACTTGAAAGATGACGGGAATAAGACCATGCTTTGCGATTTGCTTGATAAAGCCCGGACTATGACTGAGCAAAACTGCTAACAGTTTGAGAGCATAGCTCGGAAGAGGGTCTTGATCCAAAAGGATTTGTTCACACCTGCTCAAAGAAAATGTTGAAAATCAGAATAGAGACACTTGTGGAATTGTTATTTGATCACAATGTGAGAGATGTTGAGAGAAACTTACCAAAAAACAAGGACTAATAAAATGAACAAAGTAATTCATTACTAATAAGCTACTTTTCCAAACAATTTCAAGAAAATAAGTTAGTCTTCTAACCATGATTACTTCAGTATAGAAAAAAAAAAACTTTTAAAAAGCAATGAATTATAGCAGATAACATTTTTAAGAAGATGTTTAATATAAACTGTAGTAAACAAAAAAAGTGATTAGAGGAGGTCAAAGAGTGCAGTATGCCGTTCACCGGCAGACCAGCTGTTCTTCCTTCGCCGTCGGTCGCCTCAAAGAAATGGATTGTGAGACTCCTTTTCTCGGCCGTTACACCCGGCAGTCGTGAAACGGACACCTAAATCAGACGCACATACTTCAACTGCCTCTTCGTCCACCAGTCAATTCGCACATCCAACTCTGTTGCATGAAGTCCACCGAATGACTCGCTCCTGATTCGTGCCGCTGGCAACTCGCTTTTATGCTCGTCTGACACTGCTGAAATTTGCATGTGTACAGGTATAGTCTTGTTTCGGACGAGATCGGCATGCATAAATTGTGTCTTCGATAGCGGCCATATTTCTTTTCAGCATTATCCTGCAAGCAAGACACGTTCGCACTCATTTTGAACTCCGAGGTAAGTCATGTCTTTCATCACATAAACAGCAAAAATGGACATTCACATTTTACCATTCATTCTCATGCTCATCCAATACAGGCTTCATTCTTTCTTTATATGCCAATCATGGCTCTCCACAATTTCCCCTTCTTTTGTAGCTCCTAATAAGAGATTCCTTAGTTGGGCTGAGGACTTTTCCTCCACTCCTTTCACCTGTTTACTACCTCACATTTTTTTCTGTCTCCACTTCCTATAACTCTCCCAACCTTACACTCCCCACTTTTTTGTTTTTCTAATTCCACCTGGGTTAATATTATATGGGTTTTCTTGGTGAGAAAGCATAATTGTTTCCAGCTAAGAAGGAGGGTTGGGGACCAGGCACAGATACTACGCACTGATCCTAGCATAATAGTCATATATATGAACATGCAGGATGATATATAGGATTGTAAGTTTTAAGAAATTAAAACAAAAATAAAATTACTGAGGGAGAAGATATTCTTCAACCATGCTGTGAAGTTTTCTGGTCAACTGTCCACCTTTCCGGCCTGTGAGATCGTGTCCAAGATAAACTGATGCCATTTCAGCTACCAACCATAAGCAGGATTCGCGAGTTGGAGCTGATAAAAAAAAGAAAAAGAAACAAGATAGTAAGTCTAAAAGTTCATAAACCTTTTGCTTAATTAAAAACTTCATGTTCTTAATCATGAAACTATCAATTAGATAAAATTAATTAGAAATTCTCATTTATTAATTGGGTGAGGGAATATCTTGTTAATATTTCAGTCTTTGAGTATTAGCAAAACTTACCATTCTGACAAGCAGTTAACTCGACTAAAGTTCTTAACAAAATTCCTGTAATCACATCATAATGTTCTTGAAGTAGAAATGGATGCTGGGTGATTGTATAGATTGTTGACACAATCTCATTAACAAATTCAGATGTGCTTCCTGGTCCTGCAAGAGATGAGATGGAAGAAAACAATAGAGATGAATATTTAAATCATATCCTCCTGGTGTCAGTTTAATCTGACATCCTTTCTCCATATGCCGTGACCATTTTTGAAGGCTGAAAGCACTGAAATGTACTTGCAAGTTTCACAGGCTTGAATGCAGCCACAATTTGGAAGCACTGTATAAAAAAATAAATAAACACAAAAATAAAAGTATATTATATTCTGATTTTTAAAAATCTTTCTCACCTTTTTCTTTGTTGTGGATTGATTCAAATACACAACAAATTCATAGAATTTATACATTAGCCATTTTTTTAAAATTCTGTTGAAGAAAATAAAGCGATTATATCACAAGATATAAGTTTATATCTCTTTATTTTAACTACTTCTGGTTTTGAAAGAAACTTACCAATCGTAGCATCAATGTTTGTTCCATGAATCTCAATACTTTTCACATGGATCAGCAAATCCCCAAGATTTCTGCAGAACGTATCATCCACGACTCTTGCACGAAAAATCTGCAAGGAACAACACTTAAAACCTTATCTTAGGAATTGAAGAAAGCAAAGCGGTTCTGTATGATGGACAATGTGAAACAAACATAAAAAATAAAAAAGACAGACTTACGGCACTTGAAGTAAAATGCTGGAAAACAGCCACTTGTGGGAGAGCGGTTCGTAGTTGTTTAATGACTAGAGCACTGGACACATGTTGGCGTCCTGTTATGGGATCCAAAGCAGAAAGAATTTCCTCTGAAAAATTAAGTTTTTTTTCTTTGTTGGATTAATAAGCAAATTTGTGGATTTATAAAAGATTGCAGTAATGTGCAGAATTCTAAATAAAAAATAAAGCGGATTTTGGTTGGCTGCTGGTTTTAGCAGTGTATCAACATTTATGGATTATTCAATGCCAAAATTTAAATATCCTGTATGCAATTTTTATTTTGTTTATTGTTTTTTGGAGATAGTAAGACTTTTATCACTAAAACTAATTAACCCATAGAAGGAGGGTGAAAAGAGGATTCATACTTTTTCCAAGTGTATTTGCATCTAAGTGAATATAATGAACACAAGAACTGGCCAACAATTCTTCAATTCTGTCACCCAATTTCAATTGATTAAAGAACATGCCAAGAAATTCTAGTCTTGAAGCTTTTTGATATCACTTCACAATTCCAGTGGATACATTAAAATATTTAATTACTGACACTGCTCAATTCAGTAAATATGATAATCCAAGATGGTTTTGGTATCCTGGTTGTCAAATTTCTGGTAGTATATTTTTAGTTACTACAATATTATACACTAATCATACTTCATTAACCTCCTTAATATACAGAAATAGCGGTGTCAAGGAAATAACTGCCCTTTTGACACATTGTTTTTTTTTTCAGGCACAAAAGGTTAAACCTTATCAAGTTTATTTTTTCTCTAAATTTGTGTTTTTATAGAAAGAATTCATATTTGCTTTTGTCAAAATTCAGTTGTAAGTTAGAAAACCTACAACGTTCAAAATAAGCATTGTTGTTGTCTGCTAGTTCACATTACTACAAATTAGTCAAACAGAGCCGGAGAAAGATTTTTAGAATTATCTAAATAAGTCAAAATAATTTGTTTAATCAGATTTTGTTAAAACTATCAAATTATTTAAACAAGTAAAAAAAAAGTAGGTTTGCTGAATCAGTTTTCATTTATTATTATTATTATTATAAACAGGAAATTGTCCAAATGTTTCTCTCATAGTTAGCTATGTAACTATGTCCAGATTAGGAAATTCAAATGGACAAATTGAACTAAAAAAATAACCCACTGATAATATTGTTTATACAGTCATTTTAGAGAATTAGGAGAACTTTTATGACAACTTTTTCTGTTTGTAGGACAAGTATTCAGCTAGGTAAATAAAGGAAAACAAATCTTAAACACACACACATTAAAAAAAAAAGATTTTGACGACATGAAATTCCATTATGGCTTGGTGTATATGTAACTTGAAAAAAGTTTTATATTCCACCCATCAAATGAATGAACATCAACAAAAGGCTGAAATGTTGGCAGTTTTAAAAGTTAAAAAAAAGAAAAGAAAAAAGTTCATCACTCTTCAATGTATAATTGAAATTGTTTATAAATTTTAGCACAAAAAATAAAAAATTAAAGAGAATACTCTTTGGTTTGTTGGTCGGTCTTGTTTAGCGACATATCAACCTCTATGGAGAATACTTGTGTTTGTAGAATCTGACAAAAATTGATTGGTGGAGGAAAGCGGGAGAAAATACTGAAGGATCACTGTACCCATTAAAAGTGGAATGGCCTGAACAATACATTCCGAAAGTATTTTCAAACAGGATGCTAAATATTCGGCTCCTTCACGAATATCTCCATCTGGGGTGCTGTAAGTTTGCCGACTATCTCTTTCAATGTACATCACAAGCCTAAAAAAAAAATAAATAAAAAATAAATAAACAAACACATTCCAATAGTAAACAAAGAAGAACTGGCCAACAGAAAGTGTGTGTGCGTGCGTGTGAAGACGATATGAACTGAAAAATTTATTAACAATGTGTTTCACCAAGAGTGAGTGCTCTCTTTGGCTTCCTCAGGTTAGAATGTAATGAAATGAGTCATTAATAAATTTTCCACTTTGTCTCATTTTCATTTTTGTTTCAGATACTATTATACATCTTACATATACACGGACACACAAACATATATAACTGTGAGTCTGTCTATATTTCTGAGATGAGGTATTATGTACAGTATTTACATTAGTCGGACTATTGTCCTCATCTTTGTCGCCATATTTGTCACAACGCTTCGGCCGTTGTATGCTCCGGCCTTCTTCAGGTGGGTGGAACAGGCTACCCCAGTGATCGAAATAAAGGGTTCAGTTCGAAATTCCAACCACCCGAAGAAGGCCGGAGCGTACAACGGCCGAAACGTTGTGACAAATATGGCGACAAAGATGAGGACAGTAGTCCGACTAATGTAAATACTGTATATATAACTGTGTTTTCTCATTGATGCAGGACAGAATTTATGTCACACATAGCAAGGTGGTTCTTGTATGACAAATAATTGGAGGAAAGATTTTACATGGCTGGATGCTAAACTTTTATTGAAACGTGTATGAGAAAGTGAGTGATATAATATTTAACTTCTATCAATATATTAAATTGAATCTTATGCTAACAGACAGTAAACATTACTTTATCACATTAGATTTTTTTTTTTGTAAATGTTTAAATAACTTGTGTAAGTAAATTTAAAAAGAATAAAATATCAACAAGATTTTTTGGGGGAAGAAACAGTTAAGCGTCGACAAGAGTATGATCCTAATATTGTGCATTTGAAAATTCTTGTACCATCTCTGAAAGATCTCAGACATCAATCCCAAGTCAGTTTTATAGTTTACACTAAATCATTAATAGATATGGCATTCATCTTTTTTTTAATCATTTCGCCCCCAAGGAAGGCAATAGAGCCACTAAGCCAATATGGGAGAGGTAACTCAAAAAACCACTATTAAGGAAGGAGAACAATAAAAGAACAAGAACTAAGACAAATAACAATTGACACTGCATTTAAATTTTTGAATATCGAACTTGATTGGAAAGCAAGAAACCGAAAGAGAGTTCGACAAGAAGTGCGATAGAAAAAACTGTTTGAATAGAATTTACAAGTACATCTAAGCCATTTCAATTGCAAAATGACAAAACCTTGCCACCAATCTAGTACTGCACTTGAATTCATGAAGTTTAGATACCACAGATGAAAATTGGTCCAAAGAATCGCCATGAAAGTATTTATGGAAAAGGCACAGGAAAGCTACATTACAGTAGTAGGAAAGTGACTAAAGGCAAGATGCCAGGTTAGGACCAATATCACTGCAGATTCTTGTTGTGAAAAAAACTGCAGTGGTTCAAGAAAATCTTATCACTTATTCAATTTTGTCAGTTACGTTGACTGCGTAAGGTGAAGTGAAACATGAGTAGTGGTATTTTTATGGGAAAAGAAATGAAGAAAAGAAACCAAAAAAAAACAAACAAAACTCTTCAGATGAACTCCAATTTTTAGCTCCCAAAGTTCCAATGTTTAAGACGAGGAGACATCATGCTACTTCCACAGAGTCTAATCACTCACCCCCCACATGTTCCAATTGTACATTCCTCCAAATATGACACATGAACAGTTATCAAATGCAACATAGAAATAAGATTCTCACCTTGACTGGCAACAGGGAAGTAGCATTTTATGACTATACTTTATCAGTTGACTGATTACAAGGAAGGTTTTGCCTCTGATCACATCGGACGGGTGGTCAAGAAGGTGAATAATTTGTGTAAGAAAATTCTATATATATATATACAAAAAAAAAAAAGAAAGAAAGAAAAGTGCATGTATTCAGCTTGTTAGTTCTGGTACTTGTTAAACAAATGCAAATACTTCAATAAATGTAATTTTTTTCAAAGATAAGCATGTTGAAAAATTCTATGACTGCATTGTAAGCACAAACACTAAATATTATATGCCTTGCAATTAGGTGAGCTGCTTTCAGAAAACAAAGCAAATGCCGATATCAACAAGATGACAATTCCACCTTAAAACAAAGGCATACACGATATACATTTTGTATCATTTAGATTGTGTGAGATATACTAAAATACTTTCAGTTCAAATAGAAACATTGCAAAACCATACGATTCACATCATGACGGATTTGAAGCTTTGGCAATCATGTATCTCTTCCTGACTGACTTGGCAAAAGAATTCCTGTTGTTACTTTCTGTGTTAGACTAGTTGCCAACCAAGTTTATAGGGCACACTGGCCTGCTATTTAACCCATAGCTGGAGGAAGAAGAGATGGCTTCATAACATTCACGACTGAATGTCGCAAACTCAACTGAAATTTGAATTCAGCTCTCCAATTTCTCACTCGGAGCCATCATCCATGACACGACCCGCACATCAAAGCATACAGCACCTACTATTCCCAAGTGGTCACCCATCAAGGTACTGACCAGGTATAATGCTGCTCAACTTCTATGATAGAGAACTGATTCTTCAATGTGCTATTGGCATAAGTTCTGTATATATATATAAGCAATAAATTACATCACTTAGCATTCTATATAGTTTAGCTTTCCATACAAAGCAAGCTTTAAAAATATTTTACAGATTTCTCAAATTGAACATTTGAGAACTTTTTCCCTTCTGCATCGAAATACGAGTTACAAAATAAAATCTCCACATTTAATTTGATAAGGTCCATCAGGGGTTGGAATGCATTAGGACAGAAAAATTTTCTTTAGATATATAAAGATAGAAGGAAAACTTAGCTGACATGTTTTGTCCTCTGAAGAATTTTATCAAGGCAAATGCAAGGATTTTATTTGATAAGTATTTATATAGAAGAGTAAAAATGTTATATTTACTTTTGTATATAAATACTTGTTACTCAGAGGATGAAATGCGTTGGCCGAGATAAGTTATCCATATTGTCCTTTTACAGGTATACTCTATCTGAAATTTTTACAAATCCCTTTTTGCAGAATACATCTGTTCTATGCTGTGCATGCATGCATATATACACACACAAAAACTTTCAATGTTTTCAAAACGGTGCACTTACTTTTTCCTGTAAGAAGCGTGGGATAGAGTGACCAGAAGCAAGAAGAGCACCAAACATTGTAATGACTGCTTGTTGTATTCTGGTGATCCCACTGGAGAATGTTTCAAGCAACCCTGATATGCCAGCTGAATCCAAAATATTTTGGAAGACTCCAATTGATAGTCTTGTGATACGACACAATGCCTGTAATGAAACGTAATATTGTCAAATCAGAGATTTTCAATGCCATTCAGATATTAACAAGAAATATGAGCATTTTTTCCCCTACTTAGTTAATCACGTTATACAACGTGCTATCAGCAAATTTCTAGACAATAGCTTAGAGAGAAAAATACCCCCATTAAATCATTTAAATTCAACCCCTCGTCCACTTATAAAGTTTAAAGCATAAATCAAGAAAGTGCCTATTTTAATGAAACTGTCAAGAACTGAGGATAATCAACACAGCAGGATCTTTCAATTTTCAGCAAGGATCTAGTGAAGACTCCATAATTGTCAACTCTAGTCAGGTGAGAGCTGCAAGTTGACAAATTCTTTTCGAAATTTGCTGGCATTTTGCACGTGATTGGTAATGCCAACAAACTAGTCGTCTTGATTCAACCAACAATGAAAGAATGCATGGCACTCAAAGATTTTCATATTCACCTTAAAGAATGAACACTAAAATACTAAGTTTTGAGGATCTTGGGGAATAAGAAAAGAGTACTAAAAACTTATGCCATATCTGTCCCCTATATGGCAGTGAATGCTGGACAATCTCCTCACAGATGAAGAAGAGATTTGAAGCAACAGAAATGTGGTTCTACAGAAGAATGCTGAGGATATCATGGACCAGACTTGTGAGCAATGAGAAAGTTTTAGAGAAAATGGAAACAAAAAAGAAACTTAACCTCAGATAGAGTTGAAATTTCAAGGATACATAAGGAAGGAGGCCTTGGAAAGTCTGACACTCACAGGACAGACGGCGGCCTCGGAAAGTCTGACACTCACAGGACAGACGGCGGCCTCGGAAAGTCTGACACTCACAGGACAGGAGGCAGCCTCGGAAAGTCTGACACTCACAGGACAGGCGGCGGCCTCGGAAAGACTGACACTTACAGGACAGATCGAGAGTATGAGGGACAGAGGAAAACACCACATAACCTACTTAGCTCGAATGGCAGAGAAAAGTTTAGGAGAAATAACAAAAAGACTAAACTTATTAAGTGCTACAAGGAATAGGAAGTTGTGGTAAGCCATGGTTGCCAATGTCCTGAGGGAACATGGCACACAGAGTTTCATGTGAAATCTGATGCAGGCATGATGCTCAAATTTATCAGTCATCATTACTGCAGAATATGAAACCTAACCTAGGTAGACTAACTCAGTAAGCTGGGCACCAATGAACATTAGCTGTTCTCTGTTGAGTGGTACAGTCATGGAATGTACAGTATCAGTTTTCCTGATATACGAGGTACTTTCAGTTTCTGAAAATACCTCATATCAGAAAACAAAAGGCTGGATACTAACGAGTGTTAGCTGATAGCATATTTTCACTGAATCATACAATCACAGTATGTACAGTCAAGAAACTCTCAGATACCACTTGTATCGATTATTGGATTTATACCTTATGAAAGGACTCTTCTTTGATTTACAGTTAAACTTTCTCTGACAGTAGCAAAGAGTAAAGTCAGAGAGATTTACAGATTTAGCAACAATAAATTATTTGAATTGGAGGCATGGTGAAATAATGGTGAACAGCTCACATTGAGGAATTTGACTTTTGAATTCCAGCTGAGTTCATTACATTCACTTACATGGTAATACCCTTGGTACGATTCCATTTTTCTCCCCCTCCCTCAGCTATGGGTACATTAAGGTAAAATGGAGGTAAAACAGGTCAAGAAGGGAAGCTTTACCATCTTATTTATTGGGGAAACGTGTAGGAAAGTCACCCATTTGTGTGAGGGATTGAGTAATTGAAAAATTAAGGGTTTGTATGTCAGCAAGGTCAGTTATAGAGTTTTTAAGTCACTGGGTATGGTGAGCATTAAAGTCACCGAACACAAATATATGTGCAAATGGATGAAGAGAGACAGCCTTGTCCATATTGTCGGAAATGCTATTGAGTATACCACAATCTTGGGAGGATGGAGAGCAATAGAGAAAGAAGAGGTAGCATACAGCATTGAGGAGAAGATAGACAGAGGCACATGTATGAATGATCTGGAGATTTGCGAAAGAGCTCCCTGGCCATTGGTTAGATAGTCCGTGACATAAACGCCCAGGCCATGCATGTGGGTTTGAGGGTCTTTTCTAAGGAGAGGAAGATAACCAAGGATGAAGAAGGCGAAAAAAGGGATAAATGAGTTAGGGCAGGTCTTGCAGAGAGGCAGCATATCAGGAGACTTCTCAATGAGGAATGATTCTGCACTGCAGAAGTTGGTTCAAATTTATTTTTTAGACATGGGCAATATTTAAAAAAAATGAATAAATAAATGGACTTGTAGAATATTAGAACTTGTATAATAAAGAAACAAAGACCAAAAATCATTCATCAGTTTCCCAGAAGGAAAAGAACGGATCATGAAATGATAATTACCAATAAAGCTGTTATCTGGAGAGAATCCACTGTTGTATGTTTGTAGAGATACCAGAGAGATTGTCCAATATCATTCGTTGCAAATTTCTGTTAAGGAATGAAAAACATTACATAAATTATGACACATTCTACAGATAAGGCACCTGAGATAATGCAATAATTAGTACATTCATTTTACAGATCACAGTTTGTTCAAAACAGATCCTCATGGCTTGCCTCACCCTTACAGTTAAGTGCAGGACAAAAATAAATGCTCATTGAACAGAAATCCTTTATTAGAAGTTTGATCAAATCTTAGACAAGGAAAGTTTTATTTTTGTATTATTTCAAAGTATTGTTCTCATCTTGGTTGATAAAGATGTTATTATAAACACGTTTTGACCAAGTACTCTCTTGTCATCATCAGGTGTCTATTGATTGATTCCGATATGGGATATCTGTTGACTGTCGTGATATTTTGTCCCTGTAATATCAGTTGATGTTCATTCTTGCTGAATTGGTGTGTCACTACCATATCCAAGGATTGAACCTACTAGATGTCAATAACACATATATAACCAACTCCTATATCAACTATGCCGCCATCCTGAAGGATATTCGTCGTGTGTTTTGTGGAACATTCTATATTCAATGTCAGACATTTTTTGACATTTGGCTATAATGGCAGGTTCATGCTGCTTTTCATATTTTGTTTTTATTGATTGATCATTTTCTATAGTTTACAGGTTATTTAGAGCCAGAAAATATTTTTTAGATTGTAAGATTTGTTTTGTTTTTTTTTGAAGATAATGATTTATTGATACAAGTTTTACAAAATAACCTACTGTTGGAAGAGAACTCAAGGGTATTTGCATGCATCGGTCAATATAATGAACCAACGTGGAATTGGAACTCTGCTCTCCAGTTAACAATTCAGAGCCATTATCCATTACACCACTGGCACATCTAAGCTTACAGCACCTGGTATTCCCAAGCAGTCACCCATCTAGGTACTGACTAGGCTCAACATTGCTTAACTTCAGTGATCATACAGGAACCAGTGTTTCAACATGATGTGGCTGTAAGCCTAATTTACTATTTCATTTCAGCATCTACATCAAATTAGATGAAAACAACAGTTTGCAAAACTACAGTAAAAAATAGTAACAAAAAAAAATAGAAAAAAAGGAAGGTTGTTTATGTATAAAACAAGTTATGTTTGGAATTGATAGATATAAATATTATCCAAAGGTTTGGGATTTCAACCATGCTTCTGGTCCTTATCAAGATCAAAGGAAAAAGATATGATTTTATTTTTTGAATAATTTCAAATTCAGCAAGAGAACATTACAGGGACACATTACATAAAGCGACATACAGGTGAAAATTCTTCACTGGGTTAAATGTCTGTCTAGATTTCAGAGATGAGGTATTGTAACTATTTATACTATTTACATTGTTAGGCTGTTGTCCTCTTCCTCATTGTCATATTCACAATGTTTTGGCTGTTGTACGCTCTATCCTTCTTCAGATCATATACATCTGAATTTCAAACCAAACCTGGTGTAGATTGTTCTCATTCCACATGACATGCCTTTTCTGGATATCTCAGTTTCAGTTATTTCTCTTTAGTAATTCAACTCTCCACATGTCCCAGTGGATAAAGGCATTGGTTGGAGTAATCCAGTGACTTGACCCAAAGAGTTATAAGTTCAATACCTGGCCACAGCAGAGGTGAACAAAAAATAAAATAAAAGGTTTGGTCCGAAATTCCAACATATATCACCTGAAGGATGGACAAAAATTCAAACAATGTAAATAGTATAAATGGGTTAAAGGTATCTATCCACGTGTTAAAACAATTTAAAATCTCTATTCCTAAACTTAAGATCTTATTTAGTTTTTAGATTTTAGATTCAATTTTGTTTTTTTGTTTTTTTAGTGCAAATAATGTTGTATAGTATATGCATACTGTTAAACAAAGTATTTAGTATAGACTAATAGAAAAAATATATGACAATTGAAATTTCAGGTCAGGTTGAGCTTCGGCTTGTTAATGGTAACATGTAACCTAATACAACCTGCGGCATAGACAGGTGGTTGGTCTCTAAAGCAGCTCCCCCACTAGCTTTTCTGCTGGTGAGGTAGGTGGAATATTTGGACATGTCACCATCTGGAAGTTAACCTGAACAATTCTTTGGGGGAAAAAGCTGGAAGAGTATAACTTACATATAGAATAGAGGAAACATGGGTGATTCAACAATGAAATGCCATGGTACTACAAAGTACCATGGCATTTCATATCTATAAAGGTCTGAACAGGAGAAAAAAAAAACAAGACCTATGAACGGGTGGGTGAATTCCATATAGGAGCCAACAATCAATGGCCAACATGTGAGATACAAAATGATAGGAAAACGAACAAGTAGGAAACAGATCTTAATCTAACAGGTTTCACTTTATTAAAGCTTCTTCAGAGATCAAGATAGAAATGATAAAAAATGATTAAAAGCAAAGAGACACAGATTAATGGTGTGTTAGGCTATTTCATTGCTTAGATATGTGTTGTGTATTGAAGTAACGTAATATTTAAATGTGTGTGGCAAACATTCTTGATACTAACATGTTAATAAGATGCATTAGGATGTTTTGATTGGATAGGTGTCACGTGTAAGGAAGTAACCAATAATATTCAAATAAGTGTAAGAAAACATTCTGGATGTTAAAGTATGTAAAGGTTAGTGAGACGCTGCAGGATATTTTGAACAATTTTTCATTAGAGTACATCTTGTGTGTTTGTGTGTGTATATATATATATGTAGTTTTTTAAATGTGTGTTAATAATTGGTAATGTTGCTATAAATATATTTTCATAATATTTTCTCTTTAAAGAGTTCTTTTCTGATAAAGCTGGCATCATAAATAATAGATCTGTAGAAAAATGTAAGGTGATTTCACCAATGCCAGCTTTATCAGAAAAGACCTTTTTAAAGAGAAAATATTACGAAAATATATTTATAGCAACATTACCAATTATTAACACACATTTAAAAAAAACTACATCACATCACCAAAACAAAAAAAAAAAAGACAGCAAAATCTAACCAAAACAATCCCTAACCTGTGCATGCGAACCAAGCGTTGTAGTGACATTCTCAATAACTTTAGCTGCTGTGTGATTACCAATGACATCATCCTGTAAAAAAATTGAAAAGTTACAGCATCATCTATTTGTCATTATTAAATATGTCCAAATAGTGAATGGCTAATGAAAATTATCAGTTCTCATTTGAATTGTGAAAAAAAAATAAAATAAAAATAATGAATCACTTAAAATTTTGAAAATGCCTTTTAATTTTTCAAAAATTAGAATTGTAAAGATAAAAAAAATTACAACATATATAAGCATATAATAATGAAACTAACATCATAAGAGCAAGTTAACTTTGTCCTAATTTAAAAAAAAGAAGAAAAAGCACATGTGGGTGTAGTTAATAAGGGCAAGCCTTAAAACTGCAAATGATGAGAATTTCTATCACTGCAGTTGTATGACTCAATTACAAATAATGTGAATTTCTGTCACAGTTGATGAGTTCAGAATTCACAGTACATTACATGTGCAATATTTATCAAGGTCTGTTCAAAACTGAAAAAAATATCTAAGTAGTAATTGGATAGGATTGCTAACTTTTGCTTTCAAATTAACGAAACAAGAAAACCATGAAAATGTTAACACATTACCTCTTCTCGGCAACATTTTCCAATAATGGTGTGAGTCATTGAAGGTACAGCCCAGTTGTCAACATTTTCACATTTCTGATGTTCCTAATTAGCAAAATAAATCCCATGTTGTTACTGTGAATCAATACAGAAGCAAATTGATGCATAAAAAAAAAGACAGAAGAATTGAAAAGTTACAGCTTCACCTATTTGCCATCATTAAATATGTCCAAATAGTGAATGGCTAATGAAAATTATCAGTTCTCATTTGAATTGTGAAATGTGTACAGGCAATCGAGTCAATACATAGCAGCTCTTTCGAGAGAAGAACTAAAGAAGACCTACTGAGCATTTCCATTTAATACCATGCATGTTCGTAGGATATAAAATCGGAATAAATGCAGAAAAATCTGACAAAGTAGAAAACCTTTTTATTGATAACACATCTCACCTTTGTTAGGTAGGCAAAGACAAATGTGAGTGATTCCTTTTTTTTTTAATAAAAAAAAAAAAAAATCCACAGAAGTACTCAGTTCTGTTCTTTAATTTTAACTAGAAAATGTCATCCTAACAGACAGATATTAACATTTAAAAAAAAAAAAATCTTCAAAGATTTATCTCTCATTCTGACCTGAAGATTCCTACCTAATGAAGATGAAATGTGTTAACAATAAAATAGTTTCCCACTTTGTCTGATTTAATTCCATTTATATGGAATCTAGCCAAAGATGAAATATTGCAGTAACATTTGATCCAGTTAGTAAAATTTTAGCTGTTCAAAACATAAAATTAGAAAGATATAAAAATCTTTAATAATAAGGTTTTGAACATTTGAAAAAGATGGAACAATTTCCATGTGCTCAAAGCCATGAAAATGTCAGATCCCAAACAGAAAACAACTCAAATTAATTAAAAAAGTTTAATTCATTGTCAACTGAAATGTTTTTACCAAATTAATTTCAGATTGAATCTGGTTTGCAGCATAAAATCAAATATATTCAAATATATTCCTTATGTTTGTGGGACAAGGATAGTCAAATCTGGAATTTAACCTGAGCAGTTCTTTGGGGGAAAAGCTGTAAGAGTAAAACTTACATTTGAAATACGGAGGAAACATGGGTGATTCAACTCTGTGGTAGTACCATGGCATTTCATAGCTATAAAAGTCTGAATGGATGGAAGTAAAGAATAGAGTTCATCTGAACATTTTCCATGGAAACAGAAGCGATAAATTTGTGATGCAGAATCTATGAGGAAGAAGCTGCAGTGTGGAGTATAAATTTTATTTCACAAGACATCATAAACGATTTGGAACACATCCAGCCTGGAGAGTGGGTATTAAGTGGCCCTAGCTATTGCATGACTGCAATACTCCATTTGTAGTCTAACCGAACTCCTGTAAAGATAAACCATTGCAGGTGTTAGGCACTTCCTTCATTGATGGAATGAGTTGAACATTTTTCTAGCATCTTTAGCAATGGGTCATATATAAGAGTTTCGTTTGAAGTCTGGCGTGAACTTGAGACTCAATAGACATTCAAAATGATGAAGACTTTTTGAGAATGTAAATGTTCATTGTGGCAAGAAGAACTCAGTCTGAACGGTGAGGAAGAAACAATACCAGCTTGGTTTTCGACATATTGAATGTTACAAGCCAGTTACCCGCAACCACCAACACACACATTCCCATGCAATTGAGCTCTTCACAGAGAGACCAGTGGAGAGATCAGCAGCAAGGCTCCAATAATTTTGATTTCAGGAAGTGCAGCCTTTGAAGCTTTCGGGATTAATTCTAATAAAAACTGGATTACAAGTTTGATTGACTGACAAAATCTGTTCGTATAAAAGCAACAAGTGCTGAGAATGCTAATCAAATACTGTACAGTTTACTCACCTGACTTGCAATTAAGTATAAAAGTTCACCGACAGTAGGAAGAAGTCCTTGTCGAAGCTTCAAATTCTTGAGATTATCACGGAGCAGTTCACTAAAAATGGTGATAGGCTGCAGAAAGAATGCACAAATGATAAATAAGGTGTTACTTATTTCAAATTAAAATCAGTTTTAAAAAAGTCAGTATTATTCTCGTATATTGCTTGAATTTGCTTGAAGGATCACATTTTATCCAACATTTTACAAACATCTTATTCAGTTTTATTATTATTAATCTTTTAAATGATTTTACCCCAAGCAAAGCAATAAAGCCGCTAAAGATGCAAGGTGCTACTGAGTGTGAAGGAATAAGAAAAAGCCAAACATAATTAAGGAGTTAGAACAATCAAAGAGGAGGAATCAAGAAGACAGTAAATAATGATTGGCATTGCATTTATATTTTTGAACATCAAAGTTGGTTGGAAAACATGGAGCCTGGAAGAGGATTCTACAGGTGAGAAATGCAAGAAAAGAAACCATTAGCATAAAACTTACGGTTAGATCTAGCCAATTCAACTGTAAAATGCTGAGACTTGATGCCAATCTAGTACTGTGCTTAAATTCATAAAGTCTAGCTACCATAGAGCAAAGTTCATCGAGACAATTACCATGAAAGCATTTATAGAAAAGGTACACGGAAGCGACATTATGGCTGTGAGAAAGTGACTGAAGCCAGGATGCCAGGTCAGGACCAATAACATTGCAGATTCTTTGGATGTCATCAAGGTTCTCTAAATATATAGTAGGAGCACCGAATCATATATGGGAGCAATATTGAAAGCAAGGATGAATGGTAGACTTATAGATATGTAAGATAGATTTTAGGCAAAAAAAAATTGTCTAGCAGGATAAAATGAGCCAACTTTCCTAGTAGAAGAACTAGCAATTGATTCAATATAATCTTTCCACTTCATTCAAAGTACATTAGTCTGAGAAGGTTAGCATCAGCCATGCTGATGAAAAACAGAAAAGGGTCTCTCAGATGATTATTACAAAGTTTCGCTTTGGCGGTGTTAAAATTAACAGTAGATTTTAGGTCACTATTTAGATCAGCTGCCAATTTTGCTTTATCAAAACAATCAGACTTACTATTAAAACAGGAGTAAATAGATGTGTCAACTGTAGAGATACAGATTTGAGAACTGAATATTAGCTAATAAAACTACATTTTGAACTGGAAAATTTTCCTTTTTATTCAATATTAAATGAAGACACACACACACATATATATATATATATATATATATATATACATATACACACACACACACGTGTATGTATGTCTATATGGTATGTATCATGCTTGGTATCACAACTACTGTGAGAGAAACCGAGAGAAGCATAGAATAAAACAGAAAAAGAGTAAGGGATGTAGAAAGACAAAAAGTGCAATAGAGACAGATTAGAGTGACAGTGGGTGTCATTTTAGACAAAAAGCTTGTTGTCTGTAGTGAGGGGGTTAAATCATATTTTGCAGCCTAATGATCTTTTGAAGACATTATTTTTAAGAGAGACTATAACACCTTTCTTATAACTATCTTGGAAGGGTTATGAGTTGCAAAGAACAGGGTGTGGCCTTAACAAATTTATTAGTAAATCTATCTAATTTACACAAGTCCTGCTAGTATTTAATCAGCAGGTATACTAAATGCCATCACACAAAAACGAATTCCAAAAATCATGGATAATATTTTTATTATATTCTGAATCATTTCATTCCAACTAAGGCAATAAAGCCAGTAAGATTCAATGGGTTACTGAGAGTGAAAGAGAGTGAGAATACTTTAGAGGAGAAAAGACAATAAAAGAACAGGTTTCCAGAAAAAAGCGATTTGTTTCTGATTTTTTTATGGCTTATCAACCTCAATGGGTTATTTAATGCTGACCAGATTTTTAGGATAGGTTCGTATGAATTGAATATGTATTAATATTTTTCCACAAAAATGTATTGCTGGTATTTTTACTATAAAAAATTATATTTATACTTTCATAGTATTTTAACCTTAGTTTGGGGGTTAACCATAGCTTCCATGCTTCTCGAAATCTATGATCAGAGGCCTTGCCGGTGGATGTAGTTTATCATCATGCCCAAGAGAAGAAGATGGCCATTGGTATTGTATTTAAATTTTTTAAGCTTGTAGGTGGCAGGGAAGCAAGCAATTGAAAGGGAGTTCCACCGGTGAGAAAAGAAACTATCAGAATAGAACATATGGTCGCATCTCGCTAGTTCAACTGTAAAATGGTAAGAGCTAATAGACAAAAAGCCAACATTTAGCAAATAGGAAAGGTTTCTGAATTAAATGAAATGGGTAAAATTTAACACAAATATCAATTTTTGTGAAAAAAAAATACCAACTGCCTAAAGAACGAGGATTAATTTTTAAAAATTACCTCTGACAAATTGACCGTTTCATCTACGTAAGTGGTAGAATTTGCAAGAATTCCGGCAACACGACACAATTTTAACTTCCTGAAAAAAAGTGATGAAAGTTTATAAAATCAGTGTTTAATCAAAGGACGCCAATATTAATTTAGAACCGTCTTATATAATTCTTCCCTATAATATTAAAAGGTGATTTAAAAGCAAATATACTAAGTGCTCACATCACACCCAGAGATTTTTTTTTACAATAAGGATCAGCTTATACAAAGCCAAATAGCCACTTGAACTAGAAACACATTAACTGTAACAAAATAATGTTTAAAGAAAAAAATAGTGAAGGTAGCTGAGGTACTTGTTTAGGTAGGGTAAGTAGCTCAAACTTGGATGGCAGCTGATTTTTAATGACAGCTGAAGGATTGTTTACAAGTGTGATGATGAACTGGTCAGACTCCGAAAGTCAAGTTACACAAAACTCCTGAAGTATTTCATCATGAAAAGTAGTTCCATAGAAATAAGGTGAAAGGAATTAAATTATTATATACTTAGTTATTCAAACCAGAATGCTCATCTTGGTTTATATACTCTTAACGTTTCGGTCACTGTACCATCCAGCCTTCTTCAGGTGGGTGTCTTTCTATCTGGATTCAATCCAGAGTGGATAGATTATTCTCATTCTGCTTTTAGGGGATGTTTCAGACCAGTTTTTACCCATTAGTTTTATCCACATTTGCGTTGCATGTCCACTTCTTCCACTGAACCAGAGTATGATTTTTCAGCACTAACAGATCCAGGGATTAAACTCAAAACTTCCAAGGAACCAGATATATTTTAACCAATGTTTCAATACACAAGACATGAAAAGCAGAAGGAGAACAACATATTGCCATAAATTGAATAAAGTGTTTGGTTTGAGTTTTCAAGAGAGTTACTGTGTAAGAAGAAGGCCGGAAAGTAATAAGGGTGTAACGTTAGTATAACAAAAAATTTCATGTTAACCCATCTTTCTGTCAATAGATTTCACTACTTGTTTCCCTTAAAAATTCTGGTCAACATTCTTCCTTACTTTCTTTCCTGGCTCTTGACAATTCAGATCATGCAGTAGAGTATCTGCTGATATTTTTTTCTTAAGTCGTCTATTGGCGACATGAACCTCTTATTCATAAGACTTCTTTCTGTTACCAGTGTGCTGATTGGGATTTATTTTGTGATTTTCTTTGTGATATCCAATTCCAGTGAAATGTTAAAACTTCGCATTAAAAATTGTGCCACTGAGGTTTCTTCTTAGGTAAAAGCCAGCATCAATGTTTTTGTGACTTCACAAAAATACCAGGTGAGGCTACAATCTTCTTGGTTCACACCTGTCCGTTCAGCTAATATAGCCCCTCTTTTTCCAGCTGTAGCAACATGATGGTTCTAATCACAACAAATGTATCTTTATGTCTGCTCATAATAACTGTAAATGTGTCTTCAATGAAGCCTAGCTTTTGTAGAAAGCGGTAGATATAGCCTCTAATAAGTTTGGGGCTTGTGACTACCGGATGCCCATGAAGCATGTGGACTTGATGATATCCCTGCAATAACCCTAAAGAAATGTGTTCTGGAATCATGTCCCATTCTCTCTAAACTCTACAATAAATGCATTGCTGCTTTTTGCTTTCCTATTTGTTGGAAATTCTCTTCTGCAGTTTCTGTTTGAAAAGAATTCCAGTGAAGCTTCTGTCCCTTCTATCAGTCTATTAGTTTTCTCCCTCTTTTTGGCAAAGTCCTAAAGGATCTCATCAACTCTGAGTTGGTTAAGCATCTCCCCTCACAAGGTCTTCCTTTTGGACAAACAATATGGCTTTCACTTCTCTAGGTCAACTGCTGATTACAGTTATTGATGAAAACGTTTTTCAAGGTTTAGATAAGAATGGTGGAGCTTTGATTGCTGCTTTAGATATCTGAAAGGCATTTGACAGGGTTTGACATACTGATATTCAAAAGTTGAGGAGTTATGGTATTTCTGGACAACAATCTTTCTAACCAAATCATGGAATGAAAGTTACCTTGAATTGTTTTGATCTTCTCGATCTTTTAACATTAATGCTGGTGTCTCCCAAGGCTCTATCCTCGGACTTACTTTGTTCCTAAATTTCATCAATAAAATTCCCAATATCATCAGCTCAAATTGGCAACTGATCTAAAAAGATCATCTATAATCTGTTAATTAGAGCCAGAAATGATTTGTTATTTTAACACCTCCAAAATGAAAACTGCTCTTGTAATCAGCTTAATGTAACCTTTTGGCTTCCATCAGCATGGCTGGTGCTAACCTCTAGGAGAGTAACTCATTGCCCCTCTTCTCCAGCCAATGTCTCCCACTGATATGAAGTGGGCTGATTATATTGAATCAGTGGCTAGGTCTAGTTGGTTCACTGTGTTGCACGAGACAATTTTTCTCACCAGATTCTATCAGACATATTTATAAGTCTACCATTCATCCATGCTTTGAATATTACTCCCACATCTGGTCGGGCACTTGAAGAATTTGCAATGTTATTTGTGCTAACCTGGCATCTCAACTTCAGTCATTTTCCCCATTTTTGTAATGTAGCTTCCCTATGCCTTTTCTATAAATATTTTCATGGTAATTGTTCTGATAAGCTTTCCTCTTTGGGGTTAGTTTTTAGAATTGTTATTTTATTCCCCTACCCCCACAGACACTGAATTGTAAATATGGGGACTAGTTAGTATTTTCATAGAGACAGTGAGGTATTATGGTGGTTGTAGTAAGAAAGGTACGTATGAATGTGTTGTTTTGGTGTAAGGAATATTGTTCGTACGATTGGGTCAGTGTTTGCGGCTAGCTAAGTTATATTTAAGACAGAAGAAGACCATCCTTTCCCCAATCCCCATTTCGGCATTGTGCCACATTTCTGTAATTTATACAGAATAAATATCGCTTTTCTCTTTGGTACCAAGGTTTATGAATTTGGCAGCCAGCTCACATATTTTTAGATGAAATGGCTCAATGTAACCGTAAGTTCTATGCTGACAGTTTCTTCCCTTGCAATTCCCGCTTATGGAACTCTCTTCTGGCTTCATGTTTTCCAGTCTACTTTGATCTTAAAAATAAATTGAAGTTTAATTTAATAAAAAATTAAGTTCAGTGTTAATCGTCATTTTCATCTCCTTGAATCCTATTTATTTATTGTTCTCTTTCCTGAAAAATGATTTTTCCCCAGATTCTTTCACACTCAGTAATCCTTTGTATCTCAGTGGCTTTATTGCCTTGCTTGGTGTGAAATGATAATAAAATAAAATAAAAAAAACCCACCGAAATGAAAATTGCTGGTTTGAATGTCAAAGCATATAATACCTCATCTCAAAATCCCTGAAAAGAAATTAAACATGACCAATAAATCTCTATTTCATTATGTTTGATGTCAAGGATTCGTTATTGTGATTATTTATTCATTTTAATGTAGAGTAACACATTAGAACCTAAAAAGAAAAACAAGATAGATTTTTTGTTTATCCAATAAATTTCAAATGAGAACATACTTTGTAAAGTAGACAATCTATTATGAAGTGGGGGAGGTTGTTCCGTGAAACTACTTTTCAATGTGCACAAATGATTAAAACTGAACATATTTCCTGATAGATGTAGTATATTCAACGAACAAACAATATTCAAAATTTGATCATTTTGACATCAGTGAAAGGATGAGTATTGAATGAGCCATATCATGAAATGAATTTACAGGTAGAGTTTATTAATGAAGAAACAGGTCAGGTGAAAACAGATGCAAAATGATTAATTATGCTCTGCTGGAATGCAAGGCTAAACACTTTTATTTATCTGAATATCTGAAATGCAAAGAGTGTGAGCTTCAACAGGAATGCTAATTATTTTTGAGCTGAGAGGTCAGTTTAAACATTGAGATGTTCAAGTGTAACTCACATGTCCACATTGTGCATTTCTTTGGTCTGTCTGGCTAAATGGGTCAGGAGACCCAGCCTGGTGAGGACATTGGCAATTGTCGAGTGGCCAGCCAAAGTGCCAATATAGCTGATAAAGTGGTACCTCTTCAGTGATGGTGGACCTTTTTCTACATTCAGGACGGATTCTAAAATCATGGTGATATGTTTTTGCAAGACTTTCTCAGACAAAGATAAGATTTTCTTCACTGAAAAGAAAATGTAGGTGTTCAGGAGAAATAAGCAAACTACTTACTGTGCAAATTATTAAATTTGGAATCATTTTATAAAAATGAAAGCAAGGTAAAAAAAAAAAAAATGCCTCCTCACCTGAATAAGCTGGAACAGGCAGACCTTTGGGTTCATATTTTAAGGGAAGAACTTTTGTTATCTAGATAAAAAAAAAAAAATAATAAGCATTATCTATAAAATCATTTTATTAATTGAATTTGATAAAATAACATGCTAAAATTATCATTAAGTGAAACATTTTTACCTATCATTAAATTTGACGTAATTTAAAAATTTTTTCTCCCCCACCGCCAAATTACAAGTCTACTTGTGCTGTCAGTGACAAAGCAGCATAGATGAGAAGTAATTAAAAATATGTCCTTGATGAGATGTCTTCCCATCTCATCAGGGATAACTTATGACCATTTTGCTCGATTAAAAGATACTAGCTGCTATAAGGTCGGTGAGGAGAATTAGGCAGATATAAGTGGGGGAGGAAGAGACAGGGTGGGGCGTGAGGTGAAGTGGAGGAAGAGGCGGGGCGGGGCTTGAGGTGAAGTGGAGGAAGAGGCGGGGCGGGGCGTGAGGTGAAGTGGAGGAAGAGGCGAGGCGGGGCCGGGCGTGAGGTGAAGTGGAGGAAGATGCAGGGCGGGGCGTGAGGTGAAGTGGAGGAAGAGGCGGGGCTGGGCGTGAGGTGAAGTGGAGGAAGAGACGGGGCCGGGCGTGAGGTGAAGTGGAGGAAGAGACGGGGCCGGGCGTGAGGTGAAGTGGAGGAAGAGACGGGGCCGGGCGTGAGGTGAAGTGGAGGAAGAGACGGGGCCGGGCGTGAGGGGAAGTGGAGGAAGAGACGGAGCAGGGCGTGAGGGGAAGTGGAAGAAGAGACGGAGCGGGGCGTGAGGGGAAGTGGAGGAAGAGACGGGGCCGGGCGTGAGGTGAAGTGGAGGAAGAGACGGGGCCGGGCGTGAGGTGAAGTGGAGGAAGAGACGGGGCCGGGCGTGAGGTGAAGTGGAGGAAGAGACGGGGCCGGGCGTGAGGGGAAGTGGAAGAAGAGACGGAGCGGGGCGTGAGGGGAAGAGACGGAGCGGGGCATGAGGGGAAGGAGAGGAAGAGACAAAGTGGATTTATTAGGAAGGGGAGGAGGACATAAGGAAAGGGGGAAGAGACTGAGCAGACTCCCAAAAAACTATCCCCTTACCACACAAGCAAACACACACAAAAAATAGAAAGAGACCCCACAAAAATCTCCATAACCAAGCAAACAGTAAAATCCTCAAGACTTTCAAAATGAAAATTTAGTTGTAAATCTTCATTGTATTTAAGCAAGAAAAAAAAAATTGGGAAACACAATTTCAAGAATGACAAGTTGAAGAATTATTCTCTGTAATCTTGATGGTGGATAAAATTATATTTTCATCTGTTCAGTATGTATTGTTAAAAATTTAACAAGGAAATAGTGTGATGAACATTTCAGAAAAGTACTAAAAATTCTTGAAACAAAGAATGGAACAATTCTTACTTTAGGATTATCAATGATTGGCGTGATGCTAAAGTCTGTTGGATGATAGAGGACTTCTGTAATGCTTTTATCAGACTTGTTGAAAGACAGCACTGATTCTGGAAGTCTGGGAGAAATACTTGACTGGGCTGGTGAGACCGCATGTAGTTCTGAGGGAACTGTTGAGGAGGGTCGAGTGCTGAATTTGCAAATATTTAATCAAGTTAACATGTTTTTAGCATATGAAATGCCCAAATCATATAACCTACATTGTTATATTCAGTTTAATGATTTAAAAAAAAAAAAAGAAAGAAAAAAAAACATTTTAAGCTATATTTTGAAGTTTTTTCTTAAACCAAAAGAATATGGTTTTATGAACTCATTTGAAAAGTCAACTTCTATGGACACAATGCGAAATTTAAAGCCTGGCTATATAAAGGTTGGTTAAGATTTGATTGCTTTAAAAAAAGAATATTTTTCTAGATCATATTCTTTTGGCATAATTTGTTCTACTCTTTAGGAAATGATCTTTATTTCTTGCTGCCAGATGTAGTTTATCGTCATACCGAGGATTACTAATTCTAAAATAATAAGAGACTTAGTATAAGACAAAATAACAACTTAAAACAGGAATTTACATTATAGACTGTCATAAATGTTTCAAAAATACATTGTTGAGACTTCGAAGAATTTAATTTATCTGAACACAAAAGATATCTTTACAAAATAACACACAGTACATGAGGTGTTGATTTTAACCCTACAACACTAACCATCAATTAAAGTTACAACACTACTAACCATAGGTATATCATACTTGATTTTGAAAATATCAAAAAAAATATTAAATATAAATCTTCATTTGAAATGAAGGCACTTCACACTTTGAGTTAACATTAATAGGAACTGAAAAACATTAGGTAAGAAAATCAGGTACTGAAAATTGTAATTAAAAATAGTAAAATTTGCACTGGGTACTATATACCCATGGTTAGTGTTCTAGGGTTAATGAACCTGACCATAATTCCAACTTAAGAAAAATACTACTTTAATTAAAAAGGGTAATATACTAAGGCAAAAATGTATAGAAAGTGCACTGATTTCCATGTCTTCCAGGTTAAATTTGCATCCAGGTTTTCACAGCATTATACCTTTAACAAACCTTCTTTTGTCACCACAGTGAGGGACTGTTAAAAGCAACAGCGAGCAAAATAAAAGTGTTGGGAAACTAAAAATACGTCTAGAAACATCGGACACAAAAATGTTAAAATTTAGTATCCCTATGTTGTTCCTCATGGTGCTTAATTATAACTAACATTTTGGAACGCCTCTTTCTTCATAAATATAATTCTATCAATAAAAATGGTATTTTAGTCTGATGAAGTCCTTTTAGAGGACAAATGTTGTTGGATAAAATCTTTGCATTTTGTCACCCTATTACTGAATAGAGAATGCAAAACATGGCACTTACCTTTCAAGTTTCAAAAACCTTTAAGAAAAGTATGCATTTCAACTTCTGATGAGAAAATTAGGTTATAGCTAAAAAGAACAGAAGCGACTAAATTGATTACCTTAAAAGTAATTAGTCACTTTTTCAAAATAGTGATTTTAAAAAAGTAATAAAATTATATCCAACCTGAGAGTGAAAAGTCCACCGCCAAAACCAGTATCACTAGCATTAGCCATTTTTGGTTTAAAACTATTCAAATCTGAAATGGATGAACCTGCAATATTACAAAAAAAAAAAAAAAAAAAAAAAAAATACTTTATACCTCATAAAAAGGAATAAAGAAAGTTCATAATGAAAAAAAGAAGTAACAAAAAATAACATTACCATTACCATAAAGTGGTAATAAATAAAAAAAAAAAAAAAAAAAAAAAAGAGAGTTAAATTGTAGCAATAGTTGAACATTTACTCAAAGACCAGCAATGTGCCCAGTCTTGCAACCAAGACATGTTCTCAGTACTGAGGAAGGTTAATTCCATATGCTATTTAAAGATGCTGGAATCTGTCTACATTAAGTCCTTCCAGCCATCTCTCTGTAAGAAGGAATGGTTGGTGGTCTTCAAAGTACAGTAGAATCTCTGACAACTGGACTAAGAAGGCCTTCTTGAGAGGTTATATTTAGATTAAAATAAAGGAACTGAAATCAGGTTTAATATTTATATTCAATGTTTTATAGTAAACAAAATAAGCTAATGGTGAGTGAAATATAATGAAATTGATTTTTAAAAAAAGAAATAAATTATGTAATATTAATGAAAATTCATTAAATTAAGTATGCCATGTATGCAAAACAAGTAATGTAACGAGGATTTTTTTATTCACTGTTGAATGATGATTCTTTCTCTTCTAATGTCATTCTCAACTTTTTCCGCATTTCATTTTGCTTTTGATCTTGAAATTTTTTAAACGAAAGACTAACTCTGCATGCATTATTGCAATTGTCATAGCTGAATGCTGGCTTTCTTTCCATAAAACTGACAACCTTTTCAATAGCTTTTTCAATTTCAGTTCAGGTTTCATCACAATCATGTTTTTATTTCCTTGCTCATTGTAACAGTTTCTATGGAAGATTTTATATCATACAATGCTGACTTTCCTATGTTGAACTCAGCCATTAGTTACAATGAACTTTCACCAGCATCTAGTCAGTTTAAAACTTCCACTTTTTGCAATAACTCCAAAGTTGTTCTTTTCTTCTTATTCCCATCATCTTTTGCACCAATACAAGCCATTAGGGCGAAATAAGCATAAGCAATTATCCAAAGTAAATTTCCTGAAAACAGAAATTTCAAATCAGTTACATATCACCCAAATAGTTCAAATATACACATCAAAATCATGTCTGCATATGTAGCACTCCAGATATGAGAGATTCTACTGTAATTAACCTGTAAGTTTGATATATTTATATAACATTTGGTCTTTGGCATTCATATTTTAGTTACTGTGCACATTTTTTTGTCCTTGATTGAGCTCTGATGAGAGAGGACCAATAAGCCAGTTTGGGTGTCTTTTTTTTGTTAATCAGGTTATATAATGATATATATTGCACTTCATGGTAATAAAGAACACATTGCAGCTCTCCAAAAAATAAATTTCATGTCTTTTATAATATGGAAAATGCCTTACTTATTCTGACACTGTCTCTTGTATCAAAGCCAACATGGTCAGAATGTAACAGTGGTGAAATTGGTGTTTTTTCTTGACACTTGGAACTGTCGCTTGTCAAACTGAAATCACTACTGGAGTTCAAGGAATGTACACTTGTTGAGGTTTTGGAGTCAGCTGGAGATGCCGTCACAAACTCTTGGGCAATGTTATCAAGCAGACCCTCCCAGAAAGGGTGAGAAACAAGAGTCGGCCATGTCATTCTACAGGAGAAAAGAAAAATTAAATAAAAAAATTCAATGAAATATCATTAACAAAGAAGAAAAAATGTATTAAATGTTTTTAAAGAACAAATTTGTTTAGATAAAATCTCAAAATCTTTCGTATGTGTAAAAATTGTATGTACGTCTCAAGTCCTGTACATTCTACTTATAGTGCATGGAGGCCACATCTTCAACACACTATTACTGCATCAATTACTATAACAAGTAGGTTTTTCACAGGATGTAGTTGTTAGTCTCATGTCCAACCAGTTTGGAATTCAAAGTTGTCATTCTCCTAGACTGGTTGCCAATCAAGGCTGAAAGTCCTACTTTGTCGTACTATCAGATCATTGCAAAAGTTTTTGGCTCATTTTCATTGTTAGTATAAAACTTGAAACTGGTGTTTGTTTTAACATCAATCCCTGGTGTGTTCTAGAGCAAAACTTTTCTATATTCAGTTGCAAGTCAGATTTTGTTGAATGATGATGTTTTTTGCCCAAAAATGAATGCCTTAAAGAATGGATGTTGAAAAACTTCACTTTCACCATATGCTCTATGAATTTTGGAAATGATTAAGTGTTGGAACTGCAATAGGAAACATTCAGAAGGTTTATTTGGATTGTGCTCCAGCTCTTCAACTGGTCAAAAAGTGGTTTGAGAGATTTCGTCAGGGTCATTTTAACCTAGACGACCATGCTCCATATGATTTTCCGACATCGATGAAGACATTCTGCTTGCTACGTGGCAAATAAACTGAAGATTTTGGTTTTTTAAGCTTTGTAACCTTTTTGCAAATAAACTGAGCAAATAAAGTCAATTGAAATATTTTACTCTAACATTAACTCTTCCCATCTCATACCACACATTAATGCACTGGCACTTCCATTATATAGCATCCAACTCTGCATGAAAAAATGTACAATACATGTATGTCATGTTAAACCAATCAAATCTTCTTGCATTCTTTAGCAAAGGAGATGAATTTATAAAACACTTCCTTTAATGGCTACAACCACAGGATTAATTTTTTATCTGTATTTGAATGATGTTTTCTTTTGTACTTTTTTTCAATCATAGCGGTACAACAAAATGGAGGATCCCTGAAGTGAACTGCAATTCTGAATTTTGCCAGTTTATGTTTTGATGAAGAAGATAATTAAATTGGGGACAACATTCACAGCAATATTTCCATGTCATCTATGCATACCAATGATCTCACTAACTTTAATGATAGCAATAATGAGAGCATTACCGTAACCCGTATAATAATAACAATGTTATATTGATCCGTTGGTGGGTAGCCATTTCACAGAACTTTATTTCCTGAAAGGTTCATAAAATTCTGTTGACTGATATGAAAGCTATTCTGGCTTTTGTGAAGGGCTTAGATTTGTATTAAATTTCTTCAAAACCCTCTTTTGGTATGCAGAGCATTAAGAGAGAAAAGCCTTTTTTTTTTTTTTTAAATCATTTCACCCCAAGTTACTGCTGTTGAAGACCTGACATTTGTCTTTATTAGCAACTTCTATATAGTATTTATTTCTAGGCATACCAGCTTAGGTTTAACGTTTCAATTTTCAAGTGTTGATTTGTGAGTTTGGTGATATAATAATGGTGAGTTCAAACCCTGGGCCGGGCAGTGTGTACTTGGACTTGGTGGAAATGGGTAGAGCAATAACTGAATAGTACTAAAATAAGAACTAGACAAGATATCCCTGGACAAGGGTAGTGGAACAAAGGGTTCAGTTCAAAATTCCCTGTAGGTTACATTACTGTTGCTTCAAACCTCTTCTGCCAAATAGGAAGGCTAATGTTACATAGGAGTTCAGTACAGATTTCTTCGTTTCTAACAAAATTTTCTTTATTCAAAACACCCCCCCCCCCAAAAAAAAGATACCTGATTGCATAATTCCTGAATAAGTTGTTAATCGTACTTAATGGCTACTTTTGTATTTGATTGTAGCTAAGTAAAATTACTCAGTATTGCTCTTTTTTAAACCTCATTCTTCTTTTGTCAATCAAGAACATCTTTCTGTCGGAATTTCTGGGATGAGGATTATTTATCTTTCGTTACATTATTTATATGCTGACTATTCTCCTCATCTCTGTTGTTATTGTTATCACAACGTTTCAGCCACTAGGCCATTGGCTTTCATCAGATGTATGTTGATCTAGGTAACCTGCCAGGAGATTGTCCCACAATAGACTAATGAGATTAAAGTGTTATTTTGTGAAATTGGTGAAATTTTAATTGTGAATTCAATCCCCGGGCTGGGCAGTGTGTGTACTTGGAAACGGGACAAGCAATAACTGAGCAGTACTAAAATAAGAACTAGACAAGACATCCCTAGACATGGGCAGTGGAATGGGAACAAAGGAAATAAGAGGAAACTGAGTTCATTACTAATCTGTAAAAATGGATAGATAGAATACATAAGGACAGTAAAGAGTAAAAAAAGAATTACTGAAAGCAACAAAAGAAGTTGTGAAGAGCTATGACTGCCCATGTCCTGAAAGAACTTTGCACAACAAAGAAAGATTTAAAATAGTTTGGACCATAAATTTGCAAATTATTTTACTGTTCTTTACCTTTCAGATGGATCTTTCTCTAAAAGCTTTTGTATTAAATCCTGAAACTCAGGAGATGGTTTTAAAGATGGCAGGGAACCTGGAGTAAAAAAAGAGAAGAAAAAAAAAGTAGATTAAGGTTTCAGCTAAATAGCAACAATCATTTTTTTTTTCTGTTAATTTTTGGGGATGATCAGTTATTATTGTTTATACTTGAGCTGTTGTCCTTATCATTGTTACTATTATGTGACACTATGCTTGGGACACCCACAGTCTCAAGTGTTTTATTTTATAACCAGAGATAAGACCCGAGAAGTGGGTCTTCAGGGTGGCCACCCACTTGACCAAAGCAGAAGAAAATAATAGATAAATAAATGAAAACTCTTGGGAAGAAGTAACAATAAAACCATACATTTACATAGGCTTGAATTAACAGTAACAGTTGGAATTCAGTTCTGGACTGCCCTTGGTAGGTTAAGTGCCTTTACAAGAAGGGAGATTTAATAAAAGAAGAAATATATACTTTTTACATATAGGCCTTTGATCATCCTACAAAAGACATTGTTGTTCTAGTCACATGTCTATTATTGTTGTGCGGTATTCTTTTAAAAACAAACTACACTTCCAATACCAATAGCAACCAAGTTTTACTTCCATGAATCTTGTTAAAATATTTTAAAAGTACTTTTTCTGACAGCGGTAGACAGGTAATTTATTGATGGCAAAATGATTTAAATTCCCTAATAAATAAAAGGTCAGAAGTCAGGAAATTAAAGTAGTGAGACAACACAAATATCTTGGTTCAATCATCAGCGAAAATGATTCCAGAATAGGAATAATTTCAAGAACAGCACAAACAATGGCAGTTGTTACAAAACTAAAACTATCTGGAAAGACATTTTTTTTTTAATAATTTCATCCCAAGCAAGGTAAAAAAGCTTCTCATACACAGGGAGTTACTGAGTGTGAAAGAATCTGGAGCAGAAAAACAACAAAAAAAAAAAACACACACACACACATTAAGAAAAAGGAAGAATAAAAGAACAAGAATTAAGAAGACACTAGATAATGATTGACATTGCATTTAAATTTTTAAAGATCAAATTTGACTGGAAAGCAAAAAGTCAGAACAGAGTTCCATGCGTGAGAGGTTCAATAGAAGAAACTTAGAATAGAACTTACGGTTACATCTGGCCATTTTAACTGTAAAATGATGAAATATTGTAGCCAATCTAGTACTGAGCTTAAATTCATTGAATCTAGGTAGCATAGAGGAAAGTTTATCAGAAAAATCACCATGAAAGTATTCACAGAAAAAGCACATGGAAGCTATGTTATAATGTGGGAAAGTGAGTGAAGCTGAGATGCCAAGTGAAGAACAATGACATTGCAGGTTCTTCTTTGAATCTTATCCAGGCTCTTTAAATATATAACAGATGTGGGAGCAATATTCAATGCACGGACGAATGATAGACTTGTAAGACAATTTCAGGCAAGAAAAATTGTCTAGCATAATACAGAACCAGCTTTTCTAGCAACAGAATGAGCAAGTGATTCAATATAATCTTTCCAATTCATGTCAGCAGACAACGTTAGCCTAAGGCACAAGAAACTCTCCTAGAGGTTAGCATCATCAGCCATACTGTTGGAAAGCAGAAAGGTGTCTCTCAGATGATTATTAGAGAGCAGTTTCGTTTTAGAGGTGTTAAAATTAACAAGCCATCCTTTGCCAGTTAACCACAGAATGTAGATCATTTTGAGATCAGCTACCCATTTGACTTTATTGAATCGGTCAAATTTACTATTAAGACAGCATCAATACGGAGTTGAGAACTGATGCGATCAAGAAGGTCGTTGAAAATTAGGACCAACGTATGTCTAAGTATATTGCTTGAGGAACATCTGCATTAATGCAAAAGGATTTAGAACTGGACATTTAAGACAACTTTCAGTTCACAATTTGATAAGAAAGATTGAATCAGATTAAAAATTAATCCAGAAATACCATAAACTTTCAACCTGAGAAGAAGACCAGTTTGCCAAATCCTATCAAATGACCTTGAAAGATCCAAAGCAACAGTCACCATTCTTATCTAAGTCTTAATATTTTTCTTTCAAATGGTGCAAGGTCAGTACAAATACAATTTTCTTTTTTGTGTGTCTGTTATTCATACTGTATGTGGTCTTCACTGTCAAGAACAAATATTACCAAGCAAATGACGCTTGGTAGTACCTTTAATAACTTGTCAACTGCAACTTACCTTTTACTTTTATGGGCGGATAATCATCATTACAAATTTTCTCCACAAGGTCCGTCAGAGTTTCTGCTTCAAATGGCGGATGACCTACAAAATAGAAAAGGATATAAGAAAGAGAATATCAATAAGAATTGAATAAGGACAAATGTTGTTTTCTGTGTTAACTCTGACTTCAGTTTTTTCAGACATCATTGCTATATCAGACTGCATCAATGAAGAACAATTTCTTTTTCTTATCTGGCTTTATTAGACAAAGGATAGTAGCTACGGTAACAATTTCGAGAGGAAGTGGGTGGGAGATGATCAAAAGAATGCATGCCAAACCCATGGCTAAAAATTCACCACATGCTGGCTAGAATCATTAAAGAATGTGGGTGCAGGAGACACACTGACTCTTCAAAATCCTTGTAGCCATCTCTTGTCTTTCAGCCATGTTGGTCTTATATCTAAAATTTAAACAAAGGTAATCCATCAGTGTTAGAATTCCATGCCCATGGTGTGTTCCTACTAGTAAGTTGCCATTCTGGGCCAGACTATGTAAAACAAGCAATAAATATGTATAATGAAGATCCCTTGCCGAAAGGCAAATATCAACCAATGATAGGAGCAATGTACCAAGTGAAAAGTCTTTAGGGAAAGAGTTATGGAAGGAGAATTTGAAATTCATCTTACAGAGAGGAAAAAAAAATACTTGAGGTTCTTTCTGCTTATCATTTTTGATCTGGGATAAAAATTCTATAAAATAATATAAAGCATTTTCTTTTTAAATAGACTAAATCAATAAAAAATTAAATGTATAAGTCAACTTACCTGTGTACATTTCATAAAGAACACAACCTAAGGACCACATATCTGATGGGATAGTCATACCACCGCCTTGCAAAACCTCTGGAGCCATATAAGTTGGAGAACCTGTATAAAAAAAAAAAAAGAAAAGGAAAAATTATGATAAGGAAATCTCAAATACATTTTTTATTCCCACTATGTAATAAAATACAGGGTGCGATGGGTAAATTGTCACCATTTTATATTTTTATTTTCACGTGTGTGAATTGTTTGTTTTTGATTTCGTTGACAGCACAGTATAGTAGAGTCAGTTAGGTACTGTCTGTGAAAAAAAGAGCACCATGATGCAATTCACTCTGCCAGAAATTTGGAAACAGCATGCTGTACTGTTTGTCATTCATGTCGAAAGCTCCAATACGAACATATCAGAGTGTTTGGGTGTCAATCTGAGGACAGTGCAGAGGATTTGGAAAGAGTTAGACGAGTCTAATGATGATTACGAAAGTGTTTGGAGTGATCACTAGTGATGGTGACATTATGCCTCCATTCATCTTCCCACAGGGCCTCAGACTTAACATGGAGGCCTACATCAAGTGCCTTGAGGAGGTAGTGTTGCCCTGGGTGAAAAGAGTGACTGCTGGAAGACCGTATGTCTGGCAACAGGACACTGCACCATGCTGCAAAAGCAAGAGAACAATTTCTGCAACCTCATCACCCCTTACATCTGGTCAATTAACTCCTGATGGCAACCCCCTTGATTAATATGTGTGGGTCACAGTTGAGCAAGAGATGAACAAAACTGCTTGTAACACCAAAGATGAACTGAAGGCAGCATTCACCAACTTAAACAAGGAGACAGTCCAGAAGAGCTGCAGGAAATTCTGAAGTTGTCTGGAGATCGATGTTGAAGCCAATGGCAATTTTATTGAATAAATTTATTCTTTAGTATTTAAAAATATTTTTGTCATTTTGGTAAATATAGCTGTTAAAATGAGATATCAGTGTTATTTTCATTTTTGCATAGTCTAGTTGACAATTTATCCATCACACCCTGTACACACTACAGAGAATCTGAGATTTTAATGAATAGCTTGATTTTTTTTTTTTAGTGTCCATTGTTCCATTCAGGGGAACATATTTCAGAATTTCTTTTTTTTTTAAATACTAAATGAGCATTATTTTTCTTTATTTTATTCACAATATATAAGTTTACACATTGTTTTAAAATACAATGAATACTGATCTAGGATATAATAATAATGTCTTACAATATTTACATTGTTCAAACTGTTGTCCTCATCTTTATTGTGAATATGACAATAAAGATGAGGACAAGATTATGAACAATGTAAACAGCTACAAGTAGGGTCAGTTGGGCATTGTCTGTGAGAAAAAGAGCACCATGACGCAATTCACTCTGCCAGAAATTTGGAAACAGCAAGCTGTACTGTTTGTTGGTGAATTCTACCTTCAATAGTTACAATATCTCATCTCAGAAATATAGACAGGTTTTAAAATCTGTTCTGCAAAAGGAACAATGGACACTATAAAGTTAATGTTTCATTTTTTATGCGGCACCCAGTGAGGCTCAAACTCACTATGCAGTACAAAAAGGTCACTCAGGTTAATCACACCAAGTGTTATCACACACCAATTCTTTATTGGCCAATTATACAACATGTCAACTCTTGTTGGGGTTAACCTTTTAATTGTTAAAAATTATTGTTCCACTAGTGGTACACATTTCAAGACATTTTTTTAATACCAGACAAGCATAAATTTTGATGATTTTATCAGTCACAGAAAAGACTAAAATACAATGTGTTGTCAACAACAATTCATATCCAAAACAAAACTAGTCTTCAAAATGTCCCACTAGTGAAATGATAGGCACTAAAAGGTTAAAGGGTTTATGTGTAGGAGGACATTTATTCTTTTATTCAATGTGGTAGGACTGAATCAGTGAAGAAAAAATTCTTCCAATGACTATCCAAAAACGTAAAAAACTCTATAAAATCCAAACCTTTTGTAGATCTTTCCTTGATCAGCTCCTTATCAGCTTTGATTCCAATTTCACTAAGTTCCATGAATTTCTCAAAGACTTCATCCAGATTTTCTTCTTCTGCTTTTGACAATCCAAAATCTGCATATTTAAGCTTTCCATAGCAGTCAAAGAGAACCTACAATACGTGAAGCCAACATTTACAAAATAAACAAAATGTCACACTTTAGTCAGACAATCAATTTTATGAGATTTATTTATTTTTGTCTGCTGGCCTGAATATTGGAGATATCTTATAAAAAAAATATTTGCTCTATTTTTACTAAGGAGATTTTGTTGAATATTCAGGCCACTAGATGAAAATTAAAAAATATACTGTTTAATAAATAAACAAAGTGTCTTCACAAATACGAGTACCCACTAAAAATGTTTCGGTAATGAAATGTCAGATAAATAAATTAAATATTCATTCCTTTCTTTACATATATTTCTTCAAAAATTTTTTTTGTTTTTATTAGATACCCATGTTTCAAACAGACATCCCATTTTTTTTTAAAAATCTACTTTAAGCAGTATGCACAATGTCTATTGGTCTGCACACTCAAGAAAACTTAGAGAATGTGTTCTCCAAACTTGCACCCCCTTTGTAAGAGTGAGCACCATTTGATTCAGCATGCTTTAGACAGATCAAAGCACAGAGAGCATCACAAGTTCTTTTTACCTTTTTTAAGGAATGCACACTTTTTTCTCATTTAGCTATTCTTGAAAACCTACATCAGCTCAATTTGTATCCGAAACTTAGAGAAAGCAATTTCTAAAGAATTAATTTATTTTTAAATTCAATACTTTTAATTACTTCAAACATTTTTTTTCGTGGATACCCATGTTTGAAATAGATGCTGTGTTTTAAGAAGAGAAAATACAACAAGTGTTTATCACAATTTTGCATCAAAATCATTAAAGAAACATGTACGTTAAGCTTTAAATTTAGACTTATAACATCTGGTATATCTAGACGTATAACTTAGCAAATTTCATTCAGCTACCACATTTGGTTTTAATAAAAAAAAAATTTTCATAAAAAGTTACAATTTTGTCAGTAGATACTAACAGATATAGCAAAAATATTAACTTTTTGTTATAACTTGTTCTAGTTACATTAAGTACCAATAATTATACACTTATGAATATGTCATACGTCTAGAAATTTTTTTTGCTTTAATTTTTGGGAAGCGGAGCTATTATTCATATTTGGTCTAATTTCCTCATCTTGGTTGTTGTTATCACAACCATTCAGCCATTGTGCCCTCCATCTATCTTCAGGGGGTCTGTCAATCTGAGTAACTTATTTCACCTATGAGGGTAGATGGTTCTTGTTCCATTGTGCATATCAAGGGATATCTCATGTTCTCTCTTACGTTTAATTATTGCTTGCCCTGTTTCCACTGAGTTTGAGCCTGTACGACCTGGCCCAAGGATTGAACTCACAATTACCATGACACCAAATTCACAAACCAACACTTTAAACCACTAGGTTTTTTATCCTGTGGGACAATCCTGAGTGAAAAACTTGCAGCCTTAAACAATGTTCTTATTGCCTCCCTGCTGCTGATACATTTTACATTCTTTGACTGAAGCATTGTGATAACAGCAAAGATGAGGACAATAGTCCAAAATTAAATAATGTAAATCATTGTACCTTTCATGAGATTGGAGAAAGTGCTGATATCAAATTAGTTGTATCCAAAGAATAGAAAGTCTGCCTTGGAAGAATGGTTTTCACTTTAAAAACACTGTTGATATAACAGTGGAATATTTAGGGGCAAAGGTAATAAAAAAAAAAAAAAATTAATTATCAGATTTTAAAATTAACTTTATGCTATTTCTTTGCAATTCACATTGTTTACATTTTGCTCCTGCAGACAGATCACACCTGAAGTTGTGCTTTTTGGAATGTTTGTTTTTTTATGTAAAACACTCTGTAATTGGATGATTTAGGGAGATATTTTTAGTTTAAACCAATCAGGGAACGTTTTATAAATAATTTTAGGTGGTTAGATTTGAGACAACCAAACTATTTTTTGAATGAAAAGCTTTATAAACAAGCATGGCGTCAGACAGTGAAAGTGAGGATATTTTTGAAGGATTCACTGATGTAGACAGAGCACAAAAACAGTATAAAGATAGGCGTGGAAAAATGAATTTACCAGATATTGACAAAATCTCAGGATTTGACTCTGATAATGATGTACTGCTGAGAAATTTAACCTGGAAGCAAGGCAACAGTGGTGATGAGCTGACATTCGAATCGAGTGAACAATTTTCAGGAGTCAATGTTGACACATTCTGAGGAAATCATGGACAAGTAAATATCATCTTGAATACTTCCCTCATCTTATTTCAACAAACGTCCTGATTTTTTTTATATATCTATAAAACAGAAGATGTCTGTGTGTGTGTGCTATTTATGCACATCCACATTTCTCAACTGATTTTGATGAAACTCTGTAGACACATATTGCAAATTTACCAGTTTAGGTCAAGACCAACTTTTCAATCTCCTGAAAAATCAATAAAACTGAAGGCGGATACGTCTTTTTGCAAAAACTAAGGTAAAATTTCCATGTGAACAAATTTTTACTGGATGATCTGATGTTCTTTGTACTTAATGCAAAACATCAGCGCTCATGTTACGAGGTTGATGCAGAGTGCTTGAAAGTTTTCTTGCAACATTGCCTTCACACAAAAAAAAAAAAAAAGAAAAGAAAAACAGGTTTTCCATACTAAAAATAAAGATTAAATAACTTCCTCATTTTTTAATCAAATTTTCTTCAAATATGCCGCAAAAAATTTGCCATCAGGCAAGAGATAGTGTGATTTTAGTCGGGCTCACTTCCCTGCGTATAATGAAAAACTGTTAAAAAAAAAAAATTTTAACCATAATTTCCTGATGCATTCAAATTTGCCATGTAAATTACATGATACAGATTATCTTGAATGTTTGGTTTAGATTATTTCAGTTAAGTGGACGAAATCTGCGACAAACTAAGTCCAAAATCGGTTTTTGCCATTTAGCCAAAAGTTTCTTCATATGATTCCATCCTAAATTGGCATTTGAACAACCTTTGATGCAAAGAATGTTTGAGAAGGATTACTGAAGCATTAAATGGGGAAAAATTTCCCAAAGAACCTCTTATTAACTCCCTGCTTTACAGTAAACGTGCAAAGGAAATGGGGAGGAGTTCATGCGTTTACACTTGCATAAAACTCTGACGCTTCATCCCTGGTTTTGTTTATTAGATTCGTGAACAATGCCCATCCTATTTGAAAGTTATTATGGCCACAAGGTATTAACAGAAATTCTAAAACAGTGAAACAATTTAACCCTGAGCAATGACCACATGAGAAAAGTTTTAAGTATGGAATTCCTTTATTACATTAAATTGTGTATTTGATTCAATAAACTGTAAATAGGATGACTCTTTTGGGAATATCATTTAGTAAATTCATTTCAGAACCCTCCCAGAAATTTTTATACATTTATCTTTATTATCTATAAATTTAGAGCAATTTTTGTATGGATATACCAACAGATCACAACAGCTATTAGGGAGATGTGATTAAATATACTTTTAATGTTTAAAAAAAATGTATTCAGTATTATTATTGTTTAGGTAATAAGCATTATAACATAACATAAATAGCTATATTGTAGAAAAAAGAATTTTCAACAATATATGCATTTTTTATATATTTGTGTTTATGGTTCTACAGAAGGATACTGAGAATTCTACAGAACAACTCCACACTCTTTTTGTGGTTTCCAATTAAACTTTCCTGTTCCTTAATGCTTTGCTTAGCTTTTGGAAGGCATCTTACATAAAGCTTTTATAGAAATACTGAAATTTCAATACTGTTTAAATGACAAAATTTAAAATTCATTAATTTCTTCAATCTTACAAGAAAAAAAATCATGAGTAGGATAAAATCTTAATAAGTTCAGGTAATACTACAAGGTAAAAAGACTGTGCAGCACCAAGCTTCCAAATGAGGAAAATCTGCCTAACTCTGAGATCAGCATTCAAAATCTAAACTTAGGCTCAAATACAGGTTCAAAATAGGCAACTGACTCGATTCCCAAGTAGGTTAATTCTAAGTGGAACATATCACCAAACAGACATGATGCTGAAAGAAAACAGAACAAATTTTCAATAATAAAGAAGAATTAAGATTAGCTCACCTTTGAAGGGCGCAAATCACAAAAGATTATGCTCAGAGAATGTAAAAAGTGAAGCCCACTGATGAGATCTACACTGAAACTTTTAATAGAATCCTCAGGTAGGTGACCATCTTGAGCTATCAGCTTTTCCAAACTACCACCTGAAAACAAGAAAAATCATTAAACCTGTCTCACAATTCACTTCAGAGTTTGTCAGGTGTCAGTTCTAAATATAAAAACCATACTCCATGCCAAGTTATTTTTCCTATTTACAGAGGAGGAATATCGAAGTCAATGCATCAACAGTTAGCATAAAATTTCTTGAGGTCTTTGCATTCCTTATGGCAGAAAGTAGCAATCCATATCAAATATATAACACCAATTTTGTGATAACTGATTTGTGTCCATATTCCAAAGAAAAATATACAATATCTTATAGATCTGCATAAACAAATTTGAAAACTCTTTAGAAATTATTTCCATGATTCAGTTATAACAGGGCTGGTGCTATAAACTCAAAGGTTCTTTTTTGTTTTGTTTTTTTAAATTGAATTCACCCCAAGGAAGGCAGTAAAGCCACTAAGACACAAGGGGGTTATTGGATGTGGAAGAATCAGAAACATAAAACATTATGAAGGAACAAGAACAATAGAAGAGTAATGTGGAAGGCAGCAGATAATGATTGACATTGCATTTAAATTTTTGAAGATTAAAGTTGACTGGAAACATGGAGCCAAAAGAGAATTCCACTAGTGTGAAGTGTGAGAAAAGAAACTGTTAGCATAGAACTTATAGTTATATGAAGCCAACTCAAGAGTAAATTGAAGAGATCTTGTTACCAGTCTGGTACTGCACTTAAATTCATAAAGTCTAGATACCATAGCAAAGAGTTCATCTGAACAATTACCATGAAAGTTTCTATAGAAAAGGCACAGGGAAGCAACTTTATTGCTTTGGGAAAGTGACTGAAGTCAAGATGCCAGGTGAAGACCAATAATATTGCTGATTCTTCTTTGGATTTTATCAAGAATCTCTAAATATATACAGCAGGAGCATCAGACCACATGTGGCAGCAATATTCTAAGCATAGGCAAATTGTAGACTGATAGGTTCGGGAGAGAAAAATAGTCTAGCATGACACAGTGAACCCCCTTTCTTAGCAGCTGATCTAGCAATGGATTCAATATAGTCTTTCTACTTCATGTCAGCTGAGAATGTTAGCTCAAAACAGTGCAATGAGTCACTCTCCTCGGAGGTTAGCATCAGCGTTGGTGGTGAAAGGCAGAGAGGGGTCTCTCAGATGATTAGAGAGTTTTGTTTTGGAGGCATTAAAATTAACACGCCATTCTTTGCCCCAGTTCACAAAAGGCAGAGGGTCGTTTATGACCTCACCTGCCTATTTGATGACATCAAACTTAATGATAAGACAGGGATAAATGGTTGTGTCATCAGCAGAGATACCAAGTTGAGAGCTGATGCCATTGGAGAAGGTTGTTAATGAAGATTAAAAGCAAAGTAAGACCAGGGATAGAGACCTGGTGGGACGCTTGCATTAGTACAAAAGGTGTGGCCATAAACGATAACTTTCCATTCATGATTTGATAAGAAAGATTGCATCGGTTCAAAAATTTGACTGGAGGCATAACTTTTCAACTTGTGAAGAAGACTTGTATACCAAAGCCAGTCGAATGCTTTTGAGATGTTCAATGCAACAGCCCAAGCTTCATCTTTCTTATCTAAAAATTGATAGACTCTTTCCACAACGATCATCAATACATCAGCATTTAACCTAGAGAAACAAAAGCCATATTGCTTGTCTGAAAGAAGGCCATGTGATGCAAGGTGCTTAATTAATTCAGCATTGATTAGGGTTTCTAGTAGGTTACCAAAAAGAGGCTGCAGGCTAATAGGCCAATAGTTGCAAGGGTCGGATGAGTCAACAGGTGAGGATTTCCAACAAGCAGAAAACAAGAAGCAGTGAGGCATTTATTATACAGTTTAGAGAGAACAAGAGCCAGTACAACAGTACACTTCTTAAGGAATATTACAGAGACACCATCAGGTTCACATACTTTGTGGGGATCCAATTTAGAGATGATAGCAGAAATTGTAGATGGGATCATATGCATAGCACTCAAAAGAGACTCAGTTGGGAAATTAAGCCACAATAATCCAGATGAGTCAAGAGCAGAGTTTAGAGAGAATTCAAATTAAGCTTTATCAGCAGCAGATTGAAGGGAAGAGGACTAGAAAACTTACTATTACTTAATACACTATTACAGAGCCGCCCGTAATCACAAAGAGCCAAAGTTGTTAGATGCAATACAGTGCCTCATTTTCTTAGCAAAGAAAACTCTTTCGAGGACATGTTTGCATTTATTACATACAGCCATGGATAAGTGTCTGTTGTAATCAAGACTAACATGCTGGTAAACCTGGAAATAGTGGTTCCTGTGGGTTATAGTGGCAGAACATGCTGGTGTGAACCATCAAAAAGATTGAGGTTTCACCTGATATTTCCAAGAAGGAATAAAAGCATCTTTGATCCAAGAAGAAATCTGACTAATGCAATTCTCAGTGGGAAGGTGAAAAATATCAATCAAAGGGGCATCCCAAAGAAAGTCACAAAGTGAATCCCAATCAGCATGTTGATAACAGAATGCAGTCTTACGAATAGAAGGTTCCCATCTAATAGATGATTGGAGTGAAATATCAATAGATACTACAGCAGGATCAGAGTTGCCAAGAGGACGGTTGTGAAGTTCAGTAAGAGCTAGGGGAGGTAAGAAATAGCTCAAGAGGCATGTTGCTCAGATTTAGTAGGGAAACGAGTAATTAGTAACGATTTGAGTCAGAGAGTGAGCAATGGAAAAAACAAAGTCTGAATACTGGCAACATCAGTAACATTAGAATTATAATCATTGAACACAAAATGTAGGGTACTAAAATCTGAGGGGAAACACACAAATTATGCAAAAAAATATTTTTTAAATTAGTAATCAAGAAAGCAGCAAAAATCATAGACATCCATTTATCTCATTAGCGTTATCTTTGGTAGTGCCTTGTTTGGTCAAAATTAGTCCTTTTGTGAGTAGTGTCCGAATAAAATGCTGGAGTGACCTCGCCATGGCACAGGCCTAGGCAATGGTATATGGAGGCCATGTGCTACCTAGACTACATACCTTCATCCTTCTCTTGGTCATACTGACAAGATCCAAAGGAATACAGAGCATTACATTTGGGGCCATCTTGCTTGCTGGAGTTGCCCAAAGGTTATCTGTGTTGACAGCCAGATGTGGCTTTGCTCCGGATTTTCTGTCCAGATTTACTTCCATAGCCTTTTTCCAAGTTCAGATATAGCCACATGCAGCAAAAGTTTAAAATCAGAGTTTTCCTTTTTGGTGGACTGCCTTCTCGGGCTGAGGAGTTCCCTCTACGGCAGCAGCTGGTTCTGAGATGCCAGTATTCAAAACCATATCTCATAACCAGTAGTACTGAGCAGGTTCAAAGCAACCACAAATTTATGTTTAACTGAGAAACTATTCATAATGAAAAATATTCTGGAATGCCTTGTGTCCATTAAAAATTAATTAAAATCTCACAAATAATTATAATGAAATAATTATAACAATTATAATTGTCATTAATACAATTCACCCTTTCTAAACAAATGACAATTGACTCTATACAAACATGTGACTCTCATTATCAGACAAGCAGTCAACATGAGAGTTGACCAAAATTTCGGCTCCTTTCATTTTCAGACCACAATCAGAATATTATCCTTTCTTAACATGCATAACTAAAATTTGAGGTAAGAAAACTACAGACATTTTTTTTTAAATAAATTACCTGGGCACACACTACACATGTGTGTATAAAAAAAAAAAAAAAAAAAATCACAAGAAAGTCTATATATTATTTACTCAGGACACCTCGAGTCAGTTTAATAGTTAGCAAGCTTGTTTCTCTAGAAAAATTACGACTGAGTAGTGAATTTGATTCTCACTGTGTACCCCCTACTCTCAGCCTTGTGCCACATCTAAGCTATGCTTGGAAAATCACTATACTATTTACTTAGTATTACTGTCTATCGTGACTAACACCACATAACAACCACTGTCAACCAGATAATAAATAACTGTTTTGTTGTTTCCATGTCTTGTGGTTTCTCATTTTCTATGAGTATTTTTGTATATATAAATGTCATAGCATTTATAATTATTTACACAGGGTTATAACACTTTCCTACAGCCTTCTATAAAAAAAACAAAAAAAAACACTAGCATTTACCAGTAATGCTTCAGTTAAGCAGCAGAAAATAAATTGGTTCTTCCTGAATAACATAAAAATCAATGAGACCCAGACATATGTTTATTACAATTAAACATTATTACGAGTAATGGTAGACTACACAGCAAATAAATGTTGAGCACACAGGACTGTTCTTGTACCACCAACGCCCCATGGATTTGTGAAGATGTGATACAAACAATAACTCAGAAGTTCCAAACTATCAACGCAGTTTACACTCAATGCACAGCCTAAGATTTGCCAGGTTTCAAGTATGGATGGTGTCATCATCAGGATCCACAAAATGCTGCTGATGAATAATGATGCCATGAGAGTATATACCGTGGTTGATTTCCACAATTCCAGTATAAGCAGCCCAGCCATCTGAAACAATATGGCTTCCAGCTGAATCTTTGTTCACTGATCTGGCATTTCAAGTAAGAAACTTTCCCAATTTCTGTTCGATATCACAGACTAACAAATAGCCAGGGCACCAATGGCCATGGTGATTATTTGAAGTAAAAACCGTTTACTATGTCGTTTAAGAGAAGCAGAACTTTGACAGATTATTTTATGCCACTTATGTAAAGTATTTGTTCAAAGAATTTTAGTCTTTGAAATGAAATCTAGAAAGAAGACACACTAATTCGAATTGAACCTCATACTTGCTACAAAAAAAAGTAAAAGCTGAAACGAAAAGTATCACAGGAAATATGACAGATGCAAAGAAGAATTTTTTATTACTAGCTTAAAAGCCACCTTATCGGGTGGCATTTAAACTAGCTCTTGCAGAGAGCTCTTGATTACAATAGGTAGGGAAGAGTAGATATGATAGGCAACAATAAACTACAGAACTCAAAACTGATTGCTGCATTTGAGTATAGCATTAATACCTAAGCTTACCTATTAAAAATTCAATGATAATTCTTCTGCCACCACTTAATTTAAAGACAATTTTATGTACAGAAATCCTTACATTCTGTACAAACAATTATTTTATTTCATGGGTGAATTTCACATGATTTTGCAATTAATTTTGATTTATTCCCAAATTTATTTTCAAATTCTAAAAATTGTTATCATACAAAAAAAATTGAAAATCCCAAATTTTAGGATTGCAAGTGCAGATCCTGCCTGGAATGTTTTTAATTTGCTCACAGAGTCGGCCTGATTCCAAAATGGTATGATATGTTGGGTTATGACCTCTAAGTAAAATTGAAAAAGTGTGACACACTGACATTGGCATTTATTATATAGATTATTATTTAGAGTTCAAAACAAGCAGACATTGAAGTGGATGAAGAAGTTCGTTTACCTGTGCAGAGTTCCACAACAAGCCAAAGATGGTTATTAGTCTCATACCATTCATCAAATTTTACAACATTTGGATGGTTCAAATCATGGATCATGCGCACCTGAGTGGGGAGAAAAGACAATAATTATGCCAGGTAGAAATGATAGTCAATGTTTAGAGCAAAATAAAAGGAGTCAAAACCCAGAGAAAGAAATGGTAATTCAACACAGTAAGTATCTAGAATTCAACTGGAAACTTTTCAAGCAAATTATTCACTTTGATTTTGGAGGGGAGTAGGAGGGGAAAATGTAACTCTTTAGCATTGAAACGCTCCTCATATATACTCTGCCATAATATATTGTGACATCATTGAATATAATGCAGAAAGTTATGCAAACAGTGACAGCCAATATCTACAGGGCTGGTTTGAAGTATCTTGATTGCTAAAGAGCTGAGCTGAATAGAATATCTACAGGATTAGTGTTCTGGTGTCCCACTAGAGATAGAATCTATCAGTATTTTTAGAGTGTGTGTGAGGGAGGAAAGAGAGAGAGAGAAAGAGAGAGAGAGAGAGATCTGAAGTTTAACCCTTTCAGGTTGCAAGTGCCCAAACAAACCTGCAATTTTCATATGCTTACAGTCTGAGAGTGCCTGAGCGCCCCTGCAAGTGAGTAATACTGTATTTCAATATACCGCGTTAACAGTTATCACCTAAATAACTAGGGACACCGAAAGCTGACAAATTTTCTTCTCATGTGCTAGTAGTAAAGGGGTTAATGGATATGGGGGTCATGGAAACATACAAGAGCCTAAATCCATAATAAAAACTTAAAAACTAACTTGTTTGACGTTTAGAAATTACGGTAAGCCAAGAGATCTAAGATCTAAGGAAATGTTCTTAGATTGTGATCTTGTTAGCCCTGAAAAAAGAAAGAAAAAGAAATTATTTACTTACTGTATTTGTCAGTTCACATCTTTTCACTTTCTCAATACGGTGAATGGCAACAAATTTGATTGTGCCTTTTTTCCTGCCTTTATAAACAACTGTATTCTCCCCACGCCCGAGTTCGTCATACAGGACAAAGTTTTCCATAATGTATGCAAAACCTCATTCTGAAACAACAAAATGGAGTTCACAGTAAGAAATCAAGATGTCTCTTGCTTTCAGTGTTTTGCTTTCAAATTCAAAAATATTCATGTTGCTTCGACTGAATGAGTGAAAATTTCCTTAGTGGAAATGATGATGGGTATGAATGTAGCAGAACAACTAAAAACAGACTTAATGGTCATTGTAAAAACAAACACATACTTCAGTATGAATGTCAATCTGGAAAAACCAAGACATTTCATTTACGGTGAGAATGTATCAGGTTCAACAATGAAAGCCTAGCAATTCTCGCAGCTGTAGATCCAAGGTTTGAAGGCTGTGAGAACAGACACTAGTGTTTCAGTATCCAGTGCCTAAACTTCTACCAGAAACAATCAGAAGTGAAAGAGAGAGAAAAAAAAAGAGGAAAAGGAATAAAGAGATAGTATAAGGAGACAAGAAAATTATGAAAAGGAGGAACAACACTTGACGTAGATATATGCATACATGCATGTGCACAGAGAAGAGAGAAAGAAAAAATATCAACCTAAACACTAATAAAAAATGTGCATAAAATATTTTTTTAATTTAATTCAAATATAATGAAAATGAGAAAACCATCAGTCAATTACTGGCACCTCCTGATGAGTAGACTGACCAATTACAGAAAGGATTCATCTACGTAAATCTGAGTTGGAGTGATGGGTATAAAATCAATCAGCTAAGAGACATTTTAGATTTGTAAGTTTGGCATGCCGGCCTTCTTTGCAAGCTCCAGGGTTATGGTATCACAGGTCGATTGTTTGACCTAATACAATCATTCCTGTCAAATCGGGATTTGAAGGTTGTTCTCAGTGGATTCATCTCCAGCTCCTATCCCACTAACGCAGGTGTTCCTCAAGGCTCCATCCTAGGCCCTACTCTGTTCCTCATATTTATAAACGACCTTCCTGACGCCATAGACTCCCAAGTCGGCATCTACGCTGACAACACCACTATTTACTCCTGCCTCAAACACAAATCTAGTGAGGCGGACAAAGTTAACCTGACAGCTCAAATTGAAAAGGACCTCCAATCGGTTGTGAACTGGGGTGAGAAATGGATGGTTAACTTTAACGCCTCTAAAACAAAACTGCTCTCGATTAACCACCACAAGGATCCATCCCTGCATCCCATTAGAATGTCTGAAGACCAACTCCTCGAGAGCTCCTCTCTGAGGCTGCTCGGTCTCACGCTGTCTGCTGATCTGAGATGGAACAAATACATTGAGTCTGTTGCATCAGCCACCGCAAGGAAAGTTGGTTCTCTGAGCCGAGCCAGGAAATTTTTCTCCCCGGAATCGATTCTCCAAGTCTATAAATCGACCATTCGCCCTGGCATGGAGTATTGCTGCCATATATGGTCTGGGGCCCCTGCTGTTTGCCTCAGGGTTCTTGATAAGATCCAGAGACAGATAGGCAATGTGATTGGCCCTGATTTGTCATCTCGTCTGCAGTCGCTCTCTCTCACAGACGCGATGTTGCGTCACTCTGCCTTTTTTACAAGTACTTTCATGGTAATTGCTCCGAGGAGCTGCTTTCGCTTGTCCCCAGACCTAGTGAATTTAAACGCCGCACAAGGCTGGCTTCCCGCTTTCACCCCTACACCGTGGAAACTGTTAGATGTAGACGTCTCTTCTACTCCAATAGCTTCATGTCTCGCACATCTCGCCTATGGAACTCCCTTCCCTATTACTGTTTCCCTGACAAATACAATCTCCAACGGTTTAAGTGTAGCGTCAATCGACATCTCCAGTTGCCTTGATCTATCCACTTCTCTTCTCCACATCCTTTCATTTTTCATTCCTATCTGCTCTCGCTCCAAATCTTCTGTAACCCCCTTGCCTTGATCGACCCAGTGTCTTTCTCTTTCACCACATCCTCTCCTTTACCACTCCTATCTGCTCTTCCTCCAACCCTTCTTTAACCCCTTGCGTGATAGTGGCCTCCAGCCTTGCTTGGGGTGATACGCTTAAAAAAAAAAAAAAAAAAAAAATCCTACACACATAACTTACTTTTCCATATATAAGACATCCTTTAAATAATAAAAAAAAGGGGGTTCATCATATACTACAATTATAAAAATAAACCTTAAATTCTGAGTGATGTTTGTCAGTAGGCTAACTGCAGTCTCGGACCAGTATCCAATAACATACATGAAGATTTACACTATCAAATATAACCTGATAATAAAAGTAATAAAACCATTTCGACTTTATATGTTACTGAAAACTTCATAATAACTGTCTATATTTCTGAGATGAGGTATTATTTACATTATTCGGACTATTGTCCTCATCTTTGTCGCCATACTTATTACAACGTTTCGGCCGTTGTACGTTCCAGCGTTCTTCAGGTGGCTGGAATGTTGAACTGAACCCTTTATTTTGCTCACTGGTGTAGACTGTTCTAGTTCCACGTGCCATGTTCAATGGATGTCAGTTATCAGTTATCTCCTGTTAATTTCCATCTGAAAGTTCTCCACTGCCTTAACTGGGTATTGAACTCATACTCTTTGGGTCCTGTCAGTAGATCTAACTAACGCCTTTATCCACTGCACCATGTGACATCTGTCTATGAATTTCTGGGTATTATAAACCTAAAGTCTTCAGCAATCATTTTTTACCAGAGCTCATATTGCAATTTTTGCTGTTATCACTTTTCTCTGCCACTCCTTATTACTGGTTCCCATATTGTATTCATTTCTATGCTTGGTTGGCAAAGGAGATTTTTGTGGCCTAGCATATGTGTTGATTCCTTAAGTTTACGAATTTTCCAATGGTGTCCTTTGTCTATGATTTCAACCTGATCTCACAGAGGGTGGTGATCTCCCTTTTCTCTCCATATGTGGTCAGCCATGCCTGATTTTTCCACTTCCCCTCGTGTTACAGCTGTCTGGTGTTCTTGAAGCCTTACCTTAAGGGGGTAGCCTATCTCCCCTTTATATTTCTTTCTGAAGCTGCATGGGATAGAGTACACACAGTCTTTAATCATGTTCTCCTCTATGGGGGGTCTTACTCGGGAGAGATATCTGCGAAGTGTCATCAAGCTTTTGAAGGTTGTCCTGATGTTATATGGACCACAGATCCTTTGTATTTTCTCTGATAACCCCTTCACATAAGGCAGGCAGACTGTTTTCTGGGTGTTGTTGTCCTCTTCTTGTACACACCTATCTCAGTTTTTTTGGCTGTTGCCATGTAGTTGTTACGCTGTAGAGTACTACTTATACTGACCAATTCTTTATCTAATGTTTCTGGGTCACCACTTATGACTTTTGCTCCGTGTTGTAAGCAGCGGACGATCCCTTTCTTTATGCTGTATGGATGGTGGGAGTTGAAATTGAGGTACTGTCCAGTGAATGTCGATTTACAGTATACGGATGTCTTGAACCATGCTCTGTTCGAGATATTAGAATATCCAGGAATGGGAGTGTGTTGTTACTCTCTTTCTCCATCGTGACCTGTATCGAAGGTCTTACTGAGTTCACATGGTCCAGTAGAAGCTGAACATCTTCCTGGTGTGGTCAAAGTATGAAGGTGTCATCTACATACCGTAACCATATAGTTGGCTTTAGAGATATAGATTCTAATGCCATTTCCTCAAAGTATTTCATGTATATATTCATCATTGTTGGTGATAATGAAAGGTCAGATGGTTCATCTGAGTTCTTAAAAACTGGAACAATAGATGATGACTTCCAACAGGCAAGAAAGCAGGAGGCCCAGTTGATAAAAGAAAATAAGACTAAAAAAGCCAAAGTATCTCAGTGACAATGGCCCAATGGTTAAAAGTGTTGGTTGAAGTAATCCAATGAGTTGTGAGTTCAATACCTGGCAACAGCAGAGGTGAACAAAAACTTAGAGTTACTAAATGAAAATAACTGATATATCCAGAAAAGGCATGGCATGTGGAAATTGTCGATATTCTTGTATTTTTGCAAACTATTGTTCTCATCTAAGTTGATGTAGAAATGAAATACTAAATCAAGCTTACAGCCACATCTCATTGAAACACTGGTTCCTGTACAATCACTGAAGTTAAGCAATGTCTAGTCCAGTCAGTACCTAGATGGGTGACTACTTGGGAATACCAGGTGTTGTAAGCTTGGATGTGCTAGCAGTGTAATGTATAATGGCACAGAATTGGAGAGCTGAGTTCTAATTCCACTTGGGATCCTTATATTCACTTAAGCATGAAAATACCCTTGGGAAAAGGGCATGAAACAAGCTCTTCTCTTCCAATTGTAGGGTAATTTGTAAAACTTGTATCAATAAAATATTATTAAAAAAAAAAATGCATGTATTCATCAAGTAATTTTTACAGTTTTAAAGTGCTTTTTATTTAAAAATGCTAAACATTAAGCTATTCATAAATCTATCAACGCCTCAATAAAAATCCACTTGTGTTTATTAATGTTTTTTCTGATATTTTAAACTAAAAGTAAATAATACTTGTTTTAATTCAGATTAGTTAAACTTTAAATCAGTTAATCATCCTCAAATACCATATCAGATAAGAATATCACTTTGAAAGATTTTTTTAAAAAGAGAATTATTTTGTGTTGACAGATTTGTCAATATGGCCGATTTTAGAGATAAAGGAAAAAATAATAAAAATAATAATTCCAGTCAATGCAAAATCTATTTGAAATACAGGAAAGTATTTTGGTAATTGGAAATATTAAGTTTATTAGCTTGGAATAAAAACTTCAAGAAACAGTTTTAATTTTTTTTAAATGCATTTTAAACCTTAGGTATTGCATTTTTGTTTTGGAGTTACCTACTTCTAGGTACCTCCACTAATTCACGATACCTAAGGTTTAAAATAAATTTTTAAAAATGAAAAATCTTTCTTGAAACTTTTAGTTTAGTTTTAATTTCAAGCTAATAGATTAAATTTAATATTTCCAATAAGCAAAATACTTTGTTCCATTTCAAAACTAATTTAAATTGACTGGAAGGATTTTTTTTTTTGCTAAAAAAATTGTTTATTGCAATATAATGTGAAAACTTTATATGTAACTTTTAAGTACTTTGTAATCTAAATAATTTAGAAAAATATTTTCCATAATTTAATGATTCATTGAATTTTAGAAATTTTGTCTTTAAATTTACTGTAATTGCTCTTAATTTCGGGTGTTGTATTAACAAAAATAAGCATATATTTATACAGAGACAAAAAAATTCAAAATTCTTTTAAAATTAGTGGGGTTTGATTATTTCTACTAATCTTTTCCATTTATTAGTAAATATAGTTTTACTTGATAATAATAATAATAATATCTAAACGGGTGGATTAATACAAATTTAAAACTTAATTATAATTAAAGAAAAGGAAAACAATCTTTGTAAAAATTCATTATTCATCGAAAAAAATGTTTTCTCATGACAACAGTGTCCTTGTATCTTAAGAACTTTTCTAATTAAATAATGTCTTAGTTTTATTGCATTTTTTTTTTTAATTCAGAGCAGATTTTCAGTGAATGTTTTTTCCGTTTTACAAAAAAATAAATGATTTAAATTCTCCAAAGAATCCTGCTTCTAACTAGGGAATATGAAGTTGATTAAATTAAAATTCTGGAAATTTTATGAAATTAAAGTAAGTGAATGTAACAGACGAAAAAAAAAAAGTAAATAAATAAATAATAATTTCATTTGTGAGAATTTCTGAAGATTTCATTAAAATTCGACAATTATTTGATTTTTGCGAGAATTTCCAAATCGATGGGTTTTTTTTTAACTGAGAAAAAGACGCTAAAATTCTTTATACTAATTATTTTTTTTAACTTAAAGAAAAAATATTTGGAATATTATATTCGTTTCGGATGCTATTTTATTTTGAATGCAACATTTTTTTTTCCTGTGAAAAACAAAGTGAACAGATCGCTTCGTCAAAAAAATAAAATCGTTTTACTTTTCTCAGAGTTTAAAAAGGAACCAAGCATCCGTAGGAATGGAAATATACAGGGTGGTCTGAAAGTCTTGTCACCCCTACATAATATAATTATCTATTTCAGATGGCTAACACGAAAATGATGCTGTTCATTCAGACCTTCTCAATCAATGTGTGACAGCATCAATGAAAGTAAATGAAATGAATCCAGTACACGTGCTTTGCATTACTGAGTGTATAATATTTCTTCTTGTATTGTTCTCATTACTTTTTCATGTGTGGGGGGGGGGCGATAAGACATTCAGACCACCCTGTGTATCTGAATCTTTATTTCGAAAAAAAAAAATAAAATAAAATAAATATTTTGAAATATTTTAAAATTATAGACTCGCAAATTATTGCCCCGATTCTAGACTTTTTTCATCCTGCAAGTAGTTGCGTTAAATTAATAATTTACGCCTGATGTAAGGGAGATAATTCAGAGTTCTGCAAAAACAGTTTGAAAACTGAAGTTGGTTTTCCTTTAAACTATTTTTGCAGAACTCTGAAAAATAACCTTTTTTCAAGGATTTTCTAAATCGTGCTGATAGAATTCTATATCTGCATCATTTAGAAACCCTTATATCAGAAAAAATCATTTTCGTTGTGTCGAATTCTACTTAAGGTCGTGTTAAATTAATTAACATTCTTTTTCAATTATTGTTAGAAAAATAAAATGTTAAGCTGAAGCATGTAATCACACGTTTTTCTGAGACCTGAGATTTCAACACTAAATTAAAAAAAAAAATCAGTTCATAAATTTAACTGAATGAATTCTATTGGTTATTGGTTGGAGAGCAATTAAATTTTATTTTTACTTTATGCATGATTTTTTTTCTTTTCGTAATCTACTTAAAATTATTGGTCCACTTAAAAACATAAAATTATTATGACAAATTGTTACAAATGACCTGACCTAGACGCCAAAATTTTCCTACTGTTCAGGTTGGAAAAATACTTTATTTTTTAAACGAGAAACAATAGTAAATAAACGAATGCAACTTTTTCATTGAACGACACAATCACACAAAAATCAAAATGAAAAACAGTTTCGTGGAGTCGTACAATAATAAATAAATAAAAACCCACTAAGACAAGAAATAATAATTTTTTCATTTTTCTTTTTCATACAGCTAATCACTTCAGAGAAATATCTAGAAATGATTAATAATATTTATGAAATTTAGGTGGATTATTCTGTTTGCTATGTAAATTGATCTCTGTTCTACGAAAATCAAAAATAAAATACATAAGTTCTCATAAACACTTCTTTTTTTGTTTGTTTACTTTGTGATCAGGATTGTTTAATTTAGTAAAAAATAAAAAAAAAAACTACCGATTATGAATTATTTTTATTTTGTTTTTCACATTTAAAGGAAATTAAATGATCATATTTGATTCGGCTTCCGCAGGACGTTCAATTTTACAATTATTAATTAGCAACCCGGACTCCGCTATTTAACATTTAATTAACTATAATAATTTAATTAATTGACATTTGTAATTTCGTGTGCTTAAGCTGATATTAAAAAAAATTAGTTGCAGTGCAGAACAAAAAGTGATTCAAAGTTGTTAATTTTTTAAAATATCATTTATTTTAAATTTTATTTGAAACAAATAAAAAGAAATTTTAAATTTTTTAAAATTTCCATTAAAAATGAAAGTTTTTCGAATTTAAATCGTTACCTTTTTTTTTGAGGCTATGAAAAATAAAAAAGGGATGATTTATTCAAGATCATTCAATTTCTTAGGTTTTTAAAAGAAATGATTTAAAAAAACAACTTCATTAAAAAAAAGAGCTTTCAAAATGAAAACTAACAGAAGCATAATTTTTTAATCAACACAATGGAAATCATCATCTATCATTTTCTTGTAGAATGCTAGTAAAATCAGGTAATTCTAGATTTAAATATAAGAAATGGAACAAAACACTGATTCTCAGTGCAGCAATAAACAAAAGCACTAAACTAAAAAACACAATACCGTTGGAAACAAACATAAGTTTAAACACAAATCCATCCGAAGCAAATGATATAAACCTACCAAAATATCATCCACAAAAGAAATGCTGTCGGTGAGTTAAAAAGGAGCAAGTTAGGACCGACAACGCGAAGACGGGAAGGTAAAAAATGTACTGTCCATTTTTAAGCCATGTGTACATACGCCTTTCCACCAAAACGACATGTTGCTTCAGCAGCCATCTCTAAGAACGCTAACAAATCGCACCTCACACGACAGAAGAACACCTCAAGGGAGATAATTCTTAACTGCTATATTTACCAGTCTCCCCACGAGATAGGATGTGGCACAAGGCCAAGTTTAATGTGGGGACAATCCGAGCTCGTAGGATCTGCCAAAAATTCCCCATAGACCCTATATAAAACGGGGTCGGGTAGCTGTTTCCCGAGATGAGACTCTGCCCTTCGACATAGTCACGTCTGGAGATCCTCTCTGCCAGGAGGCAGAGAGTTTGATTATCAGAAGTTACTACTGTAGTGTAGTGTAATTTAAGAATTATCATAATTCTTAAATTACACTACACTACAGTAGTAACTTCTGCTTGCGGCTTGACCCTAAAGAATTTAAAGATCTAATTATTTCTGTTAGTTTTTGATTCTTATTTATTTTCATTAAAAAAATAAACTCCACAAAATTGATTTTAATTTATACGAAAAAAATCATACCATTCTTGCTATTAGCAAAAAAAAAACAAAACAAAAAAAAACTAGAGATGCCTTCCAAGATCTCCGTATATTGGAGACTGGTTCGCCCTCACGTAAAAAACTAAGTAGATTTTGTTCAGAGTGGGTCCCTGTAATTATCCACCCCTCGTTATATAGGGCAGTAAAATAAAAATGACCTATCACATGGACATTGGCGGTGTTGCAGAGGGCTGAAAGGTGTGAGTGCCAATCGACCGTACAACAAAGTTGTAGAGGACGAGTTGTATGTGTTAAGTGATATCAGAAGGTTTAGGTTGTTAGATCGATGTGTTCTTTACATTCATCCTCAACAATATTAAAGTTCAAAAATATGAAACAAACAAAGCAAAAGAATAAATTGAAATAATACAAACATTTATATTCAACTGAGGAATATTTACAATAGTGTTTTTTATGTTGCCGGATGTTCAATATTAGAAGTAGTGTTGCATTGATTTAAGTCAAGAAAAGTTGCGTACCCTTAACTTGGTATATTTGTACCTAAGCTCATATCAGAAGTAGATTGTACTTGCGTAAGTGTCATAAAGTTCTTTACTTATTTAGTAGTGAATGTTCTGTTCACTTTGGGTAAGGAAAGTTTGTTTTATGTTCGAAAGTTCTTTAACGTCTGACTGCGTTAGTCAAAGACGGGAGTTCCTTGAGCGTTACATTTTGCTAATGTGTGAGCGGTCGAAATTGGTTGTCGTTGTGCTCTGCTCTGCTCCGGAATGCTCGGTGTGACATGTGTTTCCCGGTCATTTATACAGTCTCAGAGGCTCCAGGAAGAATGGCGCGTAATATGATCGTGCGCGTGGGAGCGATCTGATTGGTCGAAACTGACCAATCAGCAAGCCGGATTTACGGTGATCGACCAATGGATGTAAGAAGAGTGCATTTCCAGCGAAGGGTAGACTAGCTGTCGTGGAAGATTCCACAAAGTCAACGATAAGTGACGGCAATAGCAAAGAAGGATGACAAAACACGGATGGTCAGTTGAAGACGATGTGTATCGTGTCTTTATTTATTTGGTTAGCGTTCGGTAAATGGTGAGACGAAGGAGGTCATGTATCGGGATCGGTATCCGGATATCGACGGGCGCTGGAGTCGGTAGCTGGGCGTCAATGGCAGTAGGCAGCTGGCGTTGCGATGTTGAGTTCGACGTTGCAGGTGCGGACGCTCCAGTTGAGGGTTGAGGTGCGGATGCTCCGGTCGGAAGTTGTTGATGCAGAACCTCCCGTAGTAATCACTAACAATAGTATACGGGAAAGGTTGGTTAGTGCGGATGCTCCGGTTGTGTCGAGGTTTGATGATGCGGTTGCTCCGGTCTTGTCGACGGTTAGAGGTTGTTGAAGTGCAGGAATTAGCTGGAAGTTGCAGGAGTGACCTGGAGGTCGCTAGAAGCTGTGGGAGTGAGCTGGATGTCGCTTGAAGCTGCGGGAGTGAGCTGGAGGTCTGCCGGAGTGAGTTGGAGGTCGCTGGAGGCAAGCAGTAGCAGAGAGTGAAGTGAGTATCGTGTTTGAATGACTTTTGGAAGTTACCCCTGAAAAGGGCTGTTTGAAGAACTGCTTGCTGGGTCCCGCCGGCTGTTGGGCTCGGACGACTTGACTGGGCGCGTCAAAGTCGCGATTTAGGAAGGCTCCTGGCTCCCTAGCCGTGTTCCCGATTGCTGCGAAATCGCTGGTATTTATGTGTGTGTCCTGTCTAACGACTTTGTCGTTTTTTCAGCATATGGGGACCGACATGCCAGAGGAGTTTCTTTGCTGTGAAAAGTGGTTCGTTCCGAGTCGTTGCGGTTAATGCGCCCAACGACCAGGAGAAGAGTGTTAAATTAGGTCCTTCACCACCGAGTTTAGCAAACGGCTCGCATTAGATAGAGCTAACAAGGTGAAGGCTCTTAAAGATAGTTTTTCCCGGGCGGTGGCTCGGAGGACCCCCTAGAGATAGCCTTAGCTAGGGAGGTCCTGGAGCGTTCGAATAGCGAGCGCTACATGGGCCAGGTAATTAGACATAGGTTAAGAAAGATGTCTTCCGAAGCTGTGAACATGAGCGCAGAATTGCGCAAGGAAAAGAGATCCATCGAGGTTCCGGTCGTTACATTCGTGAAGTCAAAACCCCGGAGGGGTATACTCTTCGGGCTACTGACGACATGTGCGAGGCGTTTCGGCGGCATTTCGAGAGCCGGTTTAACAAGGAGTCTGGTCTCCGTAACGAGGAGTTTAGTAGCTATTTATCTGACTTTCCTCGGCTTTCGTCGACTGAAGCGGCTAGCTGCGAGGGAGAGATCACGGTGGGCGAAGTCTACGCGGCATTGAAGGAGGTCTGCAGAGGCAATCGCTCGGTCTGGATGGTTTGCCTTATGAATTGTACTTGAGGCTGTCGCACATCTTTTTCCTGATTTTGAGAGTCGTGTTCAACAATTGGTTCCGGCAAGGGTCCATCCCCGACCGGTTCACCAGGGGTGTGATCATGCTGTTGTAAAAGGAGCAAGGGTGTTGGGCGGGATTTAGATGATTACAGGTCCATAACTCTGCTAAACATAGAGTTAAAGATTTTGGACAAGATCCTGCAGGAGCTTCTGCAGTCAGTTGCTGTCTTTGTTGGGTCCTGAGCAGACTTGCGCTGTGAGCGGCCGAACAATTCAGAGCAACCTGCATCTGATCCGCATGATCATAGAGGGTGTCAAAAATGACAAATATCGCTGATGAATTTAAATCAGTCCAAGGCATTTGATAGGGTTGACCATCGCTACCTTGCTGTTGTCCTGCAGGCCGCCGGATTCGAACCCGAGTTCTGCCGGTGGATTAACCTCCTGTATCGCTCCCCCATTGCTGTGGTACAGGTAAACGGGAAGCTGTCGGGTGTTTTTGCGCTGTCTAGGTCGGTTCGGCAGGGTTGTACACTGTCGCCCCTACTTTACGCTTTGGCGTTGCAGTCTCTCCTTCAGCGTCTAAGGGACCGGGCGTACAATCCGGCTCTACGTGGAATTTCTGTCTCTGGAGGGGCTCGAGCCAGGGTTTCTGCGTACGCCGATGACGTAACTACTTTTGTGTCGTCCCGCAGCGACATTTTGGTGGTACTGAAGGTTATTGACCGGTACAAAAAGGTGACAGGAGCCAAGATTAACCGCGACAAGTCGTCTAGCTTGCGGTTAGGTGCCTGGAAGGGGGTCGATCTTCCGGAGCCCTTTGGTTGGACGAAAAGCTCGTGCCCATTGATCGTGCTTACGCGTGTGACAATGTGTCGCCCCCGTATTCTGGGGTGAAACGAATGGTGTTTCTATCGCTGCTGGCCACGGCCCGAATGGTGATTTGGACGACGCGACAGTAAGAAGTCTTGCGAGGCAACCGTCTTTCTCATCAGGATCTGATCCGATTCTTTGAGCATCAGCTCAAGATGAAGTTTAGAACTGATATAAAACGCTTGCATTCGACAGTCTTTAGCGAAAGGTGGGTGACTGAGGCGAGCTTGGTTCGTGTGAACGGGGCTAGCCTTGACTTTCTCTTTTAGGTCTGTCTATTTCACATCGGGGTGGTTTCCTGTGGAGCCCTCCCCTGGTTAGGCTAGACAAGCTTTGTGTACGTAGTTAATGGGCGTAAGTGTTGTTCCCGGCCTGCTCCCGACTACATCTTTGGTTATGATCCAAGTTGAGATTCCCAACCTCCCCAGTTTGTTTTTGGCTCCCTTTCATCTTGGCTGGGTCAGATTTATTTATTGCCTATGTCCATATATATATTTTCTCCTTTCCCCCTCCCTTAGCGAGAGAGCCTCTTGATTCTGTCGTAGGGCAGAATACAGCGACCTCTCTTTTTTTAGGGTTGGACGGGTCCTAACATGTTTTGTTTATTTTGCTTTGTTTTGATATTTAGTTTGTTTTTGGGTTCATCTCCTCCCCTCTGATTGTCAATCATTAGATTTTTATGTATGGAATTTTATCAAATTTTTATATCGCGGGGTGCGTTTTGTAGGTCCCCTTGAGAGGATGCGGCATTATGGTATATGGTGAATGTGCAAATTGTAATGAGTAAATGGGTCGTGAATCAGATTAGCTAGGTATAGGATAGTCAGTGAAGACCAGCCTCAATCCATTCCCTCTTTTCGGCCTTGTGCCATAATTGTATTTTTTTATGCAATAAATATCATGCTTAGACGGGAGAGTAATGTCATTTTTGCCGGTGCCACTTGCCGCAAGTTGAGGTAAGACCCTTATTTTCCTGTGCACCAGATGCAAGCCACTCTGACTCGCTTGCTTCTTCGGGACTGTTCACCACAGTCACCCCTCGTTTTTTTCGCAGGGGAGAGGACAATAAAATAATAAGAAGACAGAAAATAACGATTGACATTATATTTAAAATGTTTGAAGATCAAATTTGGCTGCTACGGAAGAAGACGGGAGAGAGTTGCACAAGCGAGAAGTGCGATAGAAGAAACCGTTATCTGTCTATATTTCTGAGATGAGGTATTATGTACATTATTTACATTATTCCAACTATTTTCCTCATCTTTGTCGCCATGTTTATCACAACGTTTCGGCCGTTGTACGCTCCGGCCTTCTTCAGGTGGTTGGAATGTCGAACTGAACCCTTTATTTCGCTCACTTGGGTAGACCTCAAGGACACATGGCACAGTGAATAAAGGCGTTGGTTAGATCCAGTGACAGGACCCAAAGAGTATGAGTTCAATACCCGATTAAAGCAGTGGAGAACTTTCAGAGGGAGATTAAGAGGAGATAACTGATAACTGACATCCATTAAAACATGGCACGTGGAACTAGAACAGTCTACCCCAGTGAGCGAAATAAAGAGTTCAGTTTGACATTCCAACCACCTGAAGATGGTAGGAGCGTACAACGGCCGAAACGTTGTGATAAACATGGCGACAAATATGAGGACAATAGTCTGAATAATGTAAATAATGAAGAAACCGTTAGCATAATACCTACGGTTACATCTAGCCATTTCAACTGTAAATTGTCAAGATCTTCGCACAAATCTAGTATTGTGCTTAAATTCATTAAGTCTATGTAAAAATATATCAGGAACACCAGACTAGACCAGAGCAGATGTGGCAGCAATATTCAAAACAAGGACGAATGGTAGACTTATAATGTAAGAGAATGCCGAAATATGTAAGAATATACTGAAAATGGTCTAACTCGACACAATAAACAAAGTTTTTTAGCTGCTGACTTAGCAATTGATTCAATATACTTTTTCCACTTTTGTGGGAAATTTGTTCCTGATTTTCCACATGAAAGAGTTAAAGTTAAACGTGACAGAATCAATAAAAGCAACAATGGCTTGGAAGTTTAGAGCGGACAATTCTCTCTTTTAAGCGGAAGAATTGTCGCGGCCGCCGTTGGCCGCTGCCAAACAGTAACGAATTGGACGCTTCGACCTTGACCTTTTCATCGTGTTCCCTACACGCTATATAATTTAATTTCATCTAGTTTTAGAATTGATCTAATGACTTTTTAGTTCCTTTTGTGTTACGAACCTAGTCATAATACACATCCTGACCATTTTTACATTCCCGTTCCTGCCCGGCACAGACCAGGCCGACCACACGTCAATTACCAGACTTCGACTACCCAACCAACCAACCAACCAGCAGAGATCATCTGCAGCAACCGAGGATCGTCCAGCAATGACCAGCTGCGACCAACTTACCAGCCCGACCGTCGATACAACCAGTCCAACCGTCGACACGACCGGAACAGCTGCACTTCAACTTCATACCGTCGACACGATCACATCTCAGTATCCCGCCATCGGCGCGACCAGGACAACCTCAACTTCCCGTCATCGACACGATCAGTACGACCACCCTTTAATTACCAGACCGTCTAACTCACGGCTACTCAGGTCTGCATTGTAAATAAACTTAGTATTAATCTTAAATATTCTCGTTCTGTTGCCCATTTTGTTTCACCTGTTAGATTTCACCTCGAGTCATTTTAACTTAAAGGAAGAAAAAGTGTTCATATAAAAACTTGCTCAAAATATTTCTCTGAGCGCCTAAAAAGGCAATTATCTCTATTTAGTAGAGCTGAAGTCGCGTGAGTTACGTGGTGAATGCGGCAATCCTTCAATCAGTTTACAGGAGCCAAACCGAGGGGTTACTTTTTTAGCCCCTTTCAAGAGGCCCGTGCTGAGTCTAAATCTGTCCTCCTCAGCACGTGGTACAGCTTAGAAGCACATGGTGGCATTCTGGAATATATCTTCCACTGATATAGAAATAAATTATCTCCGGCTAGCTGTCCTCACTCAGTGAGAAGTCAAATGCTGTTTCCTGTTTGTAGAATATGTCCTCACTTGTGACATTGTAGATGAATCCAGACCGTTTGAAACCTCCAATGTGGCGTCCTGGGTATGACGATAAACTACATCCGGCAACAAGGCCTCTAATCAGTAGGTTTTGAGGAGCATAGAACCATTTCTTATTTGCTGAAGACCCCAAGTTCACATTGACCTGGGATGGTAGCATCTGTTAAGGTCCCAGCTATGAGCAAATAGTTAACCCCCCAAACTGGGTTCAAAACACTATGAAAGCGTAAAAATAGGTTTTTAGTACCAGCTTTTTGAAAAATATTACCAGCAATATATTTTTGAAAAAAATACCAGCAATAAAAATCTTGTCAGCATTAAATAACCCATTGCGGTTAATATTCCGTAAACCAAACCAAACCAAACCATTTGAATCTGGAGTCCTAAACATGGCTTCTCCAGATATAGGAGTATCTCCGTATTATATGTAATACCTTTCCATTTTGTTTCTCCTTACACTCTGTTTTACTGTGTAAATATGGTATTCTCCTCATGGGATATGTGTATATATCTATATATGGTTTTGTGTAAGTCTTATTAATATAAAAGTCTCTCTGAGAACAAAGCATGTTTGTCCTTCTTTTCCTTTCAGCCATTCTGTTCCGTTCGTGAAGTACGGTGTTATTATATCACGGATAAAATCATGTTTATAACAGAGGGAAATACAAATGAGAGAAAAAATCTTTCTTCCATAGCTCTCTCCTGTTACACTTGTGGGATCTTCCACGACAGCCAGTCTACCCTCAGCTGGAAATGCACTCTTCTTGCATCCATTGGTCGATCACCGTAAATCCGGCTTGCTCATTGGTCAGCTTCGATCAATCAGATCGTTCCCATGCGCACGATCATATTACGCGCCATTCTTCCCGGAGCCGATGAGACGTTATAAAAACCGAAGAACACGTGTCACGCCGAGCAGTCCGGAGCAGACCCGAGCCGAGAACGACTACTTTCGACCGCTCACACATTGCCAAAATGTAACGCTCAAGGAACTCCCGTCTTTGACTAACGCAGTCAGACGTTAAAGAACTTTCAAACTCACACCGAGCAAACGACAGCGACAACCAACTCAGTCAGCGAATCGAACTCAGAGAGAAGCCAGACTAAACTACGCTACTCGAAACAATAACTTTCCCGCGTAAAAGGAACACCACTGACTCACCGACATCTGGCTCGAATAATCCTCTGTGACCATGAAATTTTTACGAACTTTAAACAAACTTTGCTTTCGTAAAGTGAACAAGAAAAGATTCACTACTAAATAAGTAAAGAACTTTACGACACTTACGCAAGTACCATCTACTAAAATTACAATTTATTATTCGTTATGAGCTTAGGTACAAATATACCAAGTTAAGGGTACGCAACTTCAGTTGTCCTAAACCAATCTAACACTACTTCTAATATTACACGAATATATTGAACATCCGGAACAATCCGGATATTTTCATACAAACAACATTAACACACCAACTTTTCGACAACATAAAAACATCATTGTAAATATAGTTTGATTGTAGATAAATGTTTGTATTATTTGAATTGATTTATTGCCTTGTTGTGTTTCATATTTTTAAACATTTTTTATTGTTGAGGATGAATGTCAAGAACACACCGGCCAAACAACCAAAAACCTTCTGATATCACTTAACACATTCTACTCGTCCCCAACACACTCATATTTAAATAGACGCTCCATTTAAAACAGCATATTTATTTATTATTACTTGTCTGAATATTCTAGAAATCTTATTAAGGAAAAATATGAACCCTCTGTCATGTTTCGAAACTGCAACCTGCTGGGCAGAGGAACCTATAACAATTTTATTTTTATTATTTGTAAAAATGTTAAAGATCTATGTATACTTGTTTAAATCTTTTCTTTTATACCCGTTTTGAGAAAAGTTTATTCTTCAGAAAAGCCATCTTGTTTCTTAAGTTTTCGAAAGTTATCCTTTCTACCAAGTAAGTTTTGTGTCTGGCACAAAAACGTGGAGCTGGTGGGAAAGTAAAATTTTTATAAACCAATTTATTTATAAATTATTTATTTATAAATTATTTATATTTACTCGAATATTCAGGTCGGTAGAGAGAAATAAATAAATATACTATTTTATAAATAGATGGAGCGTCTATTCAAATAAGAGTATCCACTAAAAATAACTGAAAAGTAATGACAGCCCGTTCTTTACATTTTAAAATTTTGTTTGCCACTGCTTTTAGTTAAACTAGGAACAATAACGAATCATCGTCATCATCTGACTCATTTTGAATTGCATTCATAAGGACTTTTTTTTGTGAAGTCAAAATCCTTTTCGGGAGAATAATAAATTTTTACTAGAATTGTTTACTTCTTTTTACAAAGTGAAAATATTGATAAATGTTTACAAAAATAAAGTACGAATTCAACCGCTCATTTTTTTCGCTCATTAAACAGATCTTTTTTTATAGATCATAAATTAGAAAGCTTATTTACAATCTGAGGATCGCAAATTATTTTAAAATAAATTTGTTATTTCAAAAAATGCATTAAAATTCATCTACGGATGGCCATATCTAAACCGAAATCAAAATGTTAGAGTTATACCCCCTGCTTGAGTGAAAATATCTTTCTGGCTGGACGCATTTTAACTTCTCATTTATTGTCGCCTCGTCAACTCAAAACTTTTCTAATTTTTTTTTTTTTCACATATAATCAAATTCTTTTTCAGTGAGAGACATACTGCAAACATTTTTTTTTAAAATTCAAATTTAGGGACGTTGGGGAAAAATTCTCAGAAAAATATTTCATAAAAAAAGCTGGTTAATGCTTGTTTTTAGCAAACCTGAACTGACTGAAGTTTAGTGGGGCTAGGAACCCTCAAAAAGCAGCTGTAAAAAAAAAATGAACGTAAAATTTTATGTGAAAATAATATTGTTACAAAATTTTTGTCTTAGAAAATTTTAACTATAAATGTATTTTTTCGTAATTTAAATCTTATTTTTACTAAAAAATAAATAATAATTTATAAATAATATAAATAAATAATAATATAAATAAATAATAATAATTTATAAATAATATAAATAAATAATAATTTATAAATAATAATAATAAAAAATTTTTATTCCAGAATTCTCCCTCAAACGTAAGGTAAAAAAAGTGGAAGTATAAACTGGTTCACTTAAATCTAGAACAATTTATGTCACTTTTGCCCTGCCGTCCGATAATTTCCCCTGACGTAAGCTGTTGACAGACTGACATACATCAATTAACACCTCTCAATCCAGCCAAAAAACCAAGACCCACGACCAGAAAATGTCTTTTTAAAAACTTTTTGATGAAAATGTAAGTAATGTTTCTTTCAAATTACATTAAGTATACTTTAAATTTTCTAATTTTCTTAAAATAACTTTTGAAAAAAGTATCATTGAATTTTATATGATTTTTAAATGGGAAACTTTATTTTTGTTTATAAAACTGTCAATAATGATTGATGTTACCGATTTTCGTCAATTTTGATGACTAAAAAAAACATGATTTTTAGCTAAGATTTCGGACATGCTAGAAAGGATTAAAAAATACTCAAAAAATACTTTTGTCTTTCCTCTAAATAATGACATAAACATCTAGACAATAAAAAATATTTTAATCAAGTTTCGAGCCTTTTTTCATCAGGATATGCCACTTTTTTTAGCGACAACTGGGACATCCCTTGCTTGATGAAACATTTATATTTCTTAGTCGAATCGGGTTAACATTTTCAGTTTTTATTAGAAATAAAATTGATATTTGAATACTGCCTAAAATTTTGGAAGATGAATTTAATAGAAGAAAAATCTGTTCATGTGTTATAAAGACACGGAAATTTGTAAAATGACAATAAAAAAAGTATTAAATATAAAAAAATTAACGCATGAAGAGTAACTCTCACAAATATATTTTGAGTTACTTCCCTTGCTTAATAAATTTTATTTATATTATTGTAACAATGTTTTTTCAGTTTAATGGTTGATTGGTTGATTTTTTTAGCGATATATATATGGGTTATTTAATGCCGAAATCTAAATATTTTGTACGCAATTTTATAACTTCAACTACAGATATTTTGTACATAATTTTATACTTTCAAGGCTATCGTATGCTTTTTAGATATATAGTTTGTAGATGATAAAATGTATAGTTGGTATTTTAAAAATGTATTGGCTGATAATGTCTCTATAAAAATGTATTTTTGGTAATTTTTTATAAGAACGTATTTTTGGTAATTTTACTATAAACATCTGTTTTTATACTTTTTGGTGTTGATTTGATTATCATTTTTTCTATAAAAATGTATTACTGGTCATTTTGCTATAAAATGTATTGCTGTTCATTTTACTATAAAATGTATTACTGGTCATTTTACTATAAAAAATTATTGCTGGTCATTTTACTATAAAATGTATTACTGTCATTTTACTATGAAAATGTATTGCTGGTCATTTTCCTATAAAAAATGTATTACTGGTCATTTTACTATGAAAATGTATTGTTAGTAATTTTACTATACTTTACTGTTGATTATAGTTTAGGGGTTTACTATTTGCTAATAGATGGGATTCTAACAAATGCTACCACACCGGGTCAGAGTGGATCTGGGAACGACAACAGTTAAAAGGTGGTTCCATGCTCGTCATAACCTCCAATCTCCCGACCAGAAGCCTTGCTGATGGATGTAGTTTATCTGTAGCGGGAGTGGACGCCACGTAAATAAAACATAGAAATAAAATTGAAGAAAACTAAATTAAAACAAAAGCAGAGTTCTTAATTAAAAGGCTAACATTTTATTTCTGCCAAACAACCAACAGCATTTTACAATATGTATAATTGTTGATTTGTCAGGACTGAAAGGAGTCACCACCTGGTAAGTGGTGAAATTATAGAGGGTCTATTAGATGGAGTGAGGCCTCGAATTTATATTTACGCAAAATATCACAAAATATGAAACAATAAGAAGGAACACAAAACGGTTTTTATAACAAGATTTATATTTATGTATGTCAATGATATACAAGCATAATTAATAGAAGTTGCTTCCCTTTGATTAGAATTAAAGTCTTTACAAAGGAAAAAATATCTGAGCTCATAAGATGTTGAATGAACTTGCCGCTCAAAATATTAACTGTGAGAGAGTTGAAAGAATTCTGGAAAGCTGAGAATGTGTTGAGTAAACTTTTAGCTTCAGAAGAGTTGAAGGAGGGAATGTTCCGTAATGTGTATATGCAAGCCTTAATTAATAGGAGTTACTTCCCTCTGGTCGGAATTAATGTCTTTACTAAGGAAATATTTTTATCCGAGCTCATATAAAGTTGAATAAACTTGCCGCTCAAAATGTTCACTGTAAGAGAGTTGAAATAATTCTGTATAGTTGGAAATATGTTGATGAGCTTTTAGCTCCAGAAGAGTTGAATGTGTGAATGTTCCGTAATATTTAATTAGTTTCTGTTGCTTGTAGTTGAATATTCATAATATGTTGATGCTTGTAATGTTCTGTAATGTTCGAAATGTTTGTAATTAAGTTTCCGTACGTACGTGTATGTGTGCGTGTGTAAATGTTTTCATAGCGTCCGCCCGAACTGGGTCGAAACGTGATTTCTTAAACAGATACATTTTAGTAAGCGAGAGAAATCAAAAAGAGAGGAAGAACGAACTTGTGTCTGGTATTTATAATCAACATAATCGGCTCCGGGAAGGCATAGACAGATTTTGGCCGAATTATTTTTTCGTCAGGCCAGGAACTAGGTCGATGTCATTCGGGCGTAGTTGAGAACATGATTTAAATATTAACTAACCAATGAGAAATGAGAAAAATATTAAGGCTATGTGATCCACTTTTTGCAATTATCTCAAAAATTGACATTGATAGAAAAGTGGAAAAGTGTTAAAAATATTAAAAATTCCAAAGTATGGCTAATTTAATAGTCTTGAAAAGGAGAACGATAACCACATGCGAGTGATAAGTCTTTGGAAATGTTCATGTTTGAATTAGTCTTTGATGAAAGGAAAAGTTTGTGGTTGAAACTCATTGACGTTGCAATTAATAAAGAGTCGGTGAACAACAAATCTCAGTTCATAAGCTCAAATGTAATCACTTGAATAAAGTGATATGGGACTGGTAAGTAAAAGTCCAAAATTGGCGGCGTGCTGAAGATGCTGAACAAGTCATGCCGTTAAGTAAACCCATAAATTGGCGAGAAAGCAAATGTCGTGTTGCTAAGTGAAATTTTATATGGAAAAGAGCGCCAAAATTGTGCCTATCCGGTCCGAAAAAGACCAATATTGTCGTAACGACAGGATCGCACTCAGCCGGAGCTTTCCCTTGACCCCCTCCTGAGTTAGGTTGTGACACAAGGTCGATTTTTAACATGGGGACCCTATTATTTCCACGCTGCTCAAATCTTTTCTAAGCTGGTCACTACTTTTCTAAGCTGGTCATAGCTTGTCTAAGAGTTTGACTAGTCATAACCGGTCAATACCACTACTATGTAACAGATTCCCTTGCTTTCCCAATTGTGTTGGAAAATCAAGAAAATAGAGATCATCTGCAGCATTTACGGGAAAAAAATCCTTCTCCTCCCCTGCCAATCCCTCCAGAAGAATCCGAGGAGAGAACCCCTGGAAGGAAGGGAGAACGAGATTTACCTTGACCACTACTGGATCAGGTTTTGACACAAGGTCGATTTTTAACGTGGGGACACGAGTGTTTCCATTCGGGCCGCTGGTCTAAGCTGGTCAGAGCGTGTCTAAGCTGGTCAGAGCTTGTCATACCACTTCTACGTAACAGATGTCATTCAACGATTGAAGCAAGGGAGGGTACTACATCTGCAGCATCCATCCTGACGGGAAAAAGCAACTTCCCCTCCTCTGTCAACCCCTTCTGAAGAATCCGGAAGGGAAAGCCCCTGTGATTTTCTAAGTATAGCTTAGATGTGACACAAGTCGTAGTGAGGACTTTTCCGTCGTAACTGATCTAGCCGGATAAGCTTGTTAACCATTACACCACGCCGAGGTGCCCCCGAGAGTGGTGGAGAATATTTATTATTGCAAAAGTACAATAATTGCGGCACAAGGCCAAAAGGGGAAGTGAGGTGAGGCTTGTCATCATTAACTATCCTACACCTAGCTAATCTGATTCACGATCTATTCATTCATTACAAATAACACATATACCACAAGAAGTCATCCTTCACCATTTACTTCTACATATACCACAATACCCCATGCACGAAAGGAACCTACAAAATCACCTCGTGATCTTAAAATTTCTCATGTACATGTGTTCATAGAAAATATATATATATATATAAATTTAAATATGACATGAAATGAGGGGGAAGGTATGAATCCCAAATTACAAACTAAAATATAACAAAATATCGAACAGAAAATAACAGATGTTATTAGAACACGTCTGTTAGCGCGTCAAAAATAAGAATGGCCGCTGTATTCTGTCTTTTAACAGAATCAAGAAGCTAACTCGCTAACGGAGTGGGAAGGATAAAATAAATATAGGCGTGGGTAAATCAATGACTGAAACAGACGAGATAAAAAAAGGAGGCCACATACTGGGGAAGTTGGGAATCTCGACTTGGATCATAACAAAAAGCAGAAGCCGGAAACAGACCGGGAACGACACTCACTCACATTAACCAGGTACACAAAGAGAGTCTAACCTAACCAGGGGAGGGCTTAACAAAAACAAAAACCACCCCGTTGTGACGAAGAGTACTTAAAAAAGGAACTGAATTATAGCCCCTTTCACACGAACCAAGCTCGCTAATTTGACGCAACTTTCGCTGAAATCTGTCGACACCAAACGCTTTCTATCAATTCTAATCTTCACCTTCAGCCGATGCTGAAAGAATCCTGTCAGGGCCTGAGGAGAATAGCGTTCGTATCGCAAGATTCTCTCCATTGCCTCGTCCAGATCACTATTCTTGCCACGACTAGCAGCGTTAGAATACGTGGGCAAAACATTATCGATGATCACAAGTTTATCGGGAGTGATACGCGTTGTCAACTCGCCCCCTAGAGGGTAGGTGGCCTGGAGGGAGACCAAGAAAGCTCTGTGTACATATAAAGTTGTTACAGTCACACGACTTGGCTTGTTTTCCCTATTTCTTTACTTAAGATATTAAATAGATGTTTGTAAAGGATCTTTTAAGCAAAGGTTCCTATTAGTATTGCGAAACTGTTCATCAAGGTTTCATGTATTGAATATACATGATTTTCGAGACATTGAAGGTTTTGTTAGAATTCAGAAACACTAGTACGTTGAGGTACATAACAAAACCATTTTCAGTCAGTAGAGCTAATCCACTTTCGGTTGCTAAACCGATGGATGCAAAATATTGTCATACTCAAGACGAGACTTTAATAGTAATTGTAACAGTATATATATATATATATATATATATATATATATATATATATATATATATATTTGTAATATAAAATATATGCTGCCTATTTTATTATGTTCATGAAAGTAAAGAATTCCTGAGAAAAACTACTAAGACATATCACTCTGTTAATTGAACTATCTACTTAGTTCATGTCATGTTAATTGAAAAACACTTATAATAAAAAATTCGTGGATTTACCAAATTACAAGATTCATAAAAAATTCTCACTCGAAATATTTGAACTTTAGTGTTGCGACTTGTACGCTCCAACACTACATAACCGTTAATAAATAGCTCATTCTTAAAAACATCTTTCGGTCGAAAAAACACATTTATTTCGTCTTCCAGTTTTGATTCTAAAGGAAAAAATACAGCCTGAAGATGAATGCGTGAAGCATTTGAAAGTACTAGCTGAATTAAAAAATACACCATATCCATTTTATACATAAGGATCTCATCATTCAGTGGATTATTAGTTGTATAATGCTTATAATTATGTCTACTAGCGAAGGGATTTCGCCAATAATTGCATTAATATTGCTAATTAATTTCAGGTATGATTAACTCTTTGTAATATATATATATATATATATATATATATATATATATATATATATATATATATATATATATATGACCCAGTACTTTCACCAATCACGATGAACGGATGTTCCCTCAGGGAGGCCCATTGCCTTGAGCGCATATTGGGACTTAAACTGAACCCAGACCTCGTGGAACTCTTTCATCCGTTCCATCGTTAAAGATGCTGCAAAAAATGCTTAGTTCCCTGTACCGCTCCAGTAAGTAACTGAAGTTTCGTTTGAAGGTGTTAAAATTAAACAGAGAGAGACAGTAAGGGAAAATACTGGGTATAGGTAGGATTGAGAACGGGGACCAAGGACTCAGAAAATGTAGATTGACAATGCATTTAAATTTTTGAAGATTATAGTTATCATGGAAGCAAATAAGAGGAAGAGAGTTCCATTGTCAGGAAGTGCGAGCGAAGAAGCTGTGGAGTAGAAGAGGCGGTTGCATTTAACCACTTCGACAGTAAAAGAGTGGGACCGATATGCCAACCTAGTAGAACACTTGCAATCGAATCACCAGTGAAAATAGCTCGTCAGAGCAGATATCGTAGATGAGTTCTTGAGTGTGCAATTATCGTGTTATGCCAAAATGTTAACTTACGACCTGAATGTTTTTCAAATATCTCTTTTCTCAAAGAACATACTTCTTTTCCGAGCAAACTTACGTGAGCATAAAAATTCAAAGAAAACGGTTAATTTTTGTGGCGTCAAAAATAAAATGATATTAAAAAAATTAAATAAATAAACGAATAAATAATTTTTTTTTTATGCGGCCCCGTTCCCAATAACCGTTACGGATGACATCTATAGTGACATTATTATTTTAAATAAATAAAATATAAAATAATAATAATAATAATAATAATAATAATAATAATGACAATTATAATTAAAATAAAATAAAATAAAATGATAACATAAAAACGTTGTATAAAATAAATAAAAATTAAAAATAATAAAAATACTCCCAGTATGCAACAAAAACTATTCCTGTCAGAAATACGGATACCCCGCCAAAAAGAGGTTAAATTCAATCTCTTTGCCACGAACCTTGGTACGGGATACACGTGTCCAACTGTGATTTGGCGTGTAATAATACAAATAACTTCTCCCTTTTATCATATTACTGTAAAACAATTGTGACCTAAAAATAAACACACCAATACACACAAAAATATAAATAAATTGTATGAAATTAACGTACAAATTACCATGTTATTCCTGTTTTTCTGCTGCTATGATATGATCACAATAGGCTATTTCAAACGTCCAGCTTTCCAAATAATACGAGGATGTAGAATTCTAAATACTATACAGACATCACAAATGACTGAGATAGTCAAAAGTACTTGAACAAAACAGTAAAGTGATTTTCTAAGCGTAGATTAGAATTGGCACAAGGCGGAATGTATTGGGCGGAGGGCATCCAGTCGGGACAGAACCCAGTCGTAATTCTTCTAGCGAGACAAACCTGTTAAGCATTATACCACGTCGGGGTGCCCATATGATTTTCTAAGCGTAGTTTAGATGTGTCACAAGGCCGAATGTTTGGAGCACCCAGTGAGCATCGAATTCACTGATCAGTCGTAACTGATCTAGCAAGACAAGCTTGCTAACCATGATACAACGTTGAAGTGCCTTAACAATAACACAATTCGAACTCCACAACTTCGGGCACAGTACTCAGCACAATTCAAAAATAA